>OY728146.1:1576734532-1577334532 GCA_963277665.1 Viscum album | reverse complement strand
TTGCTGACATTTTTACAAAACCATTACGTTCCGATGGGTTTGAGTTTATAAAACAGAAGCTAGGAATGATTAAATTAAAATAATCATTCATATCCACTTCCTATTTTAATTTTTTCTCCTTACAGTAAATAACACCCTTTGAAAGGGGGAGGACATTTCCTATTATGTTTTTTTTTTCTTTGTTTCTTTTTATCTTATGATCTTTAATTATTTACTCTCTTGGTATGTGTTTTTGTTTTTCTGTTTATCGTATTGACAGTTTTATCGTATCATTTACTTTTCTGTTTATCGTATTGACAATTTTATTTTTATACACCTTTCTTTCCATCGTACTGTCCGATCATGGTAATGAATTTTTTTTCCATCGTATCGACCGATCATGGTAATGAATTTATTTTCCATCGTATCGACCGATCATGGTAATGAATTTCTTTTCCATCGTATCGACCGATCATGGTAATGAATTTCTTTTCCATCAGCTTGTCAGTTCATGGTAACAAGATTGTTTTCCATCGTATTGTCAGTTCATGGTGACGAGATTGTTTTCCATTGGCTTTTCAGTTCATGGTAACGAGATTGTTTTCCATCGTATTGTCAGTTCATGATAACGAGATTGTTTTCCATTGGCATGTCAGTTCATGGTAATGAGATTGTTTTCCATCGTATTGTCAGTTCATGGTAACAAGATTGTTTTCCATCGGCTTGTCAGTTCATGGTAACAAGATTGTTTTCCATTGGCTTGTCAGTTCATGGTAACGAGATTGTTTTCCATTGGATTGTCAGTTCATGGTAACAAGATTGTTTTCCATCGGCTTGTCAGTTAATGGTAACACGATTCTTTTCCATCGTCTTGTCAGTTAATGGTAACGACTTTCTTTTCCATCGGTATGATGATTGATAGTATTCTTTTACTTCGTATGTTTGTGTTTTCTTTTTAACTCTACTAAAACCAACAATAACCTTACGTTCTATGGCATGTACTTTTCATTTTTTTCTCTTTCCTTTTAATCCTAACCATTGATCTTTTTTCCTCTAATCTTGACCATAGAAGATCAACGGTCACCCCTGTATCGCCTATAAATAGCCCCCCCTCCCCAAACCCACATTGGTTTTTCAGGTTTTGAGGCGAATCTCTGCTCCACTATTTTTAAATCATCTTACGATCTTTCATTGGTATCACCTTTATGTCTCAGTCCACTACTAACACTCCCACCGAAATGTCTTCAATGAATTTTACAGAGAAAGATTTTTTCAGAGAAAGGTTAGTTTCTTGGGGATTTTTTGATTCGTTTGATTCCACAATCAGAAGAATCATTCTGTTTCAAGGATGGGAACATTTATGTGTTGAAAGACCTGTTTCTCAAGATCCGGTTCTCTTTTATGAAGTCAGTCAGTTCTACAAAACCGTATCTTTCGACAAAGACATGACTATCAATTTTGCTGTGTACGATAGAAAGTTGTCTATGTCTGTGAAACAAGCAGCTCATTTTCTTAATGTCCCAATATAAGGGGATTCTTTCTGTCCATCTCATAAACTACCAGAGGAAGTCGGTACGTTTAATAGAGAAAGTGCAGAAAAGACTTTGTTTTTTATAAATGAAGAGAAGAGAAAAGTGGCTCATCTTTCTCCGGAAAATCGGTTTGTGACTTTATGGATGCAAGGTTTTCTTATCCCAAGGAAAGGGGATAGAGAAACTCTAAAAGTTTCTGATATTTTTTTGCTTGACTATCTTGTAAATACGAGAAAAGTAAATCTCACGGGGTATGTTTTTGAAACCATTAAGAATGTCAAGACAGGAGGGATTAAGTCCCAAATAATTATGTATCCAGACATCCATACAAAGTTTATTCCTTGGAGCATAAAGTTTTGCAACATTCCTTTGAAAGGAAACCCGATAGATCTAAATCCATCTTGGATTAGTAAGAGTATGATGAAAAAGCTGAATGTTTGTTTTGATCCAAATTCAAAACTTTTTATAAGAGATGTAGAAGCTGAATCGACTCAAAATCAATCGGCACTTATGCCAGCCAAAGACATTTCTTCTTTTGCTGTTCCTCAAAAGTCTGATCTGCAAACCAGCTCAAAGCCTAAGAAGAATCCAAAGTACAGTAAGGAAGTTGTAGCCAAGTGGTGAAATTATAAGGAACAGAGAAAGGAAGGTGATCCAAAGTTTGGACTTGATCCAGCCGAAGCCTTTTTTGAGAGATTAAGGGTTGAGGATACCCTTCAGGCTAAAAAGAAGAATAAGGTTCTTTTGAAAAGAAAACCACAGGTATTTGATGCTTCAATTCTCTTGAAAGCAGTTGAGGAAGCTAGTGCTCAACTTACCACAAAAGTACATCAAGAGCCTATCGTACAGAGCCTTCCTGAGAAAGAAAAAGGAAAACAAATGATGGAAGAGATAGAAGAAGTGGAAGAGGATGAAGGAGATTTTATTTTATAATTCTTTCAGAGTTCGAAGAAGAGTAGGGAGGAATCGGTTCAAAAGCTGAGTGAAGGTGTTCAAAAAATTCCTCATGCCAATCAAGCACCTTTTGAAACTTCTGAAACTCCGGATAAAACACCCCCTCAAGTAAAGAAAGGTTCTCAATCATATCATATTGAAAAAGTTATTGTCATCAGTGACAAAGTAGAAGAATAAAGAAAAGAGAAAGAAAAAGGAAAAGGAAAACAGCCAGTTGTTGACTCAAGCTGATCAAATGAATTGACTTCGTATGACGAGGATACTGATTCAGAACATAAAATCTCTCTCAAGAAGAGTGATTATATTGTCCATGTTTTGAGAAGGGTTGAAAAGACTATTCCTTACTTTCCCAGGATGGAAGGGAAAATTGATTTCATTTCTGACAATCAGAAAAAGAAGTTTGGTTCGGTAAGAGAGTTGAGAAAGAAAGTTTTGTCAGTTGAAGCCGATTTGAAAGTTCTTTCTGAAACCTCGACTGCTCATAAGAAAGCTTGCAACAGGATGACCAAGTGGTCATACAAAACAGAGAGCTCAGTAAATGACCATGAGATAGAAATTGAAGATATAAGGAGGTTGTCAAATGATCTTGCTATTGCCTTTAATAAGCTTGACAAAGAAACTGTTGAAAGGTTGAATCAGATAACTCATGGAGCTGATTTTCCTTTAGTGAAAGAAATAAAAGAGAGAATGAATGCTTTTAAATCTGAATTCTTGAAGGTTTCATCTTTCAAGGATGAAATGGTTTTGTTGAAGCAACAAAATTATGTGTCATCCAAAGATAACAAGAATCTGCAAGATAGGATTGATACCCTTGAGGAAGTAATCAGAGTCCTGGAAGAGACTATCAAGAATCAAGATCAGATTTTTGCGGACCAACAAGAGCTTCTCAGAACTCAGGGTGAATCAATTTCTGAAAATAAGAAAGAAATCAAGAAGATTAAAGCTGTTCTTCATGATCTCATAAAGAAGGAAAAGAAAAGAGAAAACAAATGACTATTGTATTTGTTTTCCTTTGGAACCTGTTTTTGTTTTGTAATAACTTTTATGATTCTTTTCTTTTGTCCTGCAATTATTCTCTCTAACCCTTTCAGTCAAGTCAAGTTAACCCCATTATTTTTGTAAACCACAAAGGGGGAGAATGTTTTATAAAGGGGGAGAATGTTTTAGAAAGGGAGAGAATGTTTTACAAAGGGAGATTGGTTTAATCAAATACTTAGAAACCAAGGAAAATCTATAAATACAATCCTTAGGAAAGTAAACCTAAGGGGGAGTTAGTTGTATTCAAATTCATACTCATAAGAGTTTCCAATAACTCAGGGGGAGATAAGTATTTCTTGTTATATTTACTTGGTGTGTTGTGATTTCCAAAAAGGTGGAGATTGTTGAGTCAAAAGTTCTCTTTTTTACTTCTATATCTTGTTTTGGAAATCACAAATGTCTTTTTAATCATACTGACTTTATCAATAGTCTTGTACCGACCTTGTCAATCATATCTTACTGACCCTATCAATCATATCGTACTGACCCTGTCAGTCGTATCGTACTGACCCTGTCAATCGTATCGTACTGACTCTGTCAAACGTATCATACTGATTATGTCAATCGTATCATACTGACTCTGTCAATCGTATCGTACTAACTCTGTCAATCGTATTGTACTGACTCTGTCAATCATATCATACTGACTCTTTCAATTGTATCGTAATGACTCTGCTATTCATACTTTCATTACTTGTTTTGGTACTTAGTCAAAAACACTTGTTTCATATTAATCGTACTATTTCTTATCATCTTCATATATCTTGTATTAACCAATACTATGTCGTTGAGTTAGTTACAAACTAATCAAAACAATGTCATGCTTTCTGTTTCAATATGACCGTTATGATGCCAGGTGTCCAAGTCCCTCCGAGTTTTTTGGAGAAATATGACGGTTGGAGGCAACATGACCGTTGGAACCCGAGGCCTATAAATAGTAGGACATTTGAAGCTGAAAGAGAGATTTTGAAACAACTGTGATACTTTGCTTCAATCAAGTTTCTAGAGAGAAATGATGTGACTTCTCTCATGCTGTGTGCTTTGTGCGTCCGATCATCGTATCAAGGGATTTCAAGTGATTGAAAGACAGAGGTGCCGATTACCTAAAAAATCGAGGGCTGCCGGGGATAGGCAGACAGATGGTCCGATCATCGTATAGAGGGATGCCAGGGATAGGCAGAAAGACGTTTCGATCATCGTATCGAGGGCTGCCAGGGATAGGCAGACAGACAATCCGATCATCGTATCGAGGGCTCACCAAGGTCTTGGTGATACATACCATTTATCCTAGGTGAAAGGATAACCATTCTCTTTGGGTTAAAAGAATTGTAATACTTTTACATTTCTACTGCTAATTGTATTAGAAAGGAAATTGTTTTTTTCCTTTTCTATCTCTTACACATTTGTAATTGTTTCAATTACATCCATTCTATTACATATTGTATTGATTGATTCTAGACGCTTTAAGGTAGAATCATTCATCATTTGTTTTACTCTGATTATTGTATTCATCTTGAATACAATTACTATTCTTTTCTAATAGTATTACATTGCATAAAACCTTTTATATTCAATACAATTGTGGGTGTTTGTATTTGTATTAGTTTAAAACCTTTTAAACTAATCTCTTAAGTGTTTAAATACATAGTTTTTTAACCTACAATTCACCCCCCTCTTGTACTATTCCATCTAATATACATATACATATACATATACATATTCGGTCCAATAGAATAGTCTCCAGAAAGATAATGAAATTATCTACATCATATGAATTTATTTATAATTTTTAGGGATTAGATAATTATTATTAAGTTTGACACAATAGTGATGCAGAAATTGTTTATCTAGTGAAAAATCAAGAATATAGTTTCTATTAAACTAATAGTGACCATGAAAGGCACAAAACCCTGACCAAAACTTATTCGTCATGTAAATTTAAACCATAATCATCCAATGGTCGAATATTTGACCATTTGGAGCCTTATAAAATCGATTATAACACTTATATTATTTTATTTTAAATGATGCCAAAGTTGTCAGCTTCATAATTTAATAAATATAAAAATTTCAATATTGTGATTTTAAGATGATAAATTCGAGTAAAAGTATTATTATTAAAGTTAATAGATTTATCTTCATTATAAGATTTTATTTTTAATTTTTATGCAAAAAATAAGTATATTAAATAATTATACAAAAATTATGTTGTAATTATTTTATTAAGAGATAATCCAAATAAATGGTTTTAAAAATAATAATATAAATATTATATGAACTATTTAATGTGCTCCACTAATTTTATAGATACATATGACCTTTCATGAATCTATTAAAGATTTTAGTTCGAACATATCTTCTGTATATATTTTATTTAAATTCAAATAAATGAATAGTTTCAAAATTGACACTATTGTTATTTTATGAAAATAACATATTATAAAATTGTTTAAAAATCACAAAAATATTTACAAATTATAAATTTAAATTTATATGGTATAAAATGTTATAAAGTATCAAATTATGAACAATTCACAACAAATATGTAATTATTTTTTATAATTTAAAATTTATAATGTTATTACCACAAATAAAATTAAATTGATTAAATAAGGATAAATCAAGTTGATAATGTTTCAAATAAATTCCTAACATGTCTAAATTTTATTGGTTGTTGAGATTACAACCCTATCGCATCTTATATTTTAATATGAGTCATTTTTGGATGTTTTTAAGTGGGGTTAGATTTATTATAAATTAATATTTTTAAGATTTCCAAAGGTGCCCCTCTCTTCCCTTATAAAAGGGAACCCCCTCCCTCTCTTCCTCACACCAATTTGAGTCTTTAAGCTCGGCCAAACCCTGCCCATTTCTTTTATAAACTTTCCTAGAAACATCCTAGAGGTCCTGGTCTTCTTGAAAGACCAATTTTAGCACCCTAATAGGAGTATGCAAAGAGGCGTGTCAAAGAAGAGGTAATATCCGTTACCGATTCTTTAAATTTTCTTTCTTCTTCAACTTCTTCTTATTTAGTTGTTTCATTATGAAGTAATAACATAAGTATACCTCATATACTGATATTTTATTATAAATATGAAACAACCCCATTTCACCTTCTATCCATCCTACGGAAAACAAAATCAATGCGCATGCGTACGTACGGAATACCGTCTCCACGCCGTGGTGTAATCTGTTTTTCCACCAACACCATACATGGATGGGTATAATGGTGTAAAGAATAACTATATATGGTTATTATAACATCATAATGATTCTGATATATTATACCATCCAATCCAATTCTATAATTATGGGAACGATATCATCGCTCGTGCGTACGTACGGACTACCGTCTCCACGACACGATGAGATTCATTCTCCATGATTACCCATACATGAATGATCATAAAGTTTATATAATGAATAATAATGAAATATATTAAATAATAATGCTACTGGATTTATGTATATAGATATGTATGTCATCTATTTAGTTTCATTCAATTCAATAAGGAAACGAAAACAGCGTTCATGCGTACATACGGTCTACCGTCTCCATGAACGGTTTATTTCATTCCTTTTATCGATCTATAATATATATGTATATGATGAATATATATATTATATATAAATAATGTTTTACATTCTGAAATTATGTAAATCATGATATAAGTAATAATATCAAGAAACGACAAGTCGAAACAGATATGATAAATGAAATGATTTTACCCAAAACGCTACTTTAACATGGAATTTACAAAAGAACGGGTAATATAAAGTCATAAGTGAAACATATATGATATCATAATAATGAATATGATTATTTAATAAGTCAATGACATTATTTAAATCATTATACAGGAGTTTCGTAACCATTCGAAGCATATCAGACTTAAGGTAAGGGATAATTTTGCAAATCTCATTTTTATCCGGGATTGCTTATTCTTAGTATTTACTGGGGTTATTTCTATCATCCATGTCCATGTTTTATAAAAGTGTTTTAATGTATGTTTAAAGTCCTTTATAACCATTTTTGACTTTTTATACATGGTTTGTAAGGAATCTTTCTTTTTTTTACGTTACGAGGTACTTTTTGACTTTTCCGAAAAAAGTACGAGAAAAATGTTATTTTTAACTTATACGACATGAACGTATTTTTATAGTTTTATAAAGGATTATTTTCATGAAGCTTCCTCCAAAATATTTCATGACTATTTTAAACAAATAATTTTCTTTTAAAATTGCATGACATTTTGTGAAAATAAAACGATTTTTAAGAAGAAAGGATATTTCCCTCAAGAATTCATTTCAAGTGTTTTATGAAAACCATTTTTCATCTAAGATGACATTATTTCATATGTGTATATTTCAAGTGTCATGTCTATATGATTTACATGGTTTCAATTTACTTATTATGAAATGATATTCATTTATTATATGTGGATTATGTGATGATGGGATGATGTTTATGAAACCCATTTTATTCATTGGGTTATTATGAATGATGTATGTTTATTTTGTGGCACAAGTAAGAATGATTTCATTATGAGATGGGTGGGAAATATATCTCCCTCCAATGCATTGGGTAAAGATTTATATCTCATGAGATAGACATGGCTGGAATGGCAAGTTAAATCGGTTCAGTAATACAGGACTGTAACGAGGAGTGAACTCGATTCAGAAAGGGACTCTGTCCACTAAGATGGTCTTGGCAGCAATGCCTTGGCTACTATGGAAATCATATCATGTGCTTAATTGTTTCCATAATTACATGTTTTATTTCCATGGTATTTTATCATGATTGATGTTCCCTTATGATATATGCCTTACGTACTTCCAAGATTCATATCTTTGCTCAAGATTTTGATGTTTAGATTTTATGTTCAAGTTTATTCATTCAAATGTTTATGGATTGTTTTATGTTCTCTATGTTTACCCTTACTGGGAATTTGAGCTCTCCCCTTTTATGTTTTATTTTCCCCAGGATATAAAGAAAAGTTTTAGCTAAGAAAAAAGGGGAAGATCTTTATTGGGAGATGTTGAAGATCTTTCACCACGATTAGAAAATTTTATTCCGAGTTTCCAAAGACACTAAACTATTACGGTCCTTGTGTGTCTGTTTTTTGTTATATATTAAGTATTATGCAAAAATAATGTAATGTCCATGTACGTCAAGATTTGGATCTCTACAGTTGGTATCAGAGGAAAGGTTTAGTCAACTTTTGGAATCTAGGATGCGAAAACGTTAGTGAGATCCCTAGAGATATTTCTAAGGTATGTCTAGGGATGTCCCTAAGGATAAGTATACGTATAGGATATATTCCTAAAACTATGGTAACTATATTATAATTTATCCTAAGATTTTAGATATTGAGGGTACTCCCCCTTTACTATGTTGTTTTCTCTAGCATGATTTTTGCCTCTCACAGAATTCTTTTTGTGTTTTAAGTCAGTGGAGGGAACCAGAAAGAATTCGGTTAACATTGAATCCAATGGACAAATTGGTGACTATGAGCAAAAAAAATTGTGTAATGCCTAGAGAGAAAGATATTGCGATTATGCCGAATCAGTCATCGCGATATATGATTAATAAGGTGAAATTTAGTGGTATGACTAATTCATCAAATAAGAGGAAGATAGACTTTTATGCATGTTCACATGTTGAGGAGCATAAAGAAAGGAAGATTGAGATTTCTAAAGAAGGGAAGAATAACCTTGAGGAATACCTCATATAGAGGGACATATGTTATCTATGTGGAGAAAAGGTTCATAGAGTGACAGACTGTTATGAAGTTCAATGTCTTATTTGTGGAGAACATGGGCATTACCCAACTCAATGCCCTGACCTAAAAAGTTACTTCTAAATCAAGGAAGGAATTATTCCAGGACAATCATTGAAGAGGATGAATTGAAGTGTTTATGTATTGGTATTAAAGAATAATATTTTTTGAGGTACTTTTATGGTTTATTAAAATATTTTTGTATAAGTCTATTGTGGTTTTCAATAATTTTATGGTACCAGTAACCATGAAAAGTGATTCAAATATTTTGGAAAGCAGATGATATGCGCATAATGAAGGGATAAGAAGATAATGAGATGTTTGCTTGTATTAATGAGATCATGATTGATATAAGGACAAAGTGGTATCATGGTTTGAGTATATAGAATTTTTAGGATTTTGGAATGTGGAAAGTGTTAACTTTTAACCGCATCCATGTTTTCACTAAGGTTCAATGAGTATTCATTCTTCAAGAGAATACATGATTAAGGTATTCACACATTTGTAATTTGACCAACAAAATATATCTTATGATATATGGTGGATAAATGATGGCATTCACGTGATTGTTATGTGACATTTCAGGTAATCATTTTCATTATACTATGAGCTTGGACCGATGTATTTTAGATAAGCCTAAAGATTGGAATGGATTATATTGGACATAAGTTAGTATTGTTTAAGGATAGAACTTTTTTTATATTATTTATGGGATGTTATAGTAATGCAATTTTAGAAAAAGGACAACCTGCAGGACGGGAGACAGCCTATCGCATCGGACAAGGATGTAGGAATTGAACCCACAACTGAAGTGCGACTGGCCTTTATCGCATACCAATGGCCTACAGGAAGTCCCTGGTTAGTAGAAACTTGTTTTATTTTATTAAGCGGTATGATATATAAGTATAAGTTCATTTTTGGAATCGTATATGATTAACCTCGCCATAGATGGACTTATGTATATTTGATAACTGTTGCAAAGATTTTGTTTGAAACAGATGGAATGACCCATCATTCTATCACATGACCAATTAACACTTAACGAATAACAAATTCAACTTCATTTATTTAAGAGATGAAGTGGAAATTGTTCAAAGCACGAACAACAGTGAGATTATACCAAAATCAAGAAAATATTTCTTCTAATTCAAAATTTTCATCTTTAGGGAAATGATATTGAAAACCAAAAATGTTGTCCTAGTGCTCTTATATCCGACCAATTAGATGATACCTTAGATGATCAAAAATTTATGGCTTTGTGATTAATGGTTTTTTCATAGCCATGTTCTCTACCACTCTCCATCAGAACTTGATGGTTAGATTTTTATTTCATATCCATATTTTCACCTATGTTCTCCTATATGGAAACCCAGTGATGAGTTACTTTGGGTAATCATTAATTTTCATACTTTTGTTTTTAAAATTAAGTTTTAGTATTCATTTTTACGATGTGGGTTTATATAAATAGTAAACGATTTATAACCCCGACGAATTTTGAGGGAAAAATTCATTTTAAGGTGGGTAGAATGTAACAACCCGAGATTTTATAAGATACATTCTTTTTAATTTCATTCATATCTTCTGTTGTACGATACACCAAGATTATCCTGCACTATACGCAATACCATATTAGCTTGCAGTATACACAACACTAATCTTGGATCGTGTTACACACAATTTCAAGTTTGTTTGATATTAGTTATTCTACGCAACATTGAGTGTGTGTGTGTGTGTATATATATATATTAAATTTATAAATGAAATATGGTTGTATTTTGTTATACGCAACAAAAAAGGAGTCTTTCACTATACGCAACCCTGACTTGGCTTGATTTACATGCAATCACGACCTTCTTCGATAGCGTGTGTTGTACGCAATACAAAGGTTCACTAAACAACGATATATGATTATAATATTTTTATAAACTAGCCATTATGAATAGTATTAACAAAATTTTGAATATTATAACATTATTATTAATCTTAAACATTTTCTAGAACATGGTATGAGAACAAAATAAATTTTTCGGGTAAAATAAGTATTTTTCAAAAAATGCAGTTTTGCCTCCTTTTGATGGAGCACCCACTTTAAATCTAGTTTTTGACGTGTTAATAAATTCAATTTTACAAAAAAAAATATTCTTTGCAATAATGATATAAAATTTTACCTTGGATAAAATTTTCATGTTATTCTGATAACTTTCATATTTTAATGAATAGTAAAAACACGCTTTATTTTAATTAAAAACAACATTTTTCATCATAATAATTTATGGGGTTAATTTATAATATTTAATGGGATTAAAGTATAAATAGAATATATTTTTACCATTTAATATAATGTATGTCATTAGCATTGATTTTACCTTGAATTCGTAGGTTAAATCAATTCAATCTTTTCTAATGTTTTAAACAAAAACCCGTTTTCTTTCGATAATGAGATTAATTTTAATTTAATTTCTGCAACTTCTGTGTATTGAATTTGGAAAAATGGATTCCATATTTGGAATCAGTGGGTCCAAATTATAATAATTGACTACTTTTTATTTTTGGGCATTATGAATAGTAACTACGGTAAATTTTATTTACCCTAGTTAAAGGTAAATCGGGTAATTAAGGGTAAATATAAGATTATAAAATCATCATAACACCTGCCAAAATTATATTGGATGACTAAAAGTCGACCCATATCACCTAAAGGTCGGATTAGAATAATTTAATGGACTTTTTCCCTGAAAATAACTTAATTATTATTAAAACCAAAGAAAGTGACAACATGTCACTCTCTTAAATCCTATAAGTATATTAATTTTAATTTAGTGATAAACTTCATGAAACTTCGAATATAAATAGTATCCATAAATCTAATGAAAGTATATACACCATATGAATTTATTTATAATTTTTATAGAATAGATAATTATCATTAATTTTGATACAATAGTGATGCAGAAATTGTTTATCTAGTGAAAAAACAAGAATATAGTTTTATTAAACTAATAGTAACCATAAAAGGCACAAAAACCTGACCAAAACTTATTGGGAATGTACAGTTAAACCATAATAATCCAATTGTAGAATATTTGACCATTTTGATCCTTATAAAAGCGATTATGACACTTATATTATTTTATTTTAAATGATGCCAAAGTTGTCACCTTCATAATTTAATAAATATAACAATATCAATATTGTGATTTTAAGATGATAAATTCGAGTAAAAGTATTATTGTTAAAGTTAATATATTTATATTCATCGTAAGATTTTATTTTTAATTTTTATGCAACAAATAAGTATATTAAATAATTATACAAAAATGACGTAGTAATTATTTTATTAAGAGATAAACCAAATAAATGGTTTTAAAAATAATAAAATAAATATTATATGAACTATTTAATGTGCTACACTAATTTTATAGATACATATGACCTTTTATGAATCTATTAAAGCTTTTAGTTTGAACATATCTTCTGTATATAGTTTATTTAAATTCAAATAAATGAATAGTGTCAAAATTGACACTATTGTTATTTTATAAAAATAACATATTATAAAATTGTTTAAAAATCATAAAAATATTTAAAAATTATAAATTTAAATTTATATGGTATAAAATGTTATAAATTAACCAATTATGGACAATTCACAACAAATAAGTAATTATTTGTTATAATTTAAAATTTATAATATTATTACCACAAATAAAATTGAATTTATTAAATAAGGATAAATCAAGTTGATAATGTTTAAAATAAATTCCCAACAAGTCTAAATTTTATTTGTTGATGATATTACAACCCTATATCATCTAATATTTGAATATAAGTAATTTTTGGAAGTTTTTAAGTGGGGTTAGATTTATTATAAATTAATATTTTTAAGATTTCCAAAGGTGCCCCTCTCTTCCCTTATAAAAGGGCACCTCCTCCCTCTCTTACTCACACCAATTTGAGCCTTTAAGCTCGGCCAAACCTTTCCCATTTCCCTTATAAACTTCCCTAGAAACATCCTAGAGGTTCTGGTCTTCTTCAAAGACCAATTTTAGCACCCTAAGAGGAGTATTCAAAGAGGCGTGTCAAAGATGAGGTAATATCCGTTACCGATTCTTTCAATTTTCTTTCTTCTTAAAATTATTCTTATTTAGTTGTTTCATTATTAATTAATAAAATAAGTATCCATCATATACTGATATTTTATTATAAATATGAAACAACCCCATTTCACCTTTTATCCATCCTACGGAAAGGACAATCACTGCGCGTGCGTACGTACGGAATACCGTCTCCACGCCGTGGTGTAATATGTTTTTCCACCAAAACCTTACATGGATGGGTATAATGGTGTAAAGAATAACTATATATGGTTATTATAACATTATACTTATTCTGATATATTATACCATCCACTCCAATTCTATAATTATGGAAACGATATCATCGCTCGTGCGTACGTACGGACTACCGTCTCCACGACGCGATGACATTCATTCTCCATGATTAACCATACATGAATGATCATAAAGTTTATATAATGAATAATAATGAAATATATGAAATAATAATTCTATTGTATTTATGTATATATATATATGTTTTTCATCTATTTAGTTTCATTCAATTCAATAAGGAAACGAAAACAGCGTTCATGCGTACGTACGGTCTACCGTCTCCATGAACGGTGTATTTCATTCCTTTTATTGATCTATAATATATATGTATATGATGAATATATATATTATATATAAATAATGTTTTACATTATGTAATTAGGTAAATCAGGATATAAGTAATAATATCATGAAATGACAAGTCGAAACACATACGATAAATGAAATGATTTTACCCAAAATGCTACTTTAACATGGAATTTACAAAAGAACGGGTAATATAAAGTCATAAGTGAAACATATATGATATAATATCAATGAATATGATTATGTAATTAGTCAATGACATTATTTAAATCATTATACGGGAGGTTCGGAACCATACAAAGCATATCGGACCTAAGGTAAGGGATAATTTTGCAAATCTCATTTTTATCCGAGATTGTTTATTCTTAGTATTTACTGGGTTTATTTATATCATCCATGTCCATGTTTTATAAAACTGTTTTAATGAATTTTTAAAGTCATTTATACCAATTTTTGACTTTTTATACATGGTATGTAAGTACTCTTTATTTTGTTTACGTTATGAGGTACTTTTTGACTTTTCTGACAAAAGTACGAGAAAAATGTTATTTTTAACTTATACGGCATGAACGGATTTTTATAGTTTTATAAAGCCTTATTTTCATGAATCTTCATCCAAAATATTTCATGACTATTTTAAACAAAATCGTTTTCTTTTAAAATTGCATGACATTTTGTGAAAATAAAACGATTTTGAAGAAGAAAGGATATTTCCCTCAAGAATTCATTTCAAGTGTTTTATCAAAACCATTTTTCATCTAAGATGACATTATTTCATATGTGTATATTTCAAGTGTCATGTCTATATGATTTACATGGTTTCAATTTCCTTATTATGAAATGATATTCATTTCTTTTATATGGATTATGTGATGATGGGATGATGTTTATGAAACCCATTTTATTCGTTGGGTTATTATGAATGATGTATGTTTATTTTGTGGAATAAGTAAGATTGATTTCATTATGAGATGGGTGGGACCTATATTTCTATAAAATGAATTGGGTAAAGATTTATATATCATGAGATATACATGGCTGGAACTGCAAGTAAAACTGGTTCAGTAATACAGGACTGGAATGAGGAGTGAACTCGATTCGGAAAGGGACTTTGTCCACTAAGATGGTCTTGGCAGTAATGCCTTGGCTAATATGAAAATCATATCATGTGATTAATGGTTTCCACAATTACATGTTTTATTCCCATGATATTTTATCATGATTGATGTTCCTTTATGATATATTCCTTACGTACTTCAAAGATTCATGTCTTTTCTCAATATTTTGATGTTTAGATTTTATGTTCAAGTTTTTGCATTCAAATGTTTATGGATTGTTTTATGTTCTCTATGTTTTCCCTCACTGAGAATTTGAGCTCACCCCTTTTATGTTTTCTTTTTCCTAGGATATAAAGAAATGTTTTAGGTAAGAAAAAAGGGGAAGATCTTTATTGGGAGATGTTGAAGATCTTTCACCACGATTAGAAAATTTTATTCTAAGTTTCCAAAGACACTAAACTATTACGGTCCTTGTGTGTCTATTTTTGTTATGTATTAAGTATTCCGCAAAAGTAATGTAATGTCCATGTACGTCATGCTTTGGGTCTCTACAGTTGGTATCAGAGGAAAGGTTTAGTCAACCTTTGGAAACTAGGATGCGAAAACATTAGTGAGATCCCTAGAGATATTTCTAAGGTATATCTAGGGATGTCCCTAAGGATAAGTATATTTATAGGATATAGTACTAGAACTATGGTAACGATCTTAGAATTTAACCTAAGATGTTAGATATTGAGGGTACTCCACCTTTACTATGTTGTTTTCTCTAGCATGATTTTTGCCTCTCACAGAATTCTTTTTGTGTTTTAAGTCAACGGAGGGAACTAGAAGGAATTCGGTTAACATTGAATCCAATGGATAAATTGGTGACTATGAGAAAAAAAATTGTGTAATACCTAGAGAGAAAGATATTGGGATTATGTCAAATCAGTCATCGCGATATATGATTAACAAGGTGAAATTTAGTGGTATGCCTAATTCATCAAATAAGAGGAAGATAGACTTTTGTGCATGTTCACATGTTGAGGATCATAAATAAAGGAATATTGAGACTTCTAAAGAAGGTAAGAAGAACCTTGAGGAATACCTCAAATGGAGGGACAAATTTTATCTCTGTGGAGAAAAGGTTCATAGAGTGACAGACTGTTATAAAGTTCAGTGTCTTATTTGTGGAGAACATGGGCATTACCCAACTCAATGCCCTGACCTAAAAAGTTACTTCTAAATAAAGGAATGAATTATTCTAGGACAATCATTGTAGAGGATGGATTGAAGTGTTTATGTATTGGTCTTCAAGAATAATGTTGTTGGGGTACTTTTAAGGTTTATTAGAATATTTTTGTATTTGTCTATTGTGGTTTTCAATAATTTTATGGTACCGGTAACCATGAAAAGTGATTCAAATATTTTGGAAAGCTGATGATATGCGCATAATGAAGGTATAAGAAGATAATGAGATGTTTGATTATATTCATGAGCTCATGATTAATATAAGGAATAAGTGATATCATGGTATGAGTATATAGAATTTTGAGGATTTTGGAATGTGGAAAGTGTTAACTTTGAACTGCATTCATGTTTTCACTAAGGTTCAATGGGTATTCATTCTTCAAGAGAATACATGATTAAGGTATTCACATGTTTGTAATTTGACCAACAAAATATATCTTATGATATATGGTGGATAAATGATGGCATTCACGTGATTGTTATGTGACATTTCAAGTGATCATTTTCTTTATACTATGAGCTTGGACCGATGTATTTTAGATAAGCCTAAAGATTGAAATGGATTATGTTGGACATAAGTTAGTATTGTTTAAGGACATAACTTTTTTCGATATTATTGATGGGATGTTATAGTAATGTAGTTTTAGAAAAAGGAAAACCTGCAGGACGGGCGACAACCCATCGCGTCGGACAAGGCTGTGGGAGTTGAACCCATAACTGAAGTGTGACTGGCCTTTATCGCATAACAATGGCCTACAGAAAGTCCCTGGTTAGTAAAAACTAGTTTTATTTTATTAAGCGGTATGATATATTAAGTATAAGTTCATTTTCTGAATCGTATATGATTAACCTCACCATAGATGGACTTAGGTATATTTGATAACTGTTGCAATCCTTTTGTTTGAAACAGATTAAATGACCCATCATTCTATCACATGACCTGTTAACACTTCACGAATAACAAATTCAACTTATTTTCTTTAAGAGATTAAGTGGAAATTGGTCAAAGCACAAACAACATTGAGATTGTACCAAAATCAAACATGTATTTCTTCTAATTAAAAATTTTCAACTTTAGGGAAATGATATTGAAAACCAAAAATGTTGTCCTAATGCTCTTATATCCGATGAATTAGATGGTACCTTAGAACATCAAAAATTTATGGCTTTGTGATTGATGGTTTTTTCATAGCCATGTTCTCTACCATTCTCCATCAGAACTTGATGGTTAGATTTTTCTTCCATATCCATATTTTCACCTATGTTCTCCTATATGGAAACCCAGTGATGAGTTACTTTGGGTAATCATTATGTTTCATACTTTAGTTTTTAAAATTAAGTTTTATTATTCCTTTTTACGATGTGGGTTTCTATAAATAGTAAATGATTTATAACCCTGATGAATTTCGAGGGAGAAATTCATTTTAAGGGGGGTAGAATATGACAACCAGATATTTTATAAGATACATTATTTTTAATTTCATTCATATCTTCTGTTGTACGATACACCAAGATTACCCTGCGCTATATGTAATACTATATTAGCTTGCAGTATACACAACACTAATCTTGGATCGTGTTACACACAATTTCAAGTTTGTTTGATATTAGTTATTCTACGCAACATTGAGTGTGTATATATATATATATTAAATTTATAAATGAAATATGGTTGTATTTTGTTATACACAACAAAAAATGAGTCTTGCACTATACAGAACCCTGACTTGGCTTACATTACACGCAATCACGACCTTCTTCGATAGCTTGTGTTGTACGCAATATCGGGGTTCACTAAAAAACGATATATGGTTATAATATTATTATAAACTAGCCGTTATGAATAGTATTAAAAAAATTTTGAATATTATATCATTATTATTCATCTTACGCATTTTCTAGAACATGGTATGAGAACAAAATAAATT
Organism: Viscum album; assembly: GCA_963277665.1. Taxonomy (NCBI): domain Eukaryota; kingdom Viridiplantae; phylum Streptophyta; class Magnoliopsida; order Santalales; family Viscaceae; genus Viscum; species Viscum album. The sequence goes on along the minus strand of OY728146.1, from coordinate 1,577,316,336 downwards.
TTTCGGGTAAAATAAGTATTTTTTAAAAAATGCAGTTTTGCCGCCTTTTGATGGCGCACCCACTTTAAATCTAGTTTTTTAGAAGTTAATAAGATCAAATTTACAAAATAAAATTATTCTTTGGAATAATGATATAAAATTTTTCCTTGGATAAAATTTTCATGTTATTCTGATAACTTTCATATTTTAATGAATAGTAAAAACACGCTATATTTTAATTAAAAACAACTTTTTTCATCATAATAATTTATGTGGTTAAATTATAATATTTAATGAGCTTAAAGTATAAATATAATATATTTTTACCATTTAATATAATATATGTCATTAGCATTGACTTTACCTTGAATTCGTAGGTTAAATCAATTCAATCTTTTGTAATGTTTTAAACAAAAACATGTTTTCTTTCGACAACGGGATTAATTTTAATTTAATTTATAAAACTTCTGTGTATTGAATTTGGAAAAATGGATTCCATATTTGGAATCAGTGGGTCCAAATTATATTAATAGACTACTTTTTATTTTTGGGCATTATGAATAGTAACTACGGTAAATTTTATTTACCATAGTTAAAGGTAAATCGGGTAATTAAGGGTAAATATAAGATTATAAAATTACCCTAAAACCTTCCAAAATCCTATTGGATGACTAAAAGTCGACCCATATCATCCAAAGGTCGGATTAGAATCATTTAATGGACTTTTTTCCCTGAAAATAACTTAATTATTATTAAAACCAAAGAAAGTGACAACATGTCACTCTCTTAAATATTATAAGTATATTAATTTTAATTTAGTGATAAACGTCATGAAACTTTGAACATGAATTGTCTCCAGAAAGATAATTAAATTATCTACATCATATGAATTTATTTATAATTTTTAGGGATTATATAATTATCATTAAGTTTGACACAATAGTGATGCAGAAATTGTTTATCTAGTGAAAAATCAAAATATATTTTTTATTAAACTAATAGTGACCATAAAAGGCACAAAACCCTGACAAAAACTTATTCGTCATGTACAGTTAAACCCTAATAATCCAATGGTCTAATATTTGACCATTTGGAGCCTTATAAAAGTGATTATGATAGTTATATTTTTTTATTCTAAATGATGCAAAAGTTGTCACCTTCATAATTTAATAAATATAACAATATAAATATAGTGATTTTAAGATGATAAATTCGAGTAAAAGTATTATTGTTAAAGTTAACAGATTTATATTCATGATAAGATATTATTTTTAATTTTTATGAAACAAATAAGTATATTAAATAATTATACAAAAATGATGTAGTAATTATTTTATTAAGAGATAAACCAGATAAATGGTTTTAAAAATAATAAAATAAATATTATATGAATTATTTAATGTGCTCCACTAATTTTACAGATACATATGACCTATTATTAATCTATTAATGCTTTTATTTAGAACATATCTTCTGTATATATTTTATTTAAATTCAAATAAATGAATAGTGTCAAAATTAACACTATTGTTATTTTATAAAAATAACATATTATAAAATTGTTTAAAAATCACAAAAATATTTAAAAATTATAAATTTAAAATTAAATGTTATAAAATGTTATGAAGTATTCAATTATGTACAATTCACAACAAATAAGTAATTATTTGTTATAATTTAATATTTATAATATTATTACCACAAATAAAATTAAATTGATTAAATAAGGATAAATCAAGTTGATAATGTTTAAAATAAATTCCTAACATGTCTAAATTTTATTGGGTGATGATATTAAAACCCTATATCATCTAATATTTTAATATGAGTCATTTTTTGATGTTTTTAAGTGGGGTTAGATTTATTATAAATTAATAGTTTTAAGATTTCCAAAGGTGCCCCTCTCTTCCCTTATAAAAGGGAAACTCCTCCCTTTCTTTCTCACACCAATTTTAGACTTTAAGCTCGGAAAAACCCTGACCATTTCCCTTCTCAACTTACCTAGAAACATCCTAGATGTCCTGGTCTTCTTCAAAGACCAAGTTTAGCACCCTAAGAGGAGTATTCAAAGAGGCGTGTCAAAGAAGAGGTAATATCCGTTACCGATTCTTTCAATTTTCTTTCTTCTTCAAATTCATCTTATTTAGTTGTTTCATTATGAAGTAATAACATAAGTATCCATAATATACTGATATGTTATTATAAATATAAATCAACCCCATTTCACCTTCTATCCATCCTACGGAAAACCAAATCACTACGTGTGCGTACGTACGGAATACCGTCTTCACGCCGTGGTGTAATCTGTTTTTCCACCAAAACCTTACATGGATGGGTATAATGGTGTAAAGAATAACTATATATGGTTATTATAACATCATAATGATTCTGATATATTATACCATCCACTCCAATTCTATTATTATGGGAACGATATCATCGCTCGTGCGTACGTACAGACTACCGTCTCCACGACGCGATGAGATTCATTCTCCATGATTAACCATACATGAATGATCATAAAGTTTATATAATGAATAATAATGAAATATATGAAATAATAATGCTAATTGATTTATGTATATATATATTTATGTCATCTATTTAGTTTCATTCAATTCAATAAGGAAAGGAAAACAGCGTACATGCGTACGTACGGTCTACCGTCTCCATGAACGGTGTATTTCATTCCTTTTATCGATCTATAATATATATTTATATGATGAATATATATATTATATATAAATCATGTTTTACATTCTCAAATTATGTAAATCCGGATATAAGTAATAATATCAAGAAACGACAAGTGGAAACACATACGATAAATGAAATGATTTTACCCAAAACGCTACTTTAACATGGAATTTACAAAAGAATGGGTAATATAAAGTCATAAGTGAAACATATATGATATCATAACAATGAATATGATTATGTAATAAGTCAATGAAATTATTTAAATCATTATACAGGAGGTTCGGAACCATACGAAGCATATCAGACCTAAGGTAAGGGATAATTTTGCAAATGTCATTTTTATCAGAGATTGCTTATTCTTAGTATTTACTGGGGTTATTTCTATCATCTATGTCCATGTTTTATAAAAGTGTTTTAATGTATGTTTAATGTTCTTTTTACCCATTTTTGACTTTTTATAAATGGTATGTAAGTAATCTTTCTTTTGTTTACATTACGAGGTACTTTTTGACTTTTCCGACAAAAGTACGAGAAAAATGGTATTTTTAACTTATACGGCACGAACGGATTTTTACGGTTTTATAAAGCCTTATTTTCATGAAGCTTACTCTAAAAGATTTAATGACTATTTTAAACAAAATCATTTTCTTTTAAAATTGCATGACATTTTTTGAAAATAAAACGATTTTGAAGAAGAAAGGATATTTCCCTCAAGAATTCATTTCAAGTGTTTTATCAAAACCATTTTTCATCTAAGATGACATTATTTCATATGTGTATATTTCAAGTGTCATGTCTCTATGATTTACATGGTTTCAATTTTCTTATTATGAAATGATATTCATTTCTTTTATATGGATTATGTGATTATGGGATGATGTTTATGAAACCCATTTTATTCGTTGGGTTATTATGAATGATGTATGTTTATTTTGTGGCACAAATAAGAATGATTTCATTATGAGATGGGTGGGACCTATATCTCCCTCCAATGCCTTGGGTAAAGATTTATATCTCACGAGATAGACATGGCTGGAATGGCAAGTTAAACTGATTCAGTAAAACAGGACTGGAACGAGGAGTGAACTCGATTCAGAAAGGGACTTTGTCCACTAATATGGTCTTGGCAGCAATGCCTTGGTTACTATGGAAATCATATCATGTGCTTAATGGTTTCCACAATTACATGTTTTATTCCCATGATATTTCATCATGATTGATGTTCCCTTATGATATATGCCTTACGTACTTCCAAGATTCATGTCTTTGCTCAAGATTTTGTTGTTTAGATTTTATGTTCAAGTTTTTTCATTCAAATGTTTATGGATTGTTTTATGTTCTCTATGTTTACCCTTACTGGGCATTTGATCTCAGCCCTTTTATGTTTTCTTTTCCCCAGGATATAAAGAAAACTTTTAGGTAAGAAAAAGAAGGGGAAGATCTTTATTGGGAGATGTTGAAGATCTTTCAACATGATTAGAAAATTTTATTTCGAGTTTCCAAAGACACTAAACTATTACGGTCCTTGTGTGTCTGTTTTTGTTATGTATTAAGTATTCCGAAAAAGTAATGTAATGTCCATGTACGTCAAGATTTGGGTCTCTAGAGTTGGTATCAGAGGAAAGGTTTAGTCAACCTTTGGAAACTAGGATGCAAAAATGTTAGTGAGATCCCTAGAGATATTTCTAAGGCATGTCTAGGGATGTCCCTAAGGATAAGTATACGTATAGGATATAGTCCTAAAACTATGGTAACGATCTTAGAATTTAACATAAGATGTTAGATATTGAGGTTACTCCCCCTTTACTATGTTGTTTTCTCTAGCATGATTTTTGCCTCTCACAGAATTCTTTTTGTGTTTTAAGTCAATGGAGGGAACCAGAAGGAATTCGGTTAACATTGAATCCAATGGAAAAATTGGTGACTATGAGAAAAAAAAATTGTGTAATTCCTAGAGAGAAAGATATTGTGATTATACTGAATCAGTCATCGTGATATATGATTAACAAGGTGAAATTTAGTGGTATGCCTAATTCATCAAAAAAGAGGAAGATAGACTTTTATGCATGTTCACATGTTGAGGTGCATAAAGAAAGGAAGATTGAGATTTCTAAACAAGGGAAGAAGAACCTTGAGGAATAACTCAAATGGAGGGATAAATGTTATCTGTGTGGAGAAAAGGTTCATAGAGTGACAGACTGTTATGATGTTCAATGTCTTATTTTTGGAGAACATGGGCATTACCCAACTCAATGCCCTAACCTAAAAAGTTACTTCTAAATCAAGGAAGGAATTATTCCAAGACAATCATTGAAGAGGATGGATTGAAGTGTTTATGTATTGGTATTCAAGAATAATGTTGTTGAGGTACTTTTATGGTTTATTAGAATATTTTTGTATTAGTCTATTGTGGTTTTCAATAATTTTATGGTACCAGTAACCATGAAAAGTGAATCAAATATTTTGGAAAGTAGATTATATGCACATAATGAAGGGATAAGAAGATAATGAGATGTTTGATTGTATTCATGAACTCATGATTGATATAAGGACTAAGTGATATCATGGTTTGAGTATATAGAATTTTGAGGATTTTGGAATGTGGAAAGTGTTAACTTTTAACTGCATTCATGTTTTCACTAAGATTCAATGAGTATTCATTCTTCAAGAGAATACATGATTAAGGTATTCACATGTTTGTAATTTGACCAACAAAATATATCTTATGATATATGGTGGATAAATGATGGCATTGACGTGATTGTTATGTGACATTTCAAGTAATCATTTTCTTTATACTATGAGATTAGACCGATGTATTTTAGATAAGACTAAAGATTGGAATGGATTATATTGGACATAAGTTAGTATTGTTTAAGGATAGAGCTTCTTTCTATATTATTGATGGGATGTTATAGTAATGTAGTTTTAGAAAAAGAAAAACCTGCAGGACGGGCGACATCCCATCGCGTTGGACAAGGCTGTAGGAATTGAACCCACAACTGAAGTGCGACTGACCATTATCGCATACCAATGGCCTAGAGGAAGTCCATGGTTAGTAGAAACTAGTTTTATTTTATTAAGTGGTATGATATATAAAGTATAAGTTCATTTTTGGAATTGTATATGATTAACCCCACCATAGATGGACTTATGTATATTTGATAACTGTTGAAAACCTTTTGTTTGAAACAGATGGAATGACCCATCATTCTATCACATGACCTGTTAACACTTCACGAATAACAAATTCAACTTCAGTTCTTTAAGAGATGAAGTGGAAATTGTTCAAAGCACGAACAACAGTGAGATTGTACCAAAATCAAGCCAGTATTTATTCTAATTCAAAATTTTCAACTTTAGGGAAATGATATGGAAAACCGAAAATGTTGTCCTAGTGCTCTTATATCCGATGAATCAGAGGGTACCTTAGATCATCAAAAATTTATGTCTTTGTGATTAATGGTTTTTTCATAGCCATGTCCTCTACCACTCTCCATCAGAACTTGATGGTTAAATTTTTCTTCCATATCCATATTTTCACCTATGTTCTCCTATATGGAAACCCAGTGATGAGTTACTTTGGGTAATCATTACGTTTCATACTTTAGTTTTTAAAATTAAGTTTTAGTATTCCTTTTTACGATGTGGGTTTCTATAAATAGTAAACGATTTATAACCCCGATGAATTTCGAAGGCGAAATTCATTTTAAGGAGGGTAGAATGTAACAACCCGAGATTTTATAAGATAAATTCTATTTAATTTCATTCATATATTCCGTTGTACGATACACCTAGATTATCCTGCGCTATACGCAATACCATATTAGCTTGCAGTATACACAACACTAATCTTGGATCGTGTTACACAAAATTTCAAGTTTGCTTGATATTAGTTATTCTACACAACATTGAGTTTATATATATATATATATATTAAATTTATAAATGAAATATGGTTGTATTTTGTTATACGCCACAAAAAAGGAGTCTTGCACTATACGCAAACCTGACTTGACTTGCATTACACGCAATCGCGACCTTCTTCGATAGCGTGTGTTGTAAGCAATATTGGGTTTCACTAAACAACGATATATGGTTATAATATTATTATAAACTATCCGTTATGAATATTATTAACAAATTTTTTATTTTTATAACATTATTATTCATCTTACACATTTTCTAGAACATGGTATGAGAACAAAATTAATTTTTCGGGTAAAATAAGTATTTTTCAAAAAATGCAGTTTTGCCACCTTTTGATGACACACCCACTTTAAATCTAGTTTTTGACATGTTAATAAGTTCAATTTTAAAAAATAAAATTATTCTTTGGAATAATGCTATAAAATTTTACCTTGGATAAAATTTTCATGTTATTTTGATAACTTTCATTTTTTAATGAATAGTAAAAACACGCTATATTTTAATTAAAAAAACTTTTTTCAACGTAATAATTTATGTGGTTAAATTATAATATTGAATGGGCTTAAAGTATAAATAGAATATATTTTTATCATTTAATATAATGTATGTCATTAGAATTGATTTTACCATGAATTCGTAGGTTAAATCCATTCAATCTTTTGTAATGTTTTAAACAAAAACCCATTTTCTTTCGACAATGGGATTAATTTTAATTTATTTTCTGCAACTTATATATATTGAATTTGAAAAAATGGATTCCATATTTGGAATTAGTGGGTCCAAATTATATTAATAGACTACTTTTTATTTTTGGGCATTATGAATAGTAACTACGGTAAATTTTATTTACCATAGTTAAAGGTAAATAGGGTAATTAAGGGTAAATATAAGATTATAAAATTACCCTAAAACATGCCAAAATCCTATTGGATGACTAAAAGTCGACCCATATCACCTAAAGGCCGGATTAGAATCATTTAATGGATTTTGTTCCTTGAAAATAACTTAATTATTATTAAAACCAAAGAAAGTGACAACATGTCACTCTCTTAAATCTTATAAGTATATTAATTTTACTTTAGTGATAAACTTCATGAAACTTCGAACATGAATAGTTTTCAGAAATATAATGAAATTATCTACATCATATGAATTTATTTATAATTTTTAGGGATTAGATATTTATCATTAATTTTGACACAATAGTGATGCATAAATTGTTTATCTAGTGAAAAATCAAGAATGTAGTTTTTTAAACTAATATTGACCATAAAAGGCACAAAACCCTGACCAAAACTTATTGGTCAGGTAAAGGTAAACCATAAGCATACAATGGTCTAATATTTGACCATTTTAATCATTATAAAAGCGATTATGACACTTATATTATTTTATTTTAAATGATGCCAAAGTTGTCACCTTCATAATTTAATAAATATAACAATTTCAATATTGTGATTTTAAGATGATAAATTCGAGTAAAAGTATTATTGTTAAAGTTAATATATTTATCGTCATCATAAGATTTTATTTTTAATTTTTATGCAACAAATAAGTATAATAAATAATTATACAAAAATGATGTAGTAATTATTTTATTAAGAGATAAACCAAATAAATGGTTTTAAAAATAATAAAATAAATATTATATGAACTATTTAAAGTGATCCACTAATTTTATAGATACATATGACCTTTTATGAATCTATTAAATCTTTTAGTTTGAACATATCTTCTGTATATGTTTTATTTAAATTTAAATAAATGAATAGTGTCAAAATTGACAATATTGTTATTTTATAAAAATAACATATTATAAAATTTTTTAAAAATCACAAAAATATTTAAAAATTATAAATTTAATCTTATATAGTGTAAAATGTTATAAAGTATCCAATTATGGACAATTCACAACAAATAAGTAATTATTTGTTATAATGTAAAATTTATAATGTTATTACCACAAATAAAATTAAATTGATTAAATAAGGATAAATCAAGTTGATAATGTTTAAAATAAATTCATAAAATGTCTAAATTTTATTGGTTGATGAGTTTAAAACCCCATATCATATAATATTTTAATATGAGTCATTTTTGGAAGTTTTTAAGTGGGGTTAGATCTATTATAAATTAATATTTTTAAGATTTCCAAAGGTACCCCTCTTTTCCCTTATAAAAGGAAACCTCCTCCCTCTCTTCTTCACACCAATTTGAGCCTTTAAGCTCGGAGAAAACCTTCCCATTTCCCTTATCAACTTCCCTAGAAACATCCTAGAGGTCCTGGTCTTCTTCAAAGACCAATTTTATCACCCTAAGAGGAGTATTCAAAGAGGCGTGTCAAAGAAGAGGTAATATCCGTTACCGATTCTTTCAATTTTCTTTCTAATTAAAATTATTCTTATTTAGTTTTTTCATTATGAAGTAATAAAATAAGTATCCCTAATATACTGATATTTTATTATAAATATGAAACAACCGCATTTAACCTTCTATCCATCCTACGGAAAACAAAATCACTGCGCGTGCGTACGTACGAAATACCATCTCCACGCCATGGTGTAATCTGTTTTCCCCCCAACAACATAAATGGATGGGTATAATGGTGTAAAGAATAACTATCTATGGTTATTATAACATCATACTGATTATGATATATTATACCATCCACTCCAATTCTATAATTATGGGAACGATATCATCGCTCGTGCGTACGTACGGACTACCGTCTCCATGACGCGATGAGATTCATTCTCCATGATTAACCATACATGAATGATCATAAAGTTTATATGATGAATAATAATGAAATATATGAAATAATAATTCTACTTGATTTATGTATATAGATACGTATGTCATCTATTTAGTTTCATTCAATTCAATAAGGAAACGAAAACAGCGTTCATGCGTACGTACGGTCTACCGTCTCCATGAACGGTGTATTTCATTCCTTTTATAGATCTATAATATATATGTATATGATGAATATATATATATATATATTATATATAAATAATGTTTTAAATTCTGGAATTATGTAAATCAGGATATAAGTAATAATATCAAGAAACGATAAGTCGAAACACATACGATAAATGAAATGATTTTACCCAAAACGCTACTTTAACATGGAATTTAAAAAAGAACGGGTAATATAATGTCATAAGTGAAACATATATGATATAATAACAATGAATATGATTATGTAATAAGTCAGTGACATTATTTAAATCATTATATAGGAGGTTCAGAACCATACGAAGCATATCGGACCTAAGGTAAGGGATAATTTTGCAAATATCATTTTTATCCGAGATTGCTTATTCTTAGTATTTACTAGGGTTATTTCTATCATCCATGTCCATGTTTTATAAAAGTGTTTTCATGTATGTTTAAAGTCATTTTTACCCATTTTTGACTTTTTATACATGGTATGTAAGGAATCTTTCTTTTGTTTACGTCACGAGGAACTTTTTGACTTTTCTGACAAAAGTACGAGAAAAATGTTTTTTTAACTTATACGGCACGAATGAATTTTTACAGTTTTATAAAGCCTTATTTTCATGAATCTTTTTCCAAAATATTTCATGACTATTTTAAAAAAAATCCTTTTCTTTTAAAATTTCATGACATTTTGTGAAAATAAAATGATTTTGAAGAAGAAAGGATATTTCCCCCAAGAATTCATTTCAAGTGTTTTATCAAAACCATTTTTCATCTAAGATGACATTATTTCAAATGTGTATATTTCAAGTGTCATGTCTCTATGATTTACATGGTTTCAATTTCCTTATTATGAAATGATATTCATTTATTTTATATGGATTATGTGATGATGGGATGATGTTTATGAAACCCATTTTATTCGTTGGGTTATTATGAATGATGTATGTTTATTTTGTGGCACAAGTAAGAATAATTTCATTATGAGATGGGTGGGACCTATATCTCGCTCCAATGCATTGGGTAAAGATTTATATCTCCTGATATAGACATGGCTGGAACAGAAAGTTAAACTGGTTCAGTAATATAGGACTGGAACGAGGAGTGAACTCGATTCAGAAAGGGACATTGTCCACTAAGATGGTCTTGGCAGCAATGCCTTGGAAACTATGGAAATCATATCATGTGATTAATGGTTACCACAATTACATGTTTTATTCCCATGATATTTTATCATGATTGATGTTCCCTTATGATATATCCCTTACGTACTTCCAATATTCATGTCTTTGCTCAATATTTTGATGTTTAGATTTTATGTTCAAGTTTTTGCATTCAAATGTTTATGGATTGTTTTATGGTCTCTATGTTTACCCTTACTAGGAATTTGAGCTCACCCATTTTCTGTTTTATTTGTCCCTGGATATAAAGAAAAGTTTAAGGTAAGAAAAAAAGGGGAAGATCTTTATTGGGATATGTTGAAGATCTTTCACCAGGATTAGAAAATTTTATTTTGAGTTCCCAAAGACACTATACTATTACGGTCCTTGTGTGTCTGTTTTTGTTATGTATTAAGTATTCCGCAAAAGTAATGTAATGTCCATGTACATCAAGCTTTGGGTGTCTACATTATATTCTTGAGTGTTTCACCATGGGTGGCATTGGTTCTCTTCACTAAGAAAGATGATGGTTCACTTCACCTATATGTTGATAACTGGAAGGTGAAAAGAGTGACGATAAAGATTAGGTATTAATTGCAAAGGATTTATGATCTATTTGATCATTTGAAAAGGGAAAATTTTTTCTCAAAGATTAACCTTTGATATGGTTATCATCAGTTGAGAATAAAAGAATATAACATTAAAAAAACCACCTTTCAAAAAAGGTACAACCACTATCAGTCTCTTATTATTCCCTTTGTTCTAACCAGTTCTCCTATATTTTTCAATGATTTAATGACCAAGATTTTACATGAGTATCTTAATAATTTCTTGGAATACTTTTTTGATTAAATCCTTATTTACAATTTGTCTACGGAGGACCATGTGCATCATATCGGAATATTATGAGTTTTCTGAGAAATCATTGACTTTATGTGAAGCTTTAAAAATGTGAGTTTTGGATCCAAGAAGTAAAATTATTAGGACATGTTGTGTCGGAACATGGTATTTTAGTTGATCCTAAAAATTCCAAGTCTATTAATACATGGGAACAAATATAGAATGTATTTGAAATTTGGAGATTCTTGGGTTTGGCTAGATATTATCACCGGTTTAATAAGGAATTATCTAAGTTGGAATCTCCAAAGGCTTCACTAATGTGGAAGGGAGTAAATTTTTCATGGTATGAGAAATTTCATAATAATATTTTTTGAGTTGAAACATATGTAGATTAATATGACGGTTTTGACTCTTCCATAGGCCCAGAAAGGCTATGTGTACATTTTTAATACATTAGGTTTAGGCTTGGGAAATGTTCTTATGCAGAGTTATCATGTTGCTGCTTATGGATCTCTTCATATTATGTCAAATGAGAATAATTATTTGACCCATGAACTTGAACTTGCAGTTGTACTACATATGCTTAAGATTTGACGACACTACCTTAATAGAGAATGGTTCATCGTATTTTCTGACCCCAAGAGATTCAGTTATATCTTCTCTAAAAATATTTGAATCTACTCTAGAGGCATTGGGTGGAATACCTGTAGTCTATCAATTTCAACATCTCATATACCCCAGGGAAAGGGAATTTTGTTATAGATGCTTTGAGTAGGAAACATCTAATCCAGGTAGTAAAAGAATCATCAGAAGAGCGGAACTCGATGGCTCTATTTTCACACTTGCATATTGGAGTCTAGGAATTTGGGGACTAGGTTTCCTTGTTTATTGGTCAATTGACATCTACTCTTCTTGAATTGATTCTTTAGTAATATCATCTTTATGATCAATTCCTTATCATTAGAAAAACTCTTCATGCTGGGGAGACCATTCTTCATAGGTCATTTTCCAATGAGGGCATTCTATGCTTTTGGAACTATTTTTTGTATTCTATTCAGTATGGAATGCTTTGATGGGTGAATGCTATAGTTTTTAGTGGGTAGTGCACCCAGGAATGACAAAGATGATCTATGACATGTTGCAGCAATTATGGTGTCTAGGTATGAGATATGACATGTTTGAGTTTGTTTCTCATTGTATAACATTCCAGTAAGTTATGTTCAGGCACCAGAAACCATCAAGTTTTCTTCGGACACTTACATTCCCAGAATGGAAGTAGGATGAGATCACTATGGACTCTTTGGTTGGGTTGTTGTGTATGTAGAGAAAGAATAATGTGACATGGGTTGTGATCGATTTTCTGACAAAATCAGATAAACTTTTACCCATTTGTGATACAACCAAAGTTGAGGAGTTAGGAATCTCTATTTTAAAAATATTTTTCATTTTAACATAGTTACTTATGCTATAGTCACTGATAAGGATCCTTGATTTACTTCTGTCTTTTGGAGAGGCCTTAAAGAGGCACTAGGATCTTAGGTCTGTCTGAGTACAACATACCATACACAATCAGATGGCCAGAAAGAAAGATATATATAGATTATTGAGGATATTATTTGTTCTTATGTTCTTGACATTCGTAGGTTTTGGGATGATCTCTTGGGTCTAGTAGAGTTTTCTTATAACAATAGTTTGTAGTCCATGATCAGAATGTCTCTTTTGAGTCCTAGTATGTACAACCTTGTAAATCTCCATTGTGTTGGTCAAATATTGGTGATATTTCCTTGGTTGTACGAAGATTGGTCCAAGATATGAAAAAAATATTAAGTTGATTCATCAGATAATGTTGATGGCCTAGATATGGTAAAAATCTTATGCCGATCATCATCATAAACCATTGGAATTCGTAGTTAGTGGCCATTCTTAAAAGTTTCCCCCCGGTTGGGTCATTGACAACTTGAAAGGCAAGGGAAACCCACCCATCATTTTGTAGGAACTTTTGAGGTTGTTAATAAGGTGGGGAAATTTTCTTATAATTTATCACTTCCACTTCATATGAAGTTGATACATAATGTATTTCATTTATCTCAGCTTCGTAAGTATCTTTCTTATCTAAATCATGTTCTGAGTTGGACTAATCTTGAGGTTGATCTTAATTTATTCATGACTGAATGGCCAATCAGGATAGTTTATTTTGAAACAAAGTTACTTCATTGGTGTAATATACCTTTGGTTTTAGTTCTATGGAATCACAATTCTAATTCTCAAGAGACATGGGAGAGGGAGGCACTGATGAGAGACTTGTGGCCTCATCTTTTTGGCATGGAAGCTTATTCATAGGATTTATGGGGACAGAAAGTTCCTATGGCGGGGAGTTTATTGCATCATGTTACTATTTTCAGGTATTCCTAAACCCCCTTTTTAAATCATTCTTTTGTTAGATTTCATTTGAAAGGGTTTGGGTTGAAATTTTGAAAGTTTTAAAAATTCAAGGCTAGTTCACAGTTGGCACACAGTTTGCACAAACCATACACCCACTCAAGAAAAACCATGAAAACCTAGGAATTTGGGTTTTCATGGTTGGAAAATGGTTTTAATTCCATGTGAACTCTTAGGAGAAACTGTGTGGCCTAATTAAAATAGGTTCATGACTAGGCTGCTTGATTTGGTCTAACCATGTGGGTATTCCCAACTAACCATGCGTACAGGTTTTTAATTAATCTAAATATCGATTAAAATTACTAAATCCCCCATTTATGTACCTGATTGACTATAATGGACCATAATTGATTAATCCCTTCCTTGGATCTCCCAAGAAGAGTTTTCAGCCCCTCTGACACCTCCTATATGCAGATTGAACCTTGAGAAACATTGTTTGATGTTCACCTCATAGGTTTCCTATTCCAATTCTCATTCTCCCGCTATCTCTTCCTTGCTCTCTTGGGTTATGTGGATCCTTGTGTTAAATTTTGGATCTAATACCCTCTATTTTGGATTATAAACCAAGTTTTGAACCTTAATACCCTAATTCCATGATAATCATTCTTCATTGATGAATTTTGGCTTGGGTTTGGGGATTTGAAATTCTTGGATCCTGGGGTAAGTGGTTTATTACGATGCACAGTTTATGTTGACCCAAAATTGCTTTGTTTAATTTCAACTATTTGAATTAAATTCAATTTTATGATTTAAATGAAATTGATTTCAATTTTTTGATTAAAAACCTAAATCTATTGAATTGGTTTTTTTGGATATTGGTTTTGGTATAAAATTGGGAAAACCCCCAATTCATTTAATTGGGGAGTGTCTATGGATATTATTTCAATTAAATTGTTGAATTTAATTACTAAATTGGATTTGATAGAAAATTGGGAAAAAACCCAATTCCATTGAATTGGGGGTTAATTGTAAAATTGATTTAAATTTTTGAAAATTTATTTGTCTTATATAATTTTGAAAGTGTATTGTGATATTTAATTGTAAATTGATTTAAAATTCATATATTGTGAAAATGGATTAAAATGGTTTTGATAGAAATGTTAGGTTTTTATCATGTGAAAGGTATGTTTTTTATTAAAAACCCAATTTTCTTTTTAAATGGGAAATTGGAAACTTTAAAATAGAGAATGAGATTAATTTTATTTTAAGCATTCTTAAAATAAATTTCCTATCATTGATTTGTTATTAGATCCCATGGAAGCCTTAGGTAGTTAGTGAGTTATTGGACATCACTCTATGATTTACAATGACCTGAGCTCAAAGGGACATTTGTGCATATTATTGTGTCACTTTGAGTCTGTGGATTCCCTTAGCCTATAACTAACATACCTTCTTAGGAACATGACAATTTTTCTCGCTTGTTTGTATTTCAAATGAATATATTCAATTATTGCATACCATTTTACATGCCTTATGATTTATATAAACTATTTTCTATAAAAGTTCTTATTTATTTCTTTTGTGAAAAGTACCATTGTTTATGAAATATTTCCATCATTTTAAATGTAAATCATGAATTTTTATAATTATATTTTTGAAATTCCAAACCTGTTAGCTTTAAATTGAATTCTCTTATTGGTTAATTTAATGTTTTCATATGTTATGGAATCCATATTGAGAAGTTATTGTAATTTCTTTCCCACAACATACCTATTTCTTTGAGTGTATATAGGTTATCTCATTACAGGTCTAAGCAGTGGTAAAGCACCACATAGAGGTGGTTCTGGCTCTTTATCTATGGACTTGGTGAGTTGTGTTCAGGTTAGGACTTGGCCTATTTCCCCAATTTTTATAATACTTTTTGTAGTACTTTGGGTTGTTATGCATGTTTGACTTACGGTACCATAATCCCAGTGGATATTCTTTTGTATGCATACTATCTTGATTCTTTTACTTTCACAATGTTTTTGAAAAAATAATCCTCATTCTCATTTTGTATGATGATAGGTTCTAGTCACCAACCCATAGGGATTGGAAATGCTCTCTGGGCTATGTCAGGGCCGAATCAGTTATCAGTTTTTTTGGGTACTTGGGTAGGTTCAGGAAAGAATACTATCTCTTTAATGATAGTGGGATCATACATAACTTATATGGTTTAAGGATATGGATTCACATAAGTTGGAATAGGAATACTGGAATCCACAAATCTTAGGGAAGGAATAGTTCTAGAGGCACATATTGTATAGTAATTAACAACCAAAGAGGTGTTTTGTGTTCACCACAGTTGGTGATACATGTATTGTTCTTAAAGAATAATGGTTCTAATAAAGAAGCAGTAAATTATAATTTTCTATGGTTGAAAAGTATATTTAAATTCAAGTAAAGGACTCCATGTATCAAGATTCAGGACTTCATATTTTGAATGATTCCAAGACTTGATACTGATGATGAGTATTCAATGGAAACTGGACATGGATGGTATAGGATGGTACCAACAAAGCATTATTGATTTTATAATGTTTAGTATATTAGAAAACTTAAAAATTATTTTTAATTATACTTTTCAAAGAATACATCTTTTATCCTCATATTGGGTTATTGATTGTCAATGGCACCTCATTTAGAGGAATCCATGAAGAAGCTGTATATATGAAATAACCAAAAAAAGTACCCATGGAAAATGTCTACTAGTAATAAATAAAAGGGTTTATGAAATCAATAAATTCCAAAAAGATATGTAGATTACAAAATTTTATTTATAAATAAATCGGGAAAAATGATTATAGAATATTCATTTGGAAATGAATGAGTGATATATGTCTTTGTCCAATTAGTGGGATAACGATAGGTTCTTCAAGTTAGATAGATGATAACATATAAAAAAAGAATGTTGTGTCTTACTAGTTTGTTACGACTAAGGAATGAAATTTCTCCATGTTTTACATAAAGTAGAAAACATGTTTTAGAGAATAAGATCTATAAAATTTATCTATGTATTTTATTAAGGTAGTCATTGTATATATATTAATAAATTAATGAAAAAACATTGAAAAATTTCAAAATAGAATTTTTATTGGCATATAATCATTATACTAGAACATACATGGTAATTAGAAGTGATTATAGAGATTAAAATAATTTAATAAACATAAGTTCTATGAATTCATCTCATGTTCTATAATATGTACTGATGTTCAATTTTACTAACGCATATGAATAATTGGTGAATATCAAATAAATCCAATATAATTACATAGAATTGTAGTTATAACTATCAAAATTACTTTGAAAAGTAAAACTATAAGCGTTCTTTGTGTCTAAAGAAGTGAGAATACATGTGATCAACGTAATTTAACACTTCTCTTTATTTATTTCAAATTTTTCTATTATCACTGATAAGGATATGACAATATGCATGAAAAACATATTTTATCCAGTGATTCCATATCTAGAATATCTGAGTACATTATAGCTTATGATGTAGCTTAAAAACTAGTTTATCAATGTCCTGTTCTAATTTTGGGTTATACCAAAAGAAAGAGGTTTATCATTTTATGATAAACTATGACTATGAATGTAGTCATGATATGAGGATTCTACGATAGGAACAAGTGGTTGATAATCTATTAATTAATACGTGATTTATTTTATCAGGATATCTATGTTGTAGTAAATAGTGCTTCCACACAGACGTGTGGCTTAATCAACCCTAGTCATGGAAATGTGGTAGGAATAACAACTATATTCATACTTAGCAGAATCATGTTTAACATGTGAGGACTATGTTCTCATTAGAAATTAGATCTAGTAATAGTGGGATTTATTTGGATTTGGTTCCCTAAAACCAAAAACATTGTACATTAGATTAATTATAAATTCAAGAAAGTGAATATTAATATAAATGTCGTATCACATATTGATTATTCTTCTATATAAAATTAATTTAATAATTTCCTAGAGTAACTATCACATTTATAAGGTTGTAGCAGTTCCCTTCTACGATGAGAAACTTGTGATGGTATGATGATATCTCTTAAATATAGTTCTACAGTCAGATAATGTACTCTAATAGGGAACATAGTACATATAATGTCTGGTGACTACTCATAACCATTTGAGGATTATTCTCTTGAAGTTTTCACTACGTAATATCCAATATGGTGGATAATGAGAGAATACCATCAAATTAGAATTATACATGTTTCAGTGTCATTGAATATTCTTATCTTCGAGCATGTGTAATGGTTCTTAGTCATTATAATTATTATTAATGAATGTTATGACTCACACACTTAGATGTATTTTTTAAACCAATATGATAATCCTTAATTATGATGTTGAATATGTTGGTTCTTTCACAAATTGAATGTTATTAATAATATATTGAGGAAGGACTTGTCCCTTCCATTTCATGCAAGATGATATCTCTACCCTTTAATTGAAATATGGATGTCTCATAAATTCCACGACCATAGTGTAATGATGCTTATTTCAAATAATCAAGGAAATATGTATTGAGAAAATGGGATGATGAAATAGATGTGTAACAAGATCATTGAGATATTAAGATAGAGGGATTGTATTATATAGTGATAATTAGTATTTTGATGTAATTATTGCAACATTATAGACTTTCTCTTGGGTTCCTTGGCCCATTACAAGAAAGTAGTATTGGAATTTTAGAAATGATGCCTAATTATATTGAGAAATAATCGTAGAGAGTCACACATTAAGTATTTTCATTGATCTTGATTAAATTATCTTTGAATTTAATTAATGGGATAAATATTATTCTCAAGAATGAGGAATAATATTATTTACGTTATACTGATTGCATAAATTAAGTAAATATTTAATCACCAGAATGAGAATAAAAATATAATAAATTTTTTTATTGAAAATTTAATAAATATTTATTTTCTAGTATGTGAATGAAATATTTATTTATGAATAAAAATATTTATTTGGTTATTAAATAAATATCGAGGAGTTCGAATGGACTAAGACTTCCTCAAGTAATAAATAATTATTTACAAGATATTAAATATTATTTATTAGTTATGAATGATGGAACATGACACAAAATACTAATTATATTATTATTATGTGTAATGTGTTTTATTAAAGGTATTAATATTTTTTAAGGCCCAACATGCAATTAAATAATTTTATAACCTTAAACATACCTATATAAATATCCCATTATTACTATTTGTTGGTAATCTAAATATAGATAATTATTTTACACAATGAATTATCTTTGGAATCCTTCATCTATCTCCCTCTGAAGAAGAAAAATGCAAGATAGATTTCTTCATGATCGAAGAATAAGCGATCAAGAATGAAGAATCCAAGACATTTGATTGACCTTGATAACAACAAGAGATTGAGTTGAATTTCTTGCAGATCATTGGAGTATGTGTGGATCACTTATAGAGTAATTCTATGCTTGGATCCTCATAAGTGAAATGAAGGCAGTCTGAAAGGGTCTTTTTAGATGATCGATATTGACTATGGAGAAATAAATCTAAGACGATTTAATTACTTTCTTCCAATGTAAT
This sequence comes from Viscum album, assembly GCA_963277665.1. Taxonomy (NCBI): domain Eukaryota; kingdom Viridiplantae; phylum Streptophyta; class Magnoliopsida; order Santalales; family Viscaceae; genus Viscum; species Viscum album. Next base: position 1,577,296,781 of record OY728146.1, on the reverse strand, counting down.
TAAATTAATAATAAAATCAATGTTCAAGATCCTCTATTGAGGTTCTAGGAAATTGAAATTTATAGAAATTCTAATTATCATATCCCCCACCATGTCCTTCTGTTGTGCCTATAATATTCAATTTTGGGGTATCAACCCAAACATATTTTGAGAAAATAAATGAAAAGGGGATAAGGATAAGAAAATGGAAGAGTTGAATGCATGACTGGATTCTCTGGAATAAAATTTTAATTGGAAGTTAGAGTTGTTAGAAAATGTTATGGGAATGAATCAAAGAGAATATATAACATAAGAATGGCCAATACATTAAGATCCCACCCCCAGCTTTGAGGATAGCCATTCCCCTCAAAGATCTATCTTAGAATAGGTAACCAGTATTTTCATAATTGATCCTGTGAAATGAAAATCAGTTAGACACTAATACCTTTCCTGTACTGATATTCTACATGGTGAAAATGATTGTGATTTATATCTATCAACACCCACTCATCACCATTTTTTGAAGGGTACAATGCAAAATATCCAAGGAGATATTCTACATAATAGACAACTTTCAATAGGTTATATGAGAGTCGTGATTAACATAGATCAAGTGTCGAGTAATGAGCTACCTTTTCCACATGATGATGTAGATATCGATATGGTTGAGAAAGATTTTGAAATATTCATATCATGGAATTTAGATCATTTAAAAAAACACTTCAACAAGGAGTTATTCATTTCCAATTATGTTTTCATGAAAAACCATTAACAATTAATGAAAAAATGGTCTAAACTGATCAATGTTATTACACACAGAAAAAGGGAAGGGGTAATGTGGAAGTTCAAATAATAATGATCTAAATGATAAACCAACCAATCAAAAATAACATCACAAAGTAAATTATCAATACCTGTTAAACATTTAAATTTAATAACATTTAAGGATCGTGCAGATACAACATTAGAAAATGGTTCTATGATCGCAATTTTTTTAAATTCCCCTGACCAAATGGTTAAGGTATTTATTTATAAAAGAAATTACAAGAGTCAAAAGTGTGGGATATTTTTACGATAATGTTCATAGAAGGAAATTAAAGCAACTGGAAGTGTTTTCGACCAAGTGAAATTCACACCAACACTCATGTTCACAAGACCATCCACAATCATGTTGGACTCCTAGAAAGAACGAGTGACAATGTAGAAGAGATTCATAAGTGTATTCCTGAAATACATCCATTTATCAGCAAGACTCCATGAGATAAAAAAGTCATTGTTTCTAATGTCCTGAACAAGGGTGATAATGTCACTTTCCAGCCAGTGGTTATTCCAACCATTTTTTTCAAAATCAACATCATGGATGATTCCAATAATCTTAATTTCTATAGAATAAGTCACACCATAGGAGCCATAAAAACAACCCATGATATTGTATTCATAATCTCGAAAGACCGCACCACACCCCGAGGGGTCAGGGATCCCTTTCGAGGCACCATTCGTGTTAACTTTGATTGAATGAGAGTGAGGTTGCAACCAAAAGAACTCAATCAAACCCATCATATGTCTAAAATATCTACCAATACCCAGTTTCTTCAAGGTAATAAAATCCTTCATATTATTATCACAATATACCATTTGAGAAATAGTTTTATCCTAAATATTATCCATGATATTCCTTAAAACCTACTTCTAGTGAACAACTTTATCTTAAAAAAGTTCATCATTTCTACACCTTTGGATGACATCTAAATATTCAGCCAAGGGAGCAGCAAAATGATCATTCATGAGGTCAGATCTATAGATGAAAATACAACATCATAAAATAGGCTGTGCACCAAAAAAAATGGAGGCCATACAGATTAAAAAAATCAAAAAATTCATTCCATATAGTTGTTGCAGTTTCATATCCAAGAAGGAGATGATTCAGATCCTCTCAGTGTTGGTGACAAAGATCACACCAAGAGCAAAGAGAGATACCAAATTTCTGCAAGAAATCTTTGGAAGGAAGTTTTTTTATGAGAAAGCCTCCATATAAGAGTAAACTAAGAAGGTCTAATCCTATTCCTATTGAAAACAGAAAACCAATTGAAATTATTAAATGGGTCTTTAATACCATACTGATAAGAGAGACTACTCTTGAGCACCCCATTCCTGGCTGGTTCCTAGAACATAAAATTAGAGCATGAGACAAAATCATTGTTCTCCACAATAGCATGTAAATATACCTGCAAAGTAAGATGGGGGTCATCAAAAAAGTCTTTGATAGAGATCTGAATGTCAGAACTTGAATCAGAGGGTTGAAAGTCCACCATGAGAAGAGAACCAGACTAGTTATTAGTCCAAAATTTAAGATTTGAGTTATTGTTCACAATCCATCATGAACATTTAATGATATTCGGAAAGAAATATCTAATTGTTGTCCAAATAGAAGATTCAAGGTAGGAATCACTTCCCCATTTTAAATTATCATAAAAATGTTCTTTGAGAAATCCCAAATAATTTGAACTACTGCACATGAGGTTCAAGATGAGCCTCTCTTGAATGGAATCATTAAAATTCCCAATATTCGTTATACCAATTCCACCATTGGACAAGGACTTATAGTAATTCCTCTATGAAATAGTTACCATTTTTTTCGTGAATATTACCACTCCAAAAAAATTCTTGATATACAAATTTAAACATTTGAGAAGTCCTATTGGTCATTTATAAACCATGAAAGAATAAACCAGCTTATAAACAATAACAGCCTTAACCAAGAAGATTCTTCGAGCCAACGATAAACTCATCCCTTTCTATGTAGAGAGTTTCCCATTAACTTTGTTAAATATTTCAGAAAAATAACTTTGTCTCAGCCTCCCCCCAAAAAATAGGAACTCTAAGGTAATTAAAAGTGACTACTCCTTCTATGATTTCCAGCTCTAAGAGAATATAGTTTTTTCTAGTAGGGGTAAAGATCGTCCCAAATAAGATAAAGGATTTTTCCCAGCTAACACTTTTCCTAAAAACACTTTCATAGTTATTTTTAGTTAGCGTTGATGAAAGGTTAACTATTTTTTATAAATAACCATAATATAATTCTTCATTATCGAACTCCTCATGCTATCATAGAATATGACCCTATAATGCTGACCCCACCTCTACCCCAACATAATCTCTGCCACTGCTGACCCCTCATCTACCATAACATCTTCCCCTACCGTAAACACCTTTTCCACTGCAAACCCACCTCTACCATGAAACCTCATCCAAAAATCCTTAATTTCTTCTCTTTCCCAAACCCACCTATACCTCTAACCCTCGTTTACTTGTCGCCTACTGCAAACCACACCTCCACTGCGAAGCCCTCCACTACCGCTGCCACTGTGACCTACCCTGACTCCACCACCACTGGACCATACTGCTGCCACCAGAAGGGTATGATATCACTTTATTAAAAAAAATTCATTATTATTTTATCACACTTACTAGGAAATTATTGGGGTAGTGTTTTCTATAGGTTGTTTCTCTTTTATGGGATGTGTATTGATTTCTATTATTTGATTCTTGTATGATATTAATGGTGGATATTTCTTTAGAGGGTGTTGGATGTGAGATGAGGTTTATTGAATATGTTTTATTATCAATTTTTTAAATTGATCATGTTAAAAAAATTTCTTAGATCCACTTTTACTATTCCATAGGAACCCAAGGTAACTATGTTACTGATATTTTTTGTGTCATGGTGATTGAACATGATTCCATTATTTATTTTCCCAAACAGTTAGTGATGTAATAACCATTTTACTTCACCTATAGTGTTACATATGTGATAGGTTTATCTCTTTTCCGATGGTGTTGGTATAGATGGGAACCCTTGGGTTGTATATTCTACTGGTATATGTGTAATATTTTCACATCCAAGGATATAGTGAGATTCAAATGATGATTTTTTATTTGATGATATTATATTTGAGATCCCCACAACACACATTTTTCATCACTTTTTAAATTTCAGGGACATGTTACATCTATTTTATTTTGTTTTCTATTATTAATGATAGTTCCACCACTTCTCCAATAATCATGAGAACATCAAAATCAAAACAAGTTGGATAAAACTTCTACTTCTTTTTCTTAGATGTTAATAGTGGTGATAACCCAAAATCTAAATGATATGGATTATGTGGGATGAAAAACACTAGATATAAAATTAGCCATCCTTTTTCATCAATGGTAATTTTAGAATATTTTGTATGTTATCCTTTAAAAATAAACCATCTAATTCCATAAACTTCATGACAAATCAATTTATTTCCATAATGATAGATTTGGAAGTAGGATATGTGTATACCTAGTGGGTGGGGACTTGAACTTTTCCTAGTATTACCTTTGATTTTTTCTCAATATAGTGAGTACCATATCTCTTTCCTTTTAGAGTCTGAGTTAATTAAAGCTGGACTAATGAAACTGATGTTTACGATCAAACAAATTTTACCAAAATGTGGCCTCTATTTAATTTCATATAAATTTTATAAAAAAGATTTGGTGATCTACATAATAACATATTTTAGGAAAACATTTCATGATTGGAGAACCCAATAATAGCATATAAATCATTTAAGAGAGGTTCACATAGGTTATGTTTATAGTTATTTTTCTAGAAAAGGTGAGGTAGTTTATTTAATAGTATGTTCTAGGTGATAACTCGACATGAATGAGTAGTAGACTATATTAGAATAAGCAAACTCATGCAGGGGTTAATAGAGTTTATGGACATAGTTCACAAACTAATGATGAAGGGTATGATGTTGCTACAAAAACACCCCTCAAGATATTGGTGTGCTCTAACACCTTCAAACAAGGAATGAGAAAAATGTAAAACATAACTCAAGTTATTTGAATTGGAATGCAGTTTTAATTAAATATATTTTATCCTTGTTTAGTGTCTATGATTTCATAACCTAATATGGATGAGGTTACTATATTATGGGTAAGGGGATATGAATCTTATAAAGTCATTGAATGGGTCTAATATTGGTGGTTGGGATGTTAAGACATATCCAATGGACCTCTCTAATAAGTTTATAGTTCATCTAAGATGAACCATTTTCCATATAGTTGAAATTTAGTTGAAATGGAATTCTATTGAGTGAAATTTAAGATCATATCATGAATAACTTCATGGAAAGGGATATTCATAGATCTATATCTTAAGAAATATGACATTTTCTTGTCTTAGTGTTGAGTTTTTGGAAAAAACTCTACATGAGTTGATGAAGACTCATAAAAAAGTTTAAGATTGAGATTAATTAAGGTGAAACTGATGACTGAGTACAAAATAAAAAATCTAGATTTTGTTAGTGGAGAAAAACCTACATGAGTTGATGACTGAGTATAAAATAATAAATCTATATGTTTTTTAATTAGGGGATAAATTGAGTTATAAGGGAAACATTATAAGGCCCCGACCTTAAACCTTACTTAATATTGAATTAAATGAATAATTCAAATTGAGTATCTTTTCAGGTTTAGAGTTTTAGAGAATTAGAACATAACTATTACATCTCAAAAGATTACAATGTAGACACTTCTACTAAGTTTCCATAGAATAAAAAAACTCTTAAAAAGAAACATGTTTAGTTCCATGTTTTATATATCATGACATTCCCTTGGTCCCATCCTTGACCCTATTCCACATTAAGTCCTGTGAAAAACATTTCAAAGAAACTTGGGGTGAGCATAAAAAGCTCAGTAAGGGATACACAAAGAATAAAAACTGTTAGTTTATCAAAACAAAAAGTAAACCATGTATACTTTATCAAAGTAATAATTTTCACCTTTATGAAGTAGTAAAAACTCTTCACTGAATAAAAGATCATTAATTACCCTTTTATAACCAAAAGATTACCATAAAACCCATAAAAAGACCACATAACATATAAAGGTAACTTGGGACATAAACATACATAAGTGGAATAACAATACGGTCTACTTCCACACATATCTCTTAATTGAATAGCCATTCGGCCAACTTCCATACATACTTAATGGAATAGCCATACGGTCGACTTCCATACCCAATGCATTGGAGGTTATAACGTAACCACCCGTCCTGGTATTCACGACACCACCCGTCATATGGTTTATCACTTAACCACCCGTTAAATGTCCAAGTACCATAATAAAATCATATGACATAAAACAAATATAATGGAAAGAAAACATTTCCACACTTTGATCACAATATATCACTCAAATATATTGACATAAAAAATCCATTATAAAAACGATTTTCAATACCAAAATACATAAAAGAGTATATGGTATTTATTTCATTTTAAAAACATCATGGCTTTTTGAGGAAGCCAAAGACCAAATAATACTCGCGGCGGCGGAAAAGGTCATTGTCACCGCGTACGTTAAAAGAAACATTTTTTAGTAAAACGCTTCGTAGAAAAATATTCCTTTTGTATAAAAGTAAATGTAAAAGGGGTTTATACACCATATAAATGATAGTTGTGTATAAAACAAAATATGCCTCAATGAAAGGAGATTGAGACGAAGTCCCGTACCTCGGGTCTGACTTGACTCGATCGTTCTTTAACGTCCTGAATAATAAACTTGAGTTAATTTTCTATTTGCTTAAGAACGTTTTTCAAGTTCATTATTCCTTTTATATCACTTATTTCCATGTTATAAACATTATGTAACCATTTAAGTTAATAATGTTTGTTTTGTCGATATTTGGTTCTTAAGTCGAATGTGGACTTCTTACAATTACATGTTGTTCGTGTGGTCAAAGGTTATTTATATCCAGAATGATATTCCTGATTTGGAAATCATATATATCATATATATCATATATATCATATATATCCATCATATACTTGTATTTATAATATTACATAATCATTTAGATGTAAGAAATGAAATGCACCGTTCATGGAGACGGTAAGCCGTACGTACGCATGAACGCTACTTTCATTTCTTTGTCATATTAATGGAATTAAAACTAAATGAGAGGTATGTATATTTTAATTCCAGAATTATATTAATCATTTAGATGTAAAATATATCATATATATCCATTATATATATGTACTTATAATAGTACATTACATTTGGGGATAAGAAATGAAATGCAGCGTTCATGGAGACGGTAAGCCGTACGTACGCATGAACGCTACTTTCATTTCTTTTTCATACTTTAATGGAAAGAAATAATAATGATATAGAGGTAAATTATAATTCCAGTATAATAATCATATATAATAACTTTAAATACATCCTTTATACATCCCACATATGGAATTACCGAATCAAATCACTTTGAGGGGGCGGTAGTCCGCACTTCCTTAAATGAAGATATCACATTTACCCATAATGGAAACCATAAAGGTATTCCCAAAATGAAAAATACAAAAGGTTAAGGAAAACATAAAAATATTATATATCATATATAAATATAGTGACATCTTAATGTCCACCTTTGAAGGTGTTAGAAGAATATTGAACAATCATCGTTTTGTGAGGCAGAAATTCACCATCTACGGAAACAGTATGTTCTTTGACCATTAGACATAGGTGTGTGTAAGTGTAGCTCGAATACTTCTTATAAAAACATCCTAGTATATGTAATATACTTTATGTGTTACAAAATAAATGAATAAAAAGATTTTAGGGGGTTGGAGAAGCAAAATAAAACAAAAGGACTCAAGTGAAGACATTACCTTATAATCGAGTAACTCCCTATGGTTTGAGCTCAAAGGCATCCTTGGGAAGACTTCTGCCCAAAGTGAGGCTTCAAGGAGTAAGATAAGGATGTGGAGAGACAAAATGAGCAGGGGTTGGTCGATCCAAAGGCTTTGGAAGTGTGGGTAATGAGGTAGAGGTGGGGGCCTTTTATAAGAGGAGAGGAGGGGCACTCTTGGAAAGTAAGGAAATGTTATTTTATTTTAGAATGATTTTCGGTTATTAATGGTCCCAAATTGATGTTTTTAGAGGATAAGGTTATAAGGGTTTGAAATCTACCCATCCAATAGGTTTTGTACATGTGTAGGTCTTATATGTTACATTGTCTTTCCATTTTATTTAAATTGTTAAAAAATGAGGTAATCGCTGCATCATCATGGTGTCATAAATAATTTAATTTATTTAATGTCTAAAAATTATAGAAAAAATACTATGATGTACGAAATATTTTTATATTTCTAATGAATATTTATAGTAAGAAATATGACTTGCATAACCCCATGTAAAAATTGGTTTAGTAAAACATCTCATGTTTGTGTCATTTTTACTTTAACTTTAAATAAAAGGCATAACTGTCATTATCATACCCAAGTGGCTCTATGGGGTACCAAAAACCGACCCATGGGTTGTCTTGGTCGGCCATAACTAATAAAATAGGGTTAGGACAAGTGTCAAGATATTTTCATTTTATTATAATAACATTTTTACCTTAAATTACACTAATTACCTTTAATCGTGATTAATAAAACATAAAAGTTACTATTCAAAAAAATTTATTTTAATCCCATTGAACCACATTTTACTTAATAATTAAAATCATTTAAATTGGATTTTTGAGATTCAAAACAAAGAAGTCGTAAAGTCCCATTCAAACGAAAAATCAAATTTTGTAACCACCACTTTGCGGTTTCACTATTCATATAAAATTGATGTTTTTCAGAAAAAAACCAAAACATCACGTTAAGCTATATTTGATATTCCTAATTCAAAAATGAAGTCCATTTTACAGAATTCAAAACATATAAGTTGCATTAATTAATTTAATAATTAATTCTCGCGGTCAAAACAAATAGCGTGTTTTTATGAAACAATAAGTATCAAAAGATTGACACCAGTTTAAGTCCAATTTCAAAGTGAAATTGATTCCAATGACCACCATTGGTTTAAATGGTAAAAATATATTCTAATTTAAGTTTAATACCAATTCAAAAGATAATTTAATCATCTTAATAAATTAGATTAAAAATAGGTTTTGAATTAAAATACAACATTTTACACTATTCATTAAAAAATGAACTTTATCGGAAAAATACCAAAAAATTACACAAAGTAATATTTGATGTCCTGATTCTAAAGAAGAGTTTTATTTGGTCCAATAGAATGTATAAGAGTGACCAAAACTATATTTAATGACGGTTCACCATCAAATGTTGATAAGTGGACCTTTCGTGAAAATTAGAGTATATAAGCCTAAAATTGAATTCTTTTCATATTTTAAGCCCTTATCCTTTATTAGATAAATGTAAAAACATTTAACAAACATATATAATCATATTTTAGTTATTTCTATCCATTCCTTCCAGCACAACGGCTACGTGTTAACTAACATTTAAAATAATATTATTTTATTACTAGTGTGCAACGTACGATTTCAAAGAAACTCTTTGTTGCGTATCGGGTACGCTATCGAACATAGCAACCCCTTTAAAGTAAAATTAATATTTAATTCGCAAATATTAATAAATATGAAAATGTATTATTCTTTATTTACCTTGGATGTTACATGCTTCCCACCTTTTGGGAATTGCGTCCTCGCAATTTTATTCACTTATCAAAATAATTGGGGGTATTTATCCCTCCTAGCATTTTCAGATTCCCATGTTGCCTCTTCAATCATATGGTTTTTACACAAAACCTTTACCTGATGAATCACCTTATTCTGTAACACCTACTCCCTGTGGTCAAGAATCTGGACCGGTTGTTCCTCATAAGATAGGTTCTCTTCCAGCTGAACTACCTCTGGACTCAAAACATGATATGGATCTGGCATATACTTTCTCAGCATCGAAACATGAAAAACATTGTGTACCTGAGATAAACTCGGAGGTAATTCCACTCTGTATGCAACTGATTCAACTCTCTCCAGAATTTCATATGGTCCAATGAACCTTGGACTCAGCTTTCCTTTCTTACCAAATCTCATCACAATTTTCCATGGAGAAACCTTGAGAAAAACATGATCACCTACATCGAAAGATAGATCCTTCCTCCGGTTATCTGCATAAATCTTCTGTCTGCTCTGAGCTGTTTTCATGTGTTTTTGAATCAACTGAACTTTTTCTGCCATCTCTTCTACCAATTCTGGTCCCATCAGCTTCCTTTCACCCACTTCATCCCAAAAAGCTGGAGTTCGACACCATTTACCATATAACGCCTAAAATGGTGCCATCTGTATACTGGAATGAAAACTGTTATTATATGAAAACTCAACCAAAGAAAGATGTTGGTCCCAACTTCCCTGATAATCCATCGAACAAGCTCGTAGAATATCCTCCAAGTTCTGAATTGTTCGTTCTGACTGCCCATCTGATTGAGGATGAAAAGCTGTACTAAAATTTAATTCAGTACCCAATGACTTCTGAAGGCCTTTCCAAAAGTTAGAAGTAAACCTGGGATCACGGTCAGATACAATGGAGAGAGAAACTCCATGTAACCTTACTATCTCTTTAAGATACAAACGAGAAAGTTGATCTTGGGAAAAAGTATCTCGTATAGGAAGGAAATGAGCAGATTTAGTCAACCGATCAACAATAACCCAGATTGCATTATTACCTCGAGATGTCCTCGGTAATCCCACAACAAAGTCCATGGATATGTTTTCCCATTTCCACTCTGGCACTGGTAATGGCTAAAGCATCCATTTCGGTAACTGCCGCTCTGCTTTAACCTGCTGACAAGTCAAACACTTCACAGTAAAATCAGCAATATACCTTTTCATTCCATCCCACCAGTAATACTCCCGCAGATCTCTATACATCTTAGTACTGCCAGGATGAACTAAAAACGGGGAACTATGAGCTTCACATAACAACTCTCTCTTCATCTGTGAATCACAAGGCACACACAATCTCTTCCCAAATCTCAAAACACAATCACTATCAACGTTGAATTCATGCAACTTACCCTTCTGAACCAGCTCTACCTTTTTCTGCAACTCACTGTCTTCCCTCTGTGCTTGACTAATTCTGTCTGATAGGGATGATCTCACTGATACCTGAAACAAAACAGAAGAGCTTCCTGCACCAACAACTTCTATTCCAAAGTTCATCAAATCAAAAACCAAAGGATATCATTCCAAACGTAGAATGGTTAATGAAGAATTACTTTTTCGACTCAAAGCATCAGCCACTTTATTTTCTTTTCCCGGATGGTAGTGAATTGTACAATCATAATCCTTGATTAATTCCAGCCATCTCCTCTATCTTATGTTCAATTCATTCTGAGTGAATATATAATTTAAACTTTTGTGATCAGTATATATTTTACACTTTACTCCATACAAATGATGCCTCCGAATTTTTAAAGAAAAAACAATAGCAGCTAATTCCAAATCATGTGTAGGGTAATTTACCTCATGAGTTTTCAACTGACGTGAAGCATAAGCAATTACCTGATCATTCTGCATAAGGACAAAACCAAGTCCCTTCAACGAAGCATCACTGTATATAACAAACTCACCATTCCTGGAAGGAAGTTATAAAACTGGAGTATTCACCAATCTTCTTTTCAACTCCTGAAAACAATCATCACATTATTTTGTCCGGATGAACTTAAAACCCTTACGAGTTATCCTAGTCATTGGACTAGATAACCATGAAAAATTTTCAACAAACCTTTGGTAGTGACCTGCCAAACCAAGAAAACTACGGATCTCGGTTACATTTGTGGGTCTTGGCCATTCATCAACAACTTTTGTTTTAGAAGGATCAACAGTTATGCCATCTTTTGAAACAATGTGACCCAGGAAAGAAATTTGTTGTAACTAAAACTCGCACGCGATGAATTTTCCATATAGTTTCTTTTCTTTTAAGGTTTGCAAGATAACCCTTAAATGAATTTCATGCTCCTATTTACTTTTAGAAAACACCAAAATATTGTCAATGAAAACAACCACAAACTTATCCAAGAACTCATGGACAATTCTATTCATAAGGTCCATGAATACAACAGCTACATTCGTTAACCCAAAAGGCATAACAAAAAAATTCATATTGGCCATATCTAGTATGGAACGCAGTCTTCGGAACGTCTGCTTATTTTACTTTCAACTGATGGTACCCCGACCTCAATTCAATCTTCGAAAAATACTAAGCTCCCTGGAGCTGATCAAAAAAATCATCGATATGAGGCAAAGGATACTTGTTATTAATAGTAATATTATTAAAGGCTCTATAATCAATGCAAAGTCTCATTGAGACATCTTTCTTTTTAACAAACAAGACAGGTGCACCCCATGGTGATGTGCTAGGTCGAATGAAACCTTTATCTAATAACTCCTACAATTTCTTCTTTAACTCTAAAAGTTCATCTTGAGCCATTCGATAAAGGGGTTTTGAAATTGGCTTAGAATCAGGAACTAAGTCAACAGTAAATTCAACTTCCTGATCATGAATAATACCATGCAACTCATCAAGAAAAAACATAAAGATACTCATTTTCCACTGGCACATCATTAATCTGAACAGTTCCTTTATTTTCAACAATATGTGCAAGGTAACATTTATTTCCATCTTTTACTAGTTTCTCAACTTCCTGATATGTTATCAAAATCAAGGGTTCATTCTTGTACACAAACTGAAAATCTTTCTGAAAAGAAACCATTTTACATCTACAGTCAATCTTAGAATGATAAACAGAAAGCCAATCCATGCCCAAAATAACATCAAACTCTACTAGAGGCAAAAAAAATAAGGTTTGCTGGTATATTATTTCCACACACAAGGATAAGAAGGTTCTTATAATTCCCTTTTGTCTCAACGTTCCCTCCGAGTATTTTTACCATAAGTTCAGGATTCATATCTTGAGATGGAATTTCCAATTTACTAGAAAACTTCTCAGAAATGAAAGAGTGTGTAGAACCTGAATCAAACAACACATTGGCATAATTTGAAAAAACAAACAGTGTACCTGATACCACTTCATTCGATGGCCCAACATCTTCTGAAGTTGTTGAAAAGGATTTCACCACCCCTTTCTACTTGTAGTCTGGCTGCTTTCCCCCAGTTGAGTTCTTTTTTAGACACTTATTTGCATAATGACCCATTTCATTACACTTAAAACATCTTACCGTTGGATTTTCATTGCCTTCTTGATCATCTTCCTTACAGTTACAAGCAATATGACCAGACTTACCACACCGAAAGCACTTACCAGACTTGGATAAACATTCTCCAGGATGCATTTTACCACACTTCTCACAGGATGGATATTTGGTTTTCTTACCTCCTTGCTTTTTTGATTAATTCTTCCCCTTTGGCTGCCAACTAGACCTCTTATTCTGTTGTTTTTCATAGAACACCTGATCATTGGAAAACTCCATTTCCACCTTCTCCGCACATCGAACAAGTTTTTCATAAATTTTGAACTCATGAGAAGATAAAGCCCTTTGATACTTTGGCTTTAACCCTGAGTAAAAACGGTTTATTTTACTATCAAGATCTCGTATGAAGTTTGGAGCATACCTTGCCAATCGAGTGAACTTTGCTTTATAGGAAGCCACTGAGTCTTCCTCTTGCCTCAATTCCAAGAATTTCTTTTCCATTCTAAGTCGAACAGCCTTAGGAAAATACTTATCAAGAAACATACCTTTGAATTCGTCCCAGTGAAGATCCTCAATCTCATCACTATCCCTAATATTTTTTACCATCGACCACCACTGATCAACTTCACCTTCAAAACAGTAAACATCAAGACTAACCTTTTGATGTTCTAAACACCCCATGACCTCAAAAATATTTTCCAGTTCTTTAATGCACCCTTCCGCTTGTACGGGGTCAGATGATCCTCTGAATGATGGGGGATGTTGCCTCACGAAATGTTCCACCACTGACATGTTCCTCTGTGGTTGATCTGGATGATCTCGTGCATGGATACCACCACCATTTATAGCCTGATTCAACTGTGCCATCACTGCAACAAACTATTCAGTTCTGATTCTGACCATCTCAGGTTGCTGATTTGGAAGGTTGTCTTCCTCCTGATGTCGTCCCAACATAGCTGCTTTGTTTCCTCTGCGGAAAACCATTCTGAACATAGAAATATCTTAGGCGAAGCAACATGGTAATCCGTAAATGCTATATCATTTCAATCATCTTATAATTTAACAATTTTCTAACTCCTAAAGTTGTCTAAACCGACCTTTGATACCAACTATAAGGCCCCTACCTTAAACCTTACTTAATATTGAATTAAATGAATAATTCACATTGAGGATCTTTTCAGGTTTAGAGTTTTAGAGAATTAGAACATAACTATTACATCTCAAAAGATTACAAAGTAGAAACTTCTACTAAGTTTCCATAGAATAAAAAAACTCTTAAAAAGAAACATGTCTAGTTCTATGTTTTATATAGCATAACATTCCCTTGGTCCCATCCTTGACCCTATTCCACATTAAGTCCTGTGAAAAACATTTCAAAGAAACTTGGGGTGAGCATAAAAAGCTCAGTAAGGGATACACAAAGAATAAAAACTGTTAGTTTATCAAAACAAAAAGTAAACCATGTATACTTTATCAAAGTAATACTTTTCACCTTTATGAAGTAGTAAAAACTCTTTACTGAATAAAATATCATTACTTACCCTTTTGTAACCAAAATATTACCATAAAACCCATAAAAATATCACATAACATATAAAGGTAACTTGGGACATAAACATACATAAGTGGAATAACCATACGGTCGACTTCCACACATATTACTTAATGGAATAGCCATTCGGCCAACTTCCATACATACTTAATGGAATAACCATACGTCCGACTTCCATACCCAATGCATTGGAGGTTATAACGTAACCACCCGTCCTGGTATTCATGGCACCACTCGTCATATGGTTTATCATGTATCCACCCGTTAAATGTCCAAGTACCATAATAAAATCATAAGACATAAAACAAATATAATGGAAAGAAAACATTTCCACACTTTGATCACAATATATCACTCAAATATATTGACATAACAAATCCATTATAAAAATTATTTTCAATAACAAAATACATAAAAGAGTATATGGTATTTATTTCATCTTAAAAATATCACGGCTTGTTGAGGAAGCCAAAGACCAAATAATACTCGTGGCGGCGGAAAAGGTCGTTGTCACCGCGTACGTTAAAAGAAACATTTTTTAGTAAAACGCTTTGTAGAAAAAGATTCCTTTTGTATAAAAGTAAAAGTAAAAGGGGTTTATACACCGTATAAATGATATTTGTGTATAAAACGAAATATGCCTCAATGAAAGGATATTGAGACGAAGTCCCTTACCTCAGGTCCAACTTGACTCAATCGTTCTTTAACGTCCAGAATAATAAACTTGAGTTAATTTCTATTTGATTAAGAACCTTTTTCAAGTTCATTATTCCTTTTATATAACTTATTTCCATGTTATGAACATTATGTAACCATTTATGTTAATAATTTTTGTTTTGTCGATATTTGGTTCTTAAGTCGAATGTGGACTTCTTACAATTACATGTTGTTCGTGTGGTCAAAGGTTCTTTATATCCAGAATGACATTCCAGATTTGGATATCATATATATCATATATATCCAGTATATACATGTATTTATAATATTACATAATCATTTAGATGTAAGAAATGAAATGCACCATTCATGGAGATGGTAAGCCGTACGTACGCATGAACGCTACTTTCATTTCATTGTCATATTAATGGAATTAAAACTAAATGAGAGGTATGTATATTTTAATTCCAGAATTATATTAATCATTTAGATGTAACATATATCATATATATCCATTATATATATGTACTTATAATAGTACATTACATTTGGGGATAAGAAATGAAATGCACCGTTTATGGAGACGGTAAGCCGTACGTACGCATGAATGCTACTTTCATTTCTTTGTCATACTTTAATGGAAAGAAATAATAATGATATAGAGGTATATAAAAAATCCAGTATAATCATCATATATAATAACTTTAAATACATCCTTTATACATACCACATATGGCATTAACGAATCAAATCACTTTGAGGGGGCGGTAGTCCGCACTTCCTTAAATGAAGATATCGCATTTACCCATAATAGAAACCATAAAGGTATGACCAAAATGAAAAATACAGAAGGTTAAGGAAAACATAAACATATTATATATCATATATAAATATAGTGACATATTAATGTCCACCTTTTAAGGTGTTAGAATAATATCGAACAATCATCGTTTCGTGAGGCAGAAATTCACCATCTAGGGAAACAGTTTGTTCTTTAACCATTAGACGTAGGTGTGTGTAAGTGTAGCTCTAATAATTATTATAAAAACATCCTAGTATATGGAAGATACTGGAGTTGTTACAAAAGAAATTAATAAAAAGAGTTTAGGGGGTTGGAGAAGCAAAATAAAACAAAAGGACTCAAGTGAAGACATTACCTTATAATCGGGTAACTCCCTTTGGTTTGAGCTAAAAGGTATCTTTGGGAAGACTTGTTCCCAAAGTGAGGCTTCAATGAGTAATAGAGGGATGTGGAGAGACAAAATGAGCAGGGTTTGGTCGAGCCAATGGATTTTGAAGTGTGGGTAATGAGGTAGAGGTGGGGGCCTTTTATAAGAGGAGAAGAGGGGCATTCTTGGAAAGTAAGGAAATGTTATTTTATTTTAGAATGCGTTTCGGTTATTAATGGTCCCAAATTGATGTTTTTCTAGGATAAGGTGATAAGGGTTCTAAATCTACCCATCCAATAGGTTTTGGACATGTGTAGGTCTTAGATTTTACATTATCTTTCCATTTTATTTAAATCGTTAAATAATGAGGTAATCACTGCATCATCATGGTGTCATAAATAATGTCATTTATTTAATGTCTAAAAATTATTAAAAAAATACTATGATTTGGTAAATCTTTTTATCTTTCTAATGAATATTTATAGTAAGAAATATGACTTGTATGACCCCATGTAAATTTTTTTTTAGTAAAACATCTCATGTTTGTGTCATTTTTACTTTAACTTTAAATAAAAGGCATAAATGTCATTATCATACCCAAGTGGCTCTCTGGGGTACCAAAAATAGATCCATGGGTTGTATTGGTCGGCCATAACTCATCCAATAGGGTTAGGACAAGTGTCATGATATTTTCATTTTATTATAATATCATTTTTACCTTAAATTACACTAATTACCTTTAATCGTGATTAATAAAACATAAAAGTTACTATTCACCAAAATTTATTTTAATCCCATTGAACCAAATTTTACTTAATAATTAAAATAATTTAAATTTTATTTTTGAGATTCAAAACACAGAAGTGGTAAAGTCCCATTTAAACGAAAAATCAAATTTTTTAACCACCACTTTACGGTTTCACTATTCATCAAAAATTGATGTTTTTTAGAAAAAAACCAAAACATCACCCTAAGCTATATTTGATATTCTGAATTCAAAAATGAAGTCCATTTTACAAAATTCAAAACATATAAGTTGCATTAATTAGTTTAATAATTAATTCCCGCTGTCAAAACAAATAGCGTGTTTTTATGAAACAATAAGTATCAAAAGATTGACACCAGTTTAAGTCAAATTTCAAAGTGAAATTGATTCCAATGACCACCATTGGATTAAATGGTAAAAATATATTCTAATTTAACTTGAAAACCATTTAAAAATATAATCTAATCATCTTAATAAATTAGATTAAAAAGAGGTTTTGAATTAAAATACAACATTTTACACTATTCATTAAAAAATGAACTTTATCGGAAAAATACCAAAAAATTACACAAAGTAATATTTGACGTCCCGATTCTAAAGAATAGTTTTATCTGGTTCAATAGAATGTATAAGAGTGACCAAAAATATATTTAATGACGGTTCACCATCAAATGTTGATAAGTGGACCTTTCGTGAAAATTAGAGTATATAAACCTAAAATTGAATTCTTTTCGTATTTTAAGCCTTTATCCTTTTTTAGATAAATGTAAAAACATTTAACAAACATATATAATCATATTTTAGTTATTTATATCCATTTCCACCAGTACAACGGCTACGTGTTAACTAACATTTAAAATAATATTATTTTATTACTAGTGTGCAACGTACGATTTCAAAGAAACTCTTTGTTGCGTATCGGGTACGCTATCGAACATAGAAACCCCTTTAAAGTAAAATTAATATTTATTTCGCAAATATTAATAAATATGAAAAATTATTATTCTTTATTTACCTGGGATGTTACAGACATATCTTTTGTTAGCCCTACCCATGCAAAGCTACATGAAACACTTTTTGGACACCCTAGTCAAATAACCATAACAACAATTGTAATGACATATTCCACCCACAAGCACATTATGATGAATTCCCTCATAGGGAAAAATGATATAATTCAAATGATTATCAAATCATATTTTATTATTAGCATAATTTTATATATAAATATATAAATTATTATTTTATTACAACATTAACAAATTATATGAATGAATTATTAACTATTTTTATTCAATGTTATGCAGTGTTCATGGAATTTAGGTTGGTGCATCCATAAAATGTATCAAACCTAAATTTTCTTTATGAAATGTTCTTTAAAAGGTTCTAGACTATTTTTGGACTTGATGTTGTTAACCTCATAAATGTGTTTTGGATAGGTAATAATTCTCTTGACACTTATAATAATACTCTCATCACGTTGATTCTAGAGGTTACTAATATGAGTTTAGTTAAGAATTTTAAATTGAAAAGTCTTTATAGTGTCTTTTATAAATTATTTTTAAAGATTTTGTAAAATATAATATAGAAAATCATACCATCTATTAGTTTGGTACCATAGTTATTTTCTTATTTTTACTTGAGACATGATGTACTTAAAAGGATTGGTAAAACAACATAGTTTCTTCTAGTGAAGAGTGGCATATAGAAATTCTTTGTGTGAAAGGAATGACACTTGTGAAATTTTTGATTATGTAATGGGTTCATGCTTATAGATTTTCTTAGGTGTATTTTTAAATGAAGGAACCAATAATACTTCATGTGAGAGGCATATAAATTTCTATTGGGGTGTACAACAAATTGATTTGGTTTGATCCAAGGATCATTGAAACAATGTAGTGTTTGTAGTAAACAGGAACATGAGTGTTTCATGGTTGCAAGTGTGGTCACTAACTATGGGAAATATCTGTTGGGACTCTGGTGTTGTGGTTAAAGATAATTGATATAACTTAAAAATGGAATCATGGATAAGGGATATCCAATGGTTGGAATCATAATATCAAATTATTTTGTAAAATATTATTATTACACCTACCTTTGAAATAATGTGATGGAATCATAAAATACTGATTGATTTAGGATGAATCAAGGTGTTTTATATTTATTTTTATAAAGTGTCTCTATTGAAACTATCTGTTTTTTAAAATGCATAAGTGGATATTTTAAAATGATTCAAGTTCTTTGAAATGCTTCTCAGAAGGATGTTGCTCATTTTAAAAGATTATGATTGTTTTTTCATGATGTTGTCTTGAATTCTTTAAAAAAGGATTTGTGGTTTTATGAAAGAGTGTTTCAAAATGATTGATTTATTTTAAAAGGGGTGTGTTATTTTAAAGAAGAATTTGTAAAAATGGTTGTTTTTTTAATGGGATTTCAAGTTTGATTTTTAATTAGTTTTAAAAAGAAATTTTAAATGTACTTTTTTCATAATATTTTATGTTTAGATACAATATTAGGATAGACATTACATTTATCAATATTTTTTTTATTTATTTTGTTAAATACTAATATCATTGAATTAAATAGGATGGATATGAATAAAGATGGGATGGATGCCAATTGTTTGACAAGAGAGTATGAAGATTGAGTTAAAGAGTTCATCAAGTTTGAAAAAGATCATGCACATAACCCTTCTCAAATCCGTTGTCTGGTTTTACAATGTTGTTATTCAAGACAAGTTTTTCCAGAGGAGTTGGAAGAACACTTGAACTGTGATGGAATAGATCGAAGTTATAAATATCGAATAAACATAGGGAAAAAGAGAATGTAGTTTGGGGTTGGGATAATAGTACATTTTATGGATCATCTGATATGATTAAAAGTGTGGAAAATGAATAAGAAAGTATCGAGGACATGATTATATATGTGACTGATGATGAAGATCATATTGAAGAAATGACAAGGACTATTAAAGATGAAATTTTTTATTTACCTAAATTGTTTGAGAAGTTAAAGAGTTGTGAAAATATTCCTTTGTCTGTATGTCTGACACTTTATTAATGTTATGAATGTTGAAAAAAATGTATGTGACAATGTCATCAACAAGTTGATAAATGCACCTAAAAAAACAAAGGATGGAATTAAGGCTAGGTTGTATATGGTTGACATGGGAATACCCGAAGAGTTGGCGCCAGTAAAGGGTGAAAGACTAAGTTTTCTTCCTCCCCCTACATACACTCTTTACAAGAAAGAGAGATATCAGTTTTTACCTTCTTTAATGATGTAAAGGTTCCAAAGGGGTATTCATCGAATATCAAGAACATCGTGTCAATAAAAAAATTAAAATTAAAGGATCTCAAATCACATGACTGACATACTGAAAACCAAGAAAATGCATTCAGAATGTTTAGATAACTTAGGACAATGATTTATGATTCATCTGGGATGTGTAGAAATCAACCACACCTCAATTCGACACATGGTGTGACCAGTTTGGCTAAAAATGTCTGTTATCAGTTTAAAATTTAAAATTTAGCTCAAAATGTGTCACTCACTAAAAACATAGAAAATGATTTCTAATTGTCTTCATAATTTAGGACAGTGATTCATAAGTCTGTTTTGAAGTGTATGAAGAAGTGTCACATCACATTGATGCACGATGTGACTGGTATGACTCAAAAATCGTGTTTCCAGTTTAAAATGAAATTTTAGTAAAAAAACACAACTAAAAAACTAAAAACTGATCAAATGAATTTGGATTTTATTGATACCTTATAAAAAACATCCATGAGTCATTTGTGACATTTAGAAATCAACCACACCTCAATCCGATGAACGATGTGACCGGTATATATCGAAATGTGTTATTATTTAAAATTGACATTAATCTAAGTAAAAAAGAACAATTGAAATACTAAAAACAATGAAAATGCATTAAAATTGTTTTGATACATTAACAATATGATTCATTAGTCATTTTTGATGTTAAATAATCAAACAAACATCAATCTAATGCACGGTGTGACCTGTATGACAAAAAGAGTCTGTTATCACTTTAGAATTTACAATTTAGCTTAAAACATTTCACTCCCTAAAAACCAAGAAAAATACTCATGATTGTCTTCATAATTTAATTGAGATATTCCTAATTCCTTTGTGATGTGTATAAATTAGTCTCACCTCAAACTGATGCTGGATGAGACCGGTATGATTCAAAATGGGTGTTTTTGATTTGAAATGATATTTTAGTAAAAAAACACATTTTTCATACTGAAAACTGAGAAAACTCATCCATATTGTTTTGATACTTTAGAAAAATGATCCACTAGTCATTTTTAACATGTAGCAATAAACCACACATCAATCAGACGAATGATGTGACTAGTATAAATAGAAATATGTAATTTAAATTTGATATTGATTTTAGTAAAAAACAAGGTACATACTCAAAATCAAGAAGACCCAGTTGTATTTTTTTGATATTTTTAGAACAATGATCCAGATCCATAACTCATTTGTGACGTGTAAGAATCAATCCCACATCAATACAACTCATTGTGTGACCCATATAACTCCAAATGTGTCTTTTTTTTTTACAAAATGACATTTTTTAATGTATTCTTTCTTATTAATGTTTAATTTATTTATTTATAGTATTATTAACTTAATATTTGTTTTCTTATATAGGTGGAACCATTTTCCTAAGTTGGGATGATTTTTTCAGCAACTAATACCATGGGAGGACATTTTTGAGAGGGGATCACAGATGTCAAAGGATGAAACATTAATGTTTTTAACAATTTGTTGGATAATTGTAAATGTAATTATAGAAAACATTGTTTGAAATATATATTGATTTTTTTTCTAAACCCTTGTTTGCATTTCTTTTTTCTATTGTGTGCTACATTGTTCTTATATACACAATGAAAGTTTTGTTTTGTGTAGGTGGTGTATGTGTTCTGTTCAAGTGTAGGTGATGCGGGTGGGTGTGCTTTTATATAAACCACACATCACAGATAACTAGGCCTTTATCATCACTATTTTGAGTGCTAATAAGGGCCCCATTTATTATCACTACTTCAAGTGTTGATAAAGTATTATTTTATTAGTGTTAAAAATAGTTCTTATAAAAATGTTATTTATTCACACTAAAATAACACATAAAATGGACACCATTTATCAATGATTTCTTAGTGATGTTAAAGGGGACCCCCTATCTCTGCTAAGATTAACACCGCTTTTATAGTATGGTATGATCATTTTCTAGTGCTTATAAAAGAACAATCTCTAGTAGTGTGCATTCTATTTGAAGGGAAAACCTTATGAACACAAATTTAGACTCATTAGTCCTCACATCACTTATACACAATAATTCTCATTAGAACTGAATAAAATTGAAGTAATGGAGGAAAAAATTTAAATAATATTTGAAAGAAAATGTACAGAAGATAGACTCTTCTTAATACCCATGATGCAGGGGTAAAACACTAAAATTTAATTATATCAAATATATTTTCATTAATTTAATTACTCAATCCTTTTTTGGAAGTATTTTTTACTCATTGCAGTCAACTTTGATACTCTAGAAATATATTTTCTAGATTCAATGCAAGGATACCCAAAAAACCAACCACAAATGATGGCATTTATTAATTTCTAATACACTTAATGAAACTTTTTACAACTTAAATTCAAGTTATATATTTTATATTAGGTTTTATATAGATTCTATTATGTTAGGTTGATGTTTTAATACCTTTTAAATCATGGAATAAGGATAGTCATTGAATAAAGGGAGGCTATATACTTTTACAAGTGGATAATTATTATGGTATATATAATAATATTTCACTATCAATGAAAATTAAATATTTTTTTCAAAATTTTTGTAGTGTCTCCAAATAAACTAATGGTAAAGATTGTGGTTATTATGTTTTCAAATTTATGAAATATATTATATTTCATCAACAAACTATAATCCCCAAAGATTTATTTTTGAAGATAACTACAATCTAATTTTAAATATTTATTAATAATTTCTTTATTTATATTTTTTCAGAAATACCCATATTAAAAATAGTCCTCATATTTACAAGAGGAAATATATTTGTTTAGAAATGAATGGGCAGCATACCTGGTGTCAGAAAGTTCAAAAAAATCATAAAAATGTGACTGCCTACTACTTATTTAGATGATTTATAATTATTTTATCTTCTTTGTTTAGTTAATTTCATTATAATTTTTAACTTATACTTTAGGAAAATGATACATAAGTCATTTTTTACATTTAGGAATCAACCACACCTCAATCCAATATATGGTGTTTCCTCTATAACTCAATGTTTGTGTTTTTTTAAATTAATATTTTAGTTGAAAAAACCAAACATAATCAATACCAAGAAAACCGAGTTAGATTGTTTTTATACATTGTAAACATGATCAATAAGATATTTTTGATGTGTAGGAATTAACTGCACATAAATCCGATGAACGGTGTGACCGATATGACTTTAAGTTCTTGTTTTGAGTTTAAAATGATATTTTAGTTAAAAAGATACATCAGATACTCAAAACTAAGAAAAAAATTCATTTTATTTCTATTATTTAGGAAATATATGCATAAGTAATTTTTGGGGTGTAGGAATCATCTGCACCTCAATCAGATACAAGGTGATCCCAGTATGGCCCAAAGTGTCTGTTATTATATTAAAATTCACAATTTAGTTAACAACACATGCCACTCACTAAAAACAAAGAAAAAAAATCTAAAATTGTCTTGATAATTTAGTAAAATTACTCATAATTCATTTTTTGTTTAAGAATTAGTCTCTAGACAAACCAACACACGATGTGATCAGTATGACTCAAAGTGTGTGCTTTCAGTTTAAGTTGTTATTTTAGAAAAAAATACATGTGACATACTCAAAACTGATTAAACACTTTTTTGTTATGTTTATACTCTAGGAAAATGATCTATAAGTGATTTGTGATGGGTAAGAATCAAAAACATTCCACTATAACACATGATGTGACTTGTATGTCTGAAGGTTTGTGTTTTCAGTTTAAAATGAAATTTTAGTAAAAACCACAAGTTTCATACTCAAAAATGGGAACACTAATTCATATTGTCATGAAACATTAGAATAACGATTCATAAGTCATTTTTTATAGTTATAAATCATCTGAACCTCAATCTAACTCATAGTGTGACCAATATAACTTAAAGATTATGTTTTTATTTTGAAATGACATTTTACTTCAAAACACACTTCACATAAGATTAAACTATGAACACACATTCATATTGTTTTGATTCTTTATAAAAAATATTCATAAGTCATTTTTAATGTGTAAGAATCATCCAAACATAAATCTAATACATAGTTTGCCTGGTATGACTCAAAGTGTCTGTTATCAGTTTAAAATTAACCTTTTAGTTCAAAATTTTTACCACTCATTAAAAAATAAGAAAATGTAATCGTATTTTCAAGATATATTAGGAAAATTATTCATAATTCATTTTTTATGTGTAGGAATTAGTTTTACATCAAACTAACATGTGATGTGATTGGTATGAATCAAAGTGGATAGTAGAAAATGAAATTTTAGTAAAAAAGGAAAGTAACATACTCAAAACCAAGAAAACATATTCTGATTATTTTGATACTTTCTGAAAATGATCTCTGAGTCATTTTTGATGGTTAGTAATCTGAGGCATCTCAATTTGTTGCACAGTGTGGATAGTATGACACCAAGTGTGTTTTTTATTTAAAACTCAAATTTTAGTAAAAATAAAACTGACGTACTCTAAATTGATCAAATGCTTTTTGATGGTTTTGATACCCTATGAAAATGATCCATAAGTACTTTGTGATATATATGAATTAATCGCATATCAATATGATACATGGTGTACTTGATATGACTCAAATTGTGTTGTTTCAGTTTAAAATTGACATTTTATTAATGTATTGTTTCATATTTATTATTTATTTATATAATTAATAACATAAGAATTTTTTTCCCAATATAAGTGGATTCTTTTTCTTGATTTGGGGTTGTTTTTTTAAGCTACTCATGCTAATGATATATTGGACTTTGAGAATGCATATAATATAGTTAAATCAAGGAAATAAGTTAAGAATGTATAAAGACATCATGAAAAGTAAATTCCTACTAATTGTTTAGTTATTTTTTTCATCATTTTATCTATTATTTTTAATTTTATTTAATTATAATTATTATCTAATACTTATTTAGTTTTTTTCATATATTTTTTGGGAAGTCATATTTTGATTTCAACTATCTGCAATAAGCTAGAAAATGAGATCATGTTCCTTTAATATCAAAAATGAAACCCCATGATTCCTAGAACATGAAGTGAAAAATAAGGATGCATCTAACAAGGGATTTTGAAATAGTCTAATTCAAAACATGGATTCCCAAAATTCATGTCTTGAACATTATCTTGAATGGTGTAGGAATCAACCACAATTCAATACTCCGCCCATCAATCTGATACCCAGGGTTCTTAATATGAATTGAATTGTATGATTTTGGTTTATAATTTACATTTTTGTTCAAAACACTCATCTCATACTCAAAACATATAAAAATCATTAATATTTTTTCTACTTTAGGGAAAAATTCATCGGTAATTTTTAACGTGTAGGAATCAGTTGCACCTCAGTCGGACACATGGTGTGACAAGTATGACTCCAAGAGTATATTTTTATTTAAAATTTACATTATAGTAAAAAGGATAAGTGATATACTGAAAATATTGAAAACACATTCATATGTTTTTTATACTTTATGAAAATAATCTATAAATCATTTTTGACGTATAGGGATAAACCACACCTCAATCCAATACCCGATATTCCCCATATAACTCAAAGTATATGTCATCTATCTAAAATTTATATTTTAGTTCACAACATATTTAACTCAATAAAAACCAATAAAAACATTCTATTTGTGTTGATACATTGTGATAATTTATCATGATTAATTTGTGACATGTAAGAATCAGTATCATGTCAAACTGACACATGATATGACTGGTATGACTCAAAGTAAGTATTTTAATTTTAAAATAACTTTTTAGTAAAAATTATAAGTGACATACTGAAACCCAATAAAACTCATTTTTATTGTTTTTATAATTTATTAAAATGATCCATAAGTCTCTTTTATGTGTATTAATTAGCCACGCCTCAATCATATACATAGTGTGACCAGTAAAATTGATATTATAGTTAAAAAGTAAAGTGACATACTCAAAAATGGGCAAAAACCTTTGGATTGTCTTGGTACTATATAAAAACAATCCATAAGTAATTTTTGAAATTTTTGAATTATTGTCACCTCAATATAATACATGATGTTCCCCGTATGACTGAAAGTGTTTGTTATCTCTCTAGAATTGAAATTTTTGTTCAAAATGTGAATAACCTACTTAAAATTGAGAAAACACACTTAAATAATCTAAAAACATAAGTAAAATGATTCATAAGTTATTTTTTATGTTTTGGAATTATTCTCACCTAAAATTGACTCATGATGTCACATGTATGACTCAATTTTCTTCTTTTCAGTTTAAAATGAAATTTTAGTAAAAAATTACCAACATAGTCAAAATTGAGAAAACACATTCATATTGTTTTTATACTTTAGGAAAATTATTCATAATAAATTTTTGATGTGTAGGAATCATCCACAACTCAATCTAACTTATGGTGTGACCGATATGACTTCTAGTTTATCTTTTTTATTCAAATTGAAATTTTAGTAAAAAAGACAAGTCACATACTCAAAACTAGAAAATCACATTCTAATTGTTTTTATAGTTTTGTAAAATTATCCAAAAGTCATTTGTGATGTGTAAGAATCATCCACACCTCAATATGATATATGGTATGCCTCGTATGACTCCATGTTCCATTTATCACTCAAATATGGAAATTTTATTTAAAAACATGTTTCACTCACTGAAAAATGAGAAAATTCCCTCTAATTGTGATGAAAATTTATGAAAATTATTCATAAGTAATTTTTATATGTAGGAATCAGTATCATATCAAACCGACACACGATTTCACTGGTATGACCCAAATTTCACGTTTTTAATTTAAAATGACATGTTACTAAAAAATAAAAGTGACATACTCAAAATCAAGAAAACGCATTAAAATTATTTTGATACTTAGGAAAATGATTCATAAGTCATTTATGACATGTAGGAATCATCTGTACGGCAATCTGATGCATGGTATGACTTGTATGACTCCAAATGTGCCTTTTTCTTTAAAATTGTCATTTTAGTAAAAAAAAGAAAGTGACACACTCAAAACTATGAAAACAAATACATAATTCTTTGATACTATATGTTAATAATACATAAGTCATTATTGATGTGTATGAAATATAAACACCTAAATCTGATAAATAGTGTATCGGGTATGACTCAAAGTTTTCACTATAATTTAAAAATTGACATTTTAGTTCAAAACATGTATCAATCACTGAAAATTGATAAAATGTGCTCAGATTGTATTGATAATTTAGGAAAATGATTCATAAGTAATTTTTAACATATAGGTAATATTCTCATGTCAAATTGACACATGATGTGACCAGTAAGACTCAACGTGTGTGTTTTCAGTTTAAAATGACATTTTAGTAAAAAAAACATAAGTGACATAGTAATAGCTATTCAAACAAATTAATATTGTTCTGATACATTAATAAAATGATCCATGATTCATTTGTGATGTGTAGGAATCATATGAACCTCAATTCAATTCTTGGTGTGACTAGTATGACTCTAAGTGTGCCTTTTTATTTAAAATTGACATTTTAGTAAAAAACAAAAATGACATACTCAAAACTAAGAAAATGAATTTAGATTGTTTTGATACTTTAGGATAACAATGTATAAGTCATTTTTGATGTGTAAGAATCATCTTAACCTTAATCTGATACCCCATGTTCTTGATATGACACAAAGTGTCTGTTATTAGTTTTAAATAGAAATTTTATTAATGTATTATATCATATTTATTTTTAATTTATTTATTAATATTATTACAAAAACAAGAATTTTTTTTCTTATAAAGGTGGATTATTTTTCCATTGTTGGAGAGGATTTTTTGAAAACCAATATCATGATTGTGATTTTTGAAAGGGTCTCAGGTGCCATTGACAATGAAACCATTTATTTTTTTAATGTTTTGTGATAAATTGTACTTGAAAAATTAATTTTACAAATAAATATTTTAAATTTCTATAAAATAGTGTTTTTTATTTATGATGTAATTCTTTATTTGAGTTAAATTATTACGTTTCCATATATTGTATTTCAAGATAATACTATATTTTTTCATGTATTTGGTGTTGTAGGGTTTTTTAATATAGGTAGCACACTACAGAGTATGGAATTTATCAAGGATATAAGTAACAAAGACAAATGTGACACTTTATTAGTGCTAAGCTAGAACTGATAAAGGACCACCTTTATGAGATCTTTTTTAGAGATGATAAAGGACCCCCTTTATCAGTGATTTTTTAGCACTGGTAAATGACCCCTTTTATCATGATTTTTTACCATAGATAAAGGAAGAACACTTTTTAAGTTCACTTAGAAAAATAGTAGTTTTTATCACTATTAAAAGATTTTTATAGCAATGTATTTAGCATGATATATAGTAGCGAGGTAAGGTGAGGCCCGATGATGAAGTTATCCTATTATACATCTCCCAGAAATACCTCTCATAAGAATATAACCAAAACAACTTTACTCATTTAATGCTCATCATGAACATTGGTGTTTCCAAATGGGAAAAGTCTTGGATGAAACCCCAATAAGAACCTATAATACTAAGAAAACATTGAATCACAAATCCATTATTAGGCCACTCCCATGATATTATTGTTGTAACCTTATTTGGGTGAACTGAAACTCCAAAATTTGAGATGACATGGCCCAATAAATGAACTCTATCATTACATAAGTTTCATTTACATAGCTTGTTGTAAAACTGATGTTCTCTCAATGTACACAAGATGACGTCAAGGTGTTTGGAATGATCGTCTACACACCAGGAGTACACCAAAATGACATTGAAAAAATTATCACAAACTGATCATGGAAAGGATGAAAAATATGATTCATCAAGTCCATGAATAGTATTGGTGCATTGTTCAAATAGAATAGAGTCACTACAAATTCGTACAAGCCACACCTACTTCTAAAAGCACTCCAAGGTACATCAGATAGTCTCACAATCAACTGAAGGTACCCATAGCTCAATTCGATCCTAGATAAGATCCTAGAACCCCTCATCCAATCAAAGAGATCATCAATCGATTTAAGGGGATACTTGTTGTTGATATTAATCAAGTTCTATCTTAGATAATCCACATATAAGCACAAATTCCCATCATCCTTCTTGGTAAAAATAATGGTAGAACCCGATGAAGATGTACTAGGCCATATAAATCCTTTATATTATTGATCTTCCAACTATAATTTCAACTCGTAAATATCTACTGGTGTTATTATGTATGGTGGGATAGAAATAGGCACATCTCCCGATGCCAACTTGATCGTCAACTCGATCTCCTACTCAGGGGGTAAAATAGAGAAATTTTCAGGAAAGACATCCTGATAATAGTTCCCTATTATAGGAAAAGAATCCTACTACATTTCCCCATAATCCATAATAAGTCTTTCTATCTAAGCTATGATACAATCTAATATATACTGAATTAGTCATGCATGACTTTCCCAAAGATCCCAATCACCCAGGTTAAAATAGCTTTCCCCTTATGAATATAGAAAGGTAACTCTCCACATATAAAATTTGATATGAGCCTGGTATAGAACTAGCCAATCCGTACCAATAATTAAATATAATCCTGTCATTTACAACATAAATAGCTCCAAAAAGGGAAGGGTTGACACCAATTTTAAGATAACGCGCCTTGCAACCCTTGACACCCTCCAACCTCACATCTAATGGCGTATTGATGGTCAAAACACCCTTCATGATCTCCATAACCAATCATAAACCATTTAAAATAAGATTAGATAAAAATGAATGTGATTATACTATATTGAAAAAATTGAAATCAAGGGTTTATGATATAAAAATGATACCTTTAGCGGTATAAGGTCCTACATCTAAACTAGCCAGAGTAGACTGTATAGCATGTAGCTAACTCTCCCCTCTTCCCTAGGCCCCATTATGACCCCCATATGGTTCCCCTATAACTGGTAAGACCACTCTTGAATTGGGGTACCTTGTCCACTACTTGTACGTCCTGTGCAACTCTAGCTACCAGTCTACTAAGGGGTAGCTATGTTCCTCCCAAATTTAAGTGCATGCACTATTCCCCTACCACTGTTATTCTCATGAGAGTTCCTACAGAACCTCTTGAGATGAACTAACCTACTACAAGAATGTTACTCTATAATGGGGTAAGGATACTTTGATACCTATGGATAAACATTCCACACTATAATTAATGAAACATGTAACTATTCTAGGATAGATGCCTACTGACCTAACTTCTGTACCGGCTACATCCCAATCGGTAACTGTTGTAATGGTTTTTCTTTGTACTAGAATAACATCTATGATATTTCCTTACTAAAATAGTGTGTCCAACACTTAGGGACCCTCTTAGATTTCCTTCTTCAATGGGATCATGATTCATCAAGCCTATGAATATTCTTAAGAAAAATACATTCAACCACGACATGACATCATAGCGATGTCTGTCTTGAAAGAGTATCACCATTGAGACCTCATCCGATGCTAACGATGGAGAAAATAATTTCAGGTAAGTAAAGTTCCTGGCATAGTCTACTACTGGCATGCCCTCCTTTTTCAAATACATGAACTTTTTATCCACATCATTTCCCAATGTCTTTGGATAGAAGTGTAATAGGAACTTTCACCACTACAAATAGGGCCTTTAACAATGCTAGTAAAAGAGAATTATCAGTGCTTCAAAATAATTGATATTGGGAGTGATGTTAAAATCCTCCCCTTATTAGCACTAAAAAGTACCAATAAAGGGTTCCCTTAATAGTCCTGAAAAACATTGATAAAGGTGCCCTTTATCATCATTTTTTATTGCACTGATAAATGGTGTCTTTATCAGTTCTTTTTTTAGCACTATTAATGGTGTACTATATCAATGCAACAAAATCACTATTAAAGGGTGCGTTTAACTGTTCTAAAAGAAGAGGTGGCAAATCAACCATTTATTAATGATTTTTTTATATTTGATAAAAAATTAAAAAAAACTAATTTTTACATGCACCCCCAACACCCCCTTTCTCAACACTAACATCCCCCCATTATCAGCACTTTCCACTCCCCAACCATGCCATCATGGCATCATGCACTCCCCTTCCTCAGTACTATAAGGCTCCCCTAAATACCAGTTCATTCAAG
Organism: Viscum album; assembly: GCA_963277665.1. Taxonomy (NCBI): domain Eukaryota; kingdom Viridiplantae; phylum Streptophyta; class Magnoliopsida; order Santalales; family Viscaceae; genus Viscum; species Viscum album. The sequence continues at coordinate 1,577,265,136 of OY728146.1, read as the reverse complement.
TATTTGATCCCATGGCCTCCCTTATGTGATTTGGTGTTGTTTAGCACTCTTCTATGCTTGTTTTTTTTATATTTTATGACATTTCTATATATTTTTATATATTTAGAAATTTGTGATACGTATATACACAATTATATTTATTTAAATATATTATCTATTAATATTAATTTTTATATATTATAATATAAATATAAACATATATATTTATATATTTATTAATAAGCACATATGTATATGTAAAAATTACATATACATATGAATGCATTTTTATAATGTAAATAAAATGGATAATGTTTTATTTTAAATAAAATGAATAATAAATACTTATTATATATATATATATTTAAAAATAAATTTTTATGTAAATATGTTTAAATATGTATTTATACAATCGATTTATTATATGTAAATATAAGAAAATATGCATATGAATATTTATAAATAAAACTACATTGTGAAAAATGATCAAATTTCAAAACCATAATTTCTATATGAATGTAATCCCTAAGAATAAGTTTAGTCCCCACATAAAAAAGACAATAAGACCCCCTTATATGTGGTTGAAATTCAATCGAATGTTAAAAAATTGAGATACCCCAACTAAAAATTAGGTTTTAGAGAACTTATAAGAGTTTTTGGACTATAAATATATTATAGAGGTTTCCCCAAATCACCACAACATAGACCATATCACAGTCTTCGATTAGATATGTGATAGAGCCCAAATGGATATCCAGATCAAATGTTAGGGTCATTTGAAGTTGGAGTCACGCCTTTAACTTATCTGACACCCTTCATTAATTCATTAAATTTTTATGTCATCCAATTTTTATTAAATGACAATTAATCTATAATAATTATCAAATTAATAATTATAAAATTATTAATAAATATTGTTTTTAACTATTTTAGAATCTATTTTCACTAAATATATTATATATTAAACAAAAATGCGTATTTATCTTTATCTAAATCATATTTTAACAAATATATTATATAATTATAAATATAAATATAATTATATATTAATATAATATTTTTAATGAATTTTTTTAAATATACCCTTTATTAGCAATAGTAAAAAATCACTGATAAAGCCCCATTATAAGAACTTTTTTACTAGCTCTGATAAATGCCCCCCTTAATCAGTGATTTTTCTCTAATGATGATAAGGGGGGATATAAACACTTTTAGACAGTGCTAATAAATCCTATCATTAATAATGTTTGAATCTATTATAGTGTTTTCCTTGAAATCCTTTTAGGAGATCTCTTCATGATGTATGACTTTCTCCAAGATGTCCCAACAATACTTGTTGGTTCTCAAAACATGTAAGCATAAATATTTACACCATTATCAGCTGGTGTTTCAATGTGCTTGAAGATTGATTATACTGACTTAATCTATAACTCAGCTACCTGGGGGCCTCCCTCCCTTGTACTCATTGGTGGTTGTTGCAGCTGAAATTCTATTGTCAAGTCAGACACTATAACAACCCAAACATTCATTAATGAAAATTCCCCTTGATCTAATTAAATTTCCTATTATGGTTATAAAAAATGTGAAATTCATTGGTTTTATGTATCTGGATATTAAAAAACTGTTATGAATTTTGACCGTTGCTAATATAGCTGTGGACCAGTGATCACATCATTAATATAAATATAGGGCTTTAACAAATCCAATTTACTCAGACAAAGGAAGTGATGAACTCATCCAGTTGACTTTCCTCTTACTAATCCCATTTGTAGGAGTTCATAAAGGAGGTGGTTTCATTGGGATTCACTCTTTACTAAGCCCAAGCTGATCTTGAACACGTTAAGCTTGATCAGAACCGACTACGGGAGAAGTGGAAGTTAATAGAGATTACCACTCGAGCGATGTTATCTAAGCCACCTCAAGAGTCTGTCACCATCGCACACCTTACCCTTCGGTCCTATGTGGGTGTTATAAAGGGTTATGTAACAATACCCTAGAACTATGACTATGTACATTATTTTTGTATAAAGAATGTGCATTCATTTTATTATTGATACTTTGTAAATAGTTTTGGAAGCACACATATTATTTTTAGTTAATATTAAACTAAGAAATATATTTTGACGAATTAATACATTTTTTAATTAAATAATATTTTAATAAAATATTGTTATTAAATTATATTTTATTAAATATAAATGATCATATAATTTTATGAATGCAATTGTAATTTTTATTAAGGTTTGAAAACTGTTTTTGTCAAAACCCATGAATTTCCAGTAAATGTCGGTTTTTTACTTTAAAAGTAAGAATTCAAATATTTATAAAATTATTTAGATAAAATGAATATTATTTTTGGAATCAGGACATCAAAATTATCCAATGGTGATTTTTTCATAATTTTCTAAGACAGTCGAATTTTTGGATAAAAATTAAATACCGTTTAAATATATAATGTGTTTTATGAATTCATAATGACCCAATAGTGACGTAATAAAATACAATAAATATTATGTTCAGCCATTATATGTTTTATAATTAAAATAATGTTATTTTATATTTGTTTTATTTAATTTATAAAGCTTTAGTGGACCCTCCAAGACTTATAAAACATTTTTTCTTTTTAAATTGTTTTCCTTCAGAGTGTGACTCACCTCCACATAATCAACCCTATTATTTTAAGATTTTTGGCCATTTTCCTTATAAAATATTTTTTTCCACTCCCCTTTTTCAAAAACTATGGTCTGGTTTGTGGTTTTGATTAGTTTAATGTGAGGTGTCCCAAACCTAAATAATAAAGAATTCCCTCTCCTTTCCTATATAAAACCACCCAAGCTCCCACTTTCTCTTAACTCAAAGCCTTTGAAGTTTGAAAAAAACCTTCCATCATCTCTCTAGAATCCTCCCAAGGTGCCCCAAGATCCTAATAATCCTCTCTCAATCCACTCCCAATCTTTTGATATCACACTTCCAAGTAAGTGTTTTCTTTCTTTCTCATTTTTTGTCAAATTTTCTTTAAGTTGTTTTGACCTTTTGTTTTCAATTACAAATGTTGGGGTTTGATTTTGAACCTTCCCCATACCGACCTATTTATATTTGGATTATGTGACACCCCCTTCTATCTCATTAATTCCTCCCATGTACACCATTTACCGTGCCGAAATTCCGTGAGGAATTTCTCTCTCCTCTTTTACATCCAAATAATTCTTTTGTATTATGCATGTAAATTCCATTACGTCTGTTGGGACATATATCTATATGACCCCTTACTATAAATTTCATGTACATATGATGAGACACTCTTTTCTCTATCATCAACCATTTCCATTAATCCTTATGTCACGGTGTTATACTGTCGAAATTGCACCGTGTTTTTCCAAGACACAATCATTGTGTAGAGAATAAGATACCCATGTTCCTATCATGGGTATTCAACTTTATGAACATATAAATATTGAATGGTACTTTCATGAATTTATTCCAAATTACTTAATCATGGAATAACCTATGATTTTTATTGATTCGAAGTTATATGATCCATGTGGCACACTTATGTATGAAATGAATTGTTTAAGAAGGGTACACACTGATAGTGCTCTAATGCATTTGGTAAAGTATAGTATCATGATACATATTGTTAAATGAGTGTTGACTCATGATAATTCAAGTGAAATGAGGGTTTACTCATTCTCCATGTGCAATGAGGGTTTACTCATTCTCCATGTGCAATGATCCATGGCTCATGCTAATTTCATGTTAAGTTTTATTGCTACATTTCCATGTTATGATTATCATGCTTTATCATGCCTTTATGTTCATGTTTCTCTTGTTATCCATTGATATGAATATTGTCTAACATGTATTGTATTCATTATGTTATTCCATGTTTATTCCCTTACTAGGATTTATAGCTCTCCTTTTTCTTATGCATGTCCTCAGATTATCCCATGCAATGCTTAGTACGAGGGAATGTAGTGGTCATGTAAAGGATGTTTTCAATAAAGTCATTATGTGTTTTATGTTCTAAGATATTTTTTAATGTCCCTAAGCCCTAAAAAAACTATACCTATTGATATTCTATGTTATATCAAGTGAATATTTTATGTAATAAATTAGTTTTAAGTTTGTAATAAAGTGCAGGGTTGTTATAGTTTGTATTAGAGGATAGGTTAAGTTACTTTTGGGATTAAGATTAGAAAACCCTAGTGAAGACATAGATAAAAGAATAAGTATAATAAAAACATACCTATGTATTGTTGAGTATTGATTAAGTGGTTTATCAAGAAAATATATCCCCGTCTCGATACGAGCAGGTAGAGGCGGCTCTAGCACAGATGTATTCTAGGGGTAAAACCCAGAAAAACTGCTTTGATCTAGACTCGAATGGGAACTGGTGCATGAAAACAAGCCTTGCTACACTCTTGGTTATGAAACTCCTGGGGGATATGATTTGGTAAATTCACTAGCTTATTATGAACCCTTATTAAGGGAATAAAAAAAATTCCCCTAAGAATATATGTTAGAAAGTAGATCATGAATAACATAGATTGATGCCTATGGATTCATATGGTAAGGAAATAAAAGTTATTTATAAGTCATAAGTTTTGTCCTTGGATTACCCTTTATGTGTTACCCCTAAATTTCCTTTTTTTCCAGCCAATGGTCGGTAATAGGAGGACTCGGGCTAACAACAGTTGTGAAGATCAATATGATGACTTTGCTAATGAGATACCCAATCTGATGGGAGAATGAATTGTGAACTTTTTCATGCTTATATCTCAGTTAACTCAATATTTGAATAGAAACATGGGTAAATTTGAACATTAAACCCCAACTAAGAAAGAACAAGTCTCTATTGAGAGCTTCATGAGACAAAGGCCTCCTACTTTTAATGGATCGTCTGATCCCTCAATCACCATACAATGGATCAAATCCATTAAAAAGATATTCTACATCCTTCAATGTTCTAAACAAGAGAAGGTTCTCCTGGATGCTTATCGTATGGAGGGTGAATCTGATCAATGGTGGACGTTGATAAAAAATACTAAGCCCAAATAAAAGGTCGAGGAATTGGAATGGAATGATTTCCAGACGATGTTTCTCGAGAAATATTTTTCACATACCCTCCGACTTAATATGAAAAGGGGCTTCCTTTCCCTCAAGAAAAAATACGATGAATCTATCAGAGCGTATGAGGAAAAATTCAAAAGGCTTTCATGCTATGCCTCTGGATTTGTCATTTCCCTGAATACAAGGTTGAGCACTTCTTTGGTGAGACGAAACCTAGCCTACATAATGTGATGGCAATCCGTGACTTCGACATCTATTAGGAAATTGTTCTATATGACCTCAAGGTCAACATGGATATTGGAGAATCTACAGGGTATGACGGGGATAAGAAGCGTAAGGTGGAGTTCAATGCTAGAAGTCCAATGTATAAATACAATGGTGCTAAGAAGATCCAACACCCCACTTACCAAAGGTGTGGAAAGAAAAACCATGTAAATTTCCTGAAGGGGATGAGGAAATGATTTAGGTGTAGAAGAGAATGGAACCAAGCTATTAACTGCTGCAATAAAAATATGCAACTGCAACAAAAGATAGGAACACTTCATTCAAACCTCAACACGTTGTTCATTTATTCAACTGAAAATAACCAGGGCATCTTGAAAATCAGTTCCCTAAACCAATGGTTTTCAGAGGCAACCAACAACCTCCAAGGTAGAAAGGGAAAGCTTTATCCATCACTACTATCGAAGTGAACATCGACAACGAAGTGGTGATAGGTACTCCAGTTATTCATTAAATAATAGAGAATATTCTTTTTGATTTAGGTTCTATGCATTCTTTCATTTCCCAAAATTTTAGTAGAAAAATTCCAATACCCCCACAAATCATAGATATAAGGATTTCAGTGAGTACGAAAAGTAGGTAAATCATTGAATCCCATGAATATAACTCCTCCCCTATCATAATATGTGGATTGAATTTCCCGATGGACCTCATCATACTACCTCTAGTGGAATTTGATTCAATTCTTGGAATGGATTGACTTTCCTTATATAGAGCCAACATAAATTTCTTTGAGAGGGAAATCACTCTCCTTGTGGTGAATCGACCCTCGATTCTATACAAGTGTAGGAGGAAGATGGATCCTCTTTAGCTCCATCATCTCAAATGTGGATATTACTGTCCTATGAGCATGCATATCTGGCTTAGATGATTGAGTCTAAGGAGGCAACCATCCATGAAGACATTCCTATTGTGAGGGAATTTACAGAAGTATTTCCTATTGAATTTCCTGGTCTTCCTCCAAGAAGGGATGTTGAATTCTCAATTGGTCTTATACCTGGGGCATTGCCAATATCCAAGGCTACGTAGAGAATGGCTATTGTGAAGCTTGAGGATCTAAAGAAACAACTACAGGAGAACCTGGGTAAAGGGTTTATACACCCAAGTGCTTCACTATGGGGTGCACCGGTCCTCTTCATAAAGAAGAAGGATGGATCAATGTGCCTTTGCATCGATTATCGTGAGCTTAACAAAATCATGGTAAAGAAAAAGTATCCTTTCCCACAAATTGATGACTTGTTCAATCAGCTTCATGGAGCACAATACATATCCAATGTGTATTTATGGTCCAGATATTATTACGTAAGGGTGAAGAGGAAATATATCCCCAAGACTGCTTTTTGTACAAGATACAAGCACTATGAATTCATAGTAATGCATTTCGGACTCACTAATGCTCCAACAATCTTTATGGACTTGATGAATAGAGTCTCTAGGGATTACCGTGATAAATTTGTGGCAATCTTTATAGATGATATTATGATATACTCCATAACCAAGGAGGATTATGAGGAGCATCTGAGAACTGTACTAGAGACCTTGCGGAAGGAAAATCTCTATTCAAAGTATAAAAGTGTGAGTTCTAGTTGAAGGAGGTCTCATTCTTGGGACATACCATTGCAAGCAATGGGATATCTGTGGATCCCTCCAAAACAGATTCAATTTAGGGATGGTCATGGCCAACATTGGTAACAGATATCCTTAGCTTCTTGGGGTTATATAGATATTTCGACGATTTGTGGGAAATTTTCCATGACTTTCCAACCCTCTTACCAAGCTAACTCAGAAGGGAGTAATTTCTTTTTTGGAGTGATGAATGTGAAGAAAGCTTCAAGGAGTTATAAAGGAGGATCATCACTGTGCCCATGCTCACTTTACCCCTAATTGGAGAACTTTTTTTGGTATTCAGTGATGCTTCAAAGAATGGTCTGAACTGTGTGTTGATGCAAAATGACAAAGTCATTACCTATACTTCAAGGAAATTGAAAGTTCATGAGAATAATTATCCAACACATGATATGGAGTTGGCTGCGGTGATATTTTATTTAAGAATTTGGTGGAATTTTCTCTTTTGGTTGATGTGTGAAATATATACGAACCAAAAAAGCCTCAAGTATATATTCACATAGAAATAGTTGAACATGCGCCAATGATTATGTTTAGAGCTGATCAAAGACTATGACTGCTCAATACATTACCACCCTGAGAAAGCGAACAAGGTGGAAGATTCTCTAAGTAGAAAGGACCCAACAATTCTATCATAGATGAGAATTGAGAAGGATCCATTCTTCTTAGATTTGATGAGGATGGACATGGGAATCATAAATTAGGGAACATCACCAATCCTTTCACAAATGATTGCTCAACCATATTTCTTGGAAAGGTTAAAGGATTCTCAAAAGGATGATGTGGTAATTCATATGAGAGTGGAAGCTATCAAAAAAGGGGAATCCTCAGAGTTCAATATTAATGAAGAATGAATTGTGAGATTTGAGAAAATACTATGTGTTCCATCATGTCTGGAGATGAAGAAGGAACTTTTGGATGATGCACGTAGTTCAAATCTCTATATTCACCTAGGAAACAAAAAGATGTATCGAGATCTCCGAGATCATTATTGGTGGGATAATATGAAGAAGGAGATCATTGTGTATACATCAAAGTGCATGGTTTGTTAGCAAGTGAAATCAGAGAGACATAAGTCTAAGGGGATGATGCAACCATTGCCCATACCATCTTGAAAATGGGAGAACATCACTATGGAGTTTTTCACCAGACTTCCGAAGACATCCAAAGGAAACAATACAATATAGGTTATTGCAGATTGTCTTACAAAGTGTGCACACTTCATTGAAATGTGGGAGGATTTCTCATTGGATCAACTAGCACAGATATATATCACAGAAGTGGTAAGGATGCATGGAGTACCACTATCTATTGTATCCGATCAAGATCCAAGATTCACCTCTATGTTTTGGAAGAGTCTTCGACATGATCTAGATACTGAGCTGAACTTTAGTACGGCTTATCATCCTCAAACTGATGGCCAATCCAAGCGGACTATCCAAAAACTTGTGGACATATTGAGAGCGTGTTCTATAGACTTCAAAGGAGGGTGGAACTAACATCTTCCACTGGTTGAATTAGATTACAATAACAGTTTCCACTAGATCATCCAAATGGAACCTTATGATACCCTATATGGGAAGAGGTGAAGAACACTGGCATGTTGGGATGAATTCGTTGAGCGTATGCTTCTAGGAACATAAATGGTTGAAAAAATGGTGGAGATGGTGAAAACCATTCAAAAGAATATCATGGCAGCCCATAGTCGACAAAAGAGTTATGAAGATAATCGTTGATGAGAACTTGAGTTTAAAGTAAGAGACATGGTATTTCTATGCATATCTCCATGGTAGAATTCCATGATGATTGGAAAGAAATGGAAGTTAAATCCTAGGTACATCACCCACTTTGAGATTCTTGATCGTGTTAGGGTTGTGGCCTATCGATTATCACTTACACCTACCATGGCCAAAGTACATGATGTCTTTCATGTATCCCTCTTAAAGAAGTAAATACCAGGACCTTCACATGTACTCTCTTCAGAGGTAGTACAACTAGAGGATAATCTTTATTACAAGGAGAAACCAGTGAAGATCTTAGATCATAGAGAAAAAGTTATACTAAATAAGACAATGCCCCTCGTCAAGGTGTTGTGAAAAAACCACAAGTTTGGAGAAGTGACATGGGAATCATAGGAAGTGACGAAGAAAAGTTACCCACATTTGTTTTAGAGTGGGAAAAAGAAATTTCAAGGTCCAAATTTCTTAAGGGGGGAAGATTTTAATGACCCAAACTTTCATTAATGAAAATTCCTCTTGATATTATTAAATGTATTATTAGGGTTATATAAAAAGTGGACATCATTGGTTTTATGTTTCTGGATTTTAAAATACCGTTATGAATTGTGACCATTTCTAATATATCCATTAAATAGTGATAACATGATTAGTATAAATATAGGGCTTTAAAAAATCCAATTTACTCAGACACAGGAAGCGATGGCCTCATCTAGTAGAATTTCTCCATACGAAGCCCATTTTTAGAGCTCAGAAAGGAGGTGGCATCATTGGGATTTTCTCTTGACCATGTCCAAGTAGATCTAGAACATGTTAAGCTTGAGCGGAACTAACAACGGGAGAAGTGGAAGTTAATAGATATTACCACCCAAGTGATGTTATCCAAGCCACCCCAAGAGTCTATCACCATCAGACACCTTACCCTTCGGTCTTATGCGGGTGTTATAAGGGGTTACGTAACAAGACCCTAACACTATGACTATGTACATTATTTTTGTATAAAGAATTTGCATTAATTTTATTATTATTACTTTGTAAATAGTTTTTAATGCACAAATAGTATTTTTACTTAGTATTCAACTAAGAAATCTATTTTGATGTATTAATTTATTTTTGATTTAAAAAGTATTTTAATTAAATTTTATTATTAAATTAATTTTTAATAAATATAAATGATCATATAATTTTATGAATGCAATTGTAATTTTTATTAAGGTTTGAAAACTATTTTTGTCAAAACCCATGAATTTTCGGTAAATGTTGGTTTTTATTTTAAAAGAAAAAGTTCACATATTTATAATATTATTTAGATAAAAATGAATATTATTTTTGGAATTAAGACGTCTAATTATCCAATGGTGAATTTTTTATAATTTTCTGAGACAGTCGAATTTTTGGGTAAAAAATAAATACCATTTAAATATATAAAGTGTTTTACGACATCATAATTACAGAATAGTTATGTAATAAAATACTATAAACATTATGAATGGAAAATATATGTTTTAGAATTTAAATAATGTGATTTTAGATTTGTTTAATTTAATTTACAAAGCTTTAGTGGACCCTCCAATACCTATAAAACATTTTTTCTTTTTATATCGTTTTCCTTGAGAGTTTGACTCACCTCCACATAAGCAACCCTATTATTTTAAAAAGTTTGGAAATTGGTCCCAAAAAATATTGTTTTCCACTCCCCTTTGAAAAAACCCATGGGCAAAAACCATGGGCTGGTTTGTGGTTTTGATTAGTTTAATGTGAGGTGTCCCAAACCAAAATAATAAATAATTCCCTCTCCTTTCCTATATAATCCCACCCAAGATCCCACTTCCTCTTAACTCAAAGCATTTTGAGTTCGACAAACCTCTGCCCTAATTTATCTAGAATCCTCCCAAGGTGCCCCAAGCTCCCCATAAGCCTTTCTCAAGCCTCTCCCATTCTTTTGGGATCACACTTCCAAGAAAGGTATTTCTTCCTCTCTCATTTTTTTCCAATTTTCTTGAAGTTGTTATGCCCTTTTTTCAATTAAAATTGTTGGGGTGTGATTTAGCACCTTCCCCATACTTCCCTCTTTATTTTGGTATGATAGGAGACCCCTTTCTCTCTCATTAATGCATCCCATGTACACCCGTTACCATGCCCAAATTCCTTGAGGGATTCCTCTATCCTCTTTTACATCCAAGTAATTCTTTTGTATTATGCATCTAAATTACATTACATTTTTTGGGACATGTATCTATATGACCCCCTTACTGTAAATTTCTTACATATGATGAGACAACCTTTTCTCTCTCATCAACTGTTTTCATGAATCCTTATGTCAGACCGTTATGCTGCCGAAATTGCACTGCGTTTTTCCAGGCCAAGATCATTGCGTATTGAATACCATACCCATGTCTCTATCAAGGGTATTCACCTTTATTCATGTATAAATATTGAGTGGTACTTTCATTTATTCATTACACATTGCTTAATCATGTTATAAATTATGATGTTGATTGATTCCAAGTTATATGATCTATGTGGCGCACTTATGCATGAAATGAAATGTTTAAGAAGGGTGCGCCCTGATAGTGCTCCAATGCTTTTAGTAAAGTATAGTATATTGATAAGTCATGTGTAATGAGTGTTTAATCATTATAATTCAAGTGAAAAAAGGGTTTACTCGTGATCCATGTGCAATGAGAGTTTACTCATGCTCTATGTGAAATGAGCTTTGGCTCATGCTAATTCCATGTTAAGTGTTGTGGCCACATTTCCATGTTATGATTATAATGATTTATCATGACTTTATGTTAATGTTTCTCTTGTTCTACATTTATATTCCTATTTTATGACATGTATTTTATTCCTCATGTTATTCCATGTTTATTCCCTTACTGGGCTTTATAGCTCACCCTTTTCTTATGAATCTCCTCAGGTTATCCCATGCAATGCTAAGTACGTGGGAATGTAGTAGTCATGTGAAGAAAGTTTTCAATAAAGATGTTGTTTGTTTTATGTTCTAATATGTTTTTTAATGTTCCTAAAACACAAATACACTAGACCTCTAGATATTTTATTTTGTATCAATTGAAGATTTTATGTAATAAACCAGGTTTAATTGTGTAATAAAGAGCAAGGTTGTTATAGACAATGTAGGAATGGTGCGAACTGTCTACCATTCCATGGATCACATGACCCTTAGGTATATTTCATGAAGATTATCATCCATCAGATTTATCATATCCATAGGTAGTTTCAGATATACTATTCTAGGACAATTCTAATTTCTACTCTCTTGATGCACAATTCAATGGCGATAAAGAGGATTTTTATCCATAAAGGTTTAAAAACACCTTAGAACACATGTCACAGAACATGGTCAACCATAAAAGGTTAAAAAACAAAGAACCACTGGATCTCGTTTATTTTTCACATGGATTAATTGGATAATTATCATAACATATTAGTTTCTTTCATCTCTTTTATCAGGTATATAAAGTGACTTCATTTCATAGTTTTTCTAGGTATGTATATTATAGGAAATAAATGTATCCTTACTGTGAATAATTCATTCCAACATATATCCATATATTTTGATCATGATGCACGCATAGTCATATAATGCCATATTATCCAATGAGTAAAATCTCAATAAACTATATCATTGCACAACAAGTGACTTTCCCAAGGTAAAATAATATCAATCGTAACAAGAGAACAACATGAGCAACAATCCTATCCCTAGGCACTCAGATTTCCCCCCATACATAGGTTAGCTGCTCCCATGGATGAGCTCATTACCAAGTCCTCAAACAACATAGTATCCTTTCTATCTTTCCAAAAATAGTGAAATAGTAGAAAAGAAATATATTCTCTGATACCACTCTGTAATGTCTCTAACTCAATACTCCCTCACATGACTGTGTTGGGTAGGTTATGTAACCATAGGTGGGCCTTCTCACATGCCAGAGGCATCCAATTAGCAATGTGGGTGTAAGGTATATAGTGGGGATACTATCTCCTCAGATACAAAATATAAAAAATCATGAAAATAAATAATAAAAAAGTAGCCAAAATAGAAGAAAAAATATAAATAACCATCATGTGACAACTACATAATTAACAAACAAATTAAGAATCCCAATAGTAATATAATCATGTAATATTAGTTATGTTTTAATAAATTTAATAATAAAATTCATAAAAGTAAAAGACTAAAAATACTCAAATAAATACTCAAATGTCCTCAGTCCTGAACCCCACATCATCCCCATCTCCAAGATCAACCCCATCCATAAAGTAACCATCAACAATAGGGTCCCTTGACCTTGTCCATAATTACAACCATGAAGCCTTTCTAGTTAAAAAATGGTGACCTGAATAGGGTGTGAGTACAACCCAATAGGTCAACACCAATGGTCTCTAAAAAAATCCATCGTGAGTATTTAGTTTATTCAATAAAGTGATAAATATAGGTATTAATTTAATAAATTAATACTACATATGAAATATACCCGTTTTCCCTTGAGTTTCAGGTTGACACCTGAGGTCAACCAAACCTTCTTCAATATAATTCAATATATCTCTTAGCATGTCATGAAACCATGAAAACCATATTCATAACCCTCCCATTGTATAATTTATGAAACCAAAAGTAGCACAACTGGGTAAAATCTCTCTATGCATTACAAAAAGTCTAGGTGGGGCCCTTTAAGCATTATATCGTGACTGAGAAGAGTCCTCTAAGCATTAAAAGACAGTCAATAATAACCCGCTAAACATTAAAACACAATTGATCAGATCCCTATATGCATTAAATAATAGCAAAAAATATCCCTCTAAGCATTACAACACAACTTTGAAGATCCCTCTAAACATTTCAACAAATCAGGAAATGTAACAAACAACATATTAGACACAAAAAATTGAAGAAATGCACCAAGTACATCATTAAAATCATTTAAATCCCTTTAAGTATCGACTACTCTTTTGTGCTCTGAATTATTATGGTATGTACATTAAAGGAGAAAACACCTTTTATCTCTATAATCCTTTTTCAAGACAAATTCCAACACTATATTTTTTCAATATCATGTTATCAAGGAAACCAGTTAATCATGTTCGTAGGTAGGCTCACATATAAAGTGGTTACAAGGATAGTCTCAATTCCAATGGACCTTATGGGATCCAATAAGAGGTATAATAATTTTTATTATGATCAATATTTAATTATACAATTAATTATGTCATTATCATTGTATAACAACACAATCATAGTTTTTGCACATACTTGGTGAAACTAAAATATTATTTAGGGAGTTTTTCTAGACCATATTCTTCAAGGGAAGAGTAGATGTAGAAAATTATCATGTATGAGGCAATATTTGTTCTTCCTTTATTACATTTAATAGAAACTAGATGTCTTTTAACCTCACAATTTCAAAAGATCAAGATCTACTCTGAACGAGATCTGGTTTAGAAGGAAAATCCCTTGAGATTTATTGCAGAAGTTTACATGTTATTAAAATTCATGATAGCAACATTAGGTTTTAAAAAATGTTGGGTGAAAATTATTTACTGCATAAATAGGTAATTTTCATTGTGAATTCCATGAATCCCATGTATTCCAAAAAAACATCACCTAGACTAAAAACCAATTAAAACTGAATTGACGACATAAAAAGGATTTTACAATATGAATTTTAGTTTTATAAAATACCCTAAAAACATGTGGCAAAAAGGTCTTTATGGGTCCATCCCCACCAGATTTATGGACTTCCCGAGAATTTTAAATTGTAAATATTTTATTTACTTCGTAAATATGCTTTGTAGACTACAGTTTCTACACTACCACATCACTTACCCAGAACCAGCTCTACCTGATTCAAAATCACCCTCTAAGGATCAAACTGAGAATAACCATACTCCAAATGGTTTACTAAAAATGAAAGAGAAAATTACTATAAAATATTGGATCCTAAAATCCCAAACCTATGGTGAAAATCAGTTTTACCAAAGGATGATTTCATAATGATCATCCCCTAGGTATTTATCGAACCACTAGACAAAAGGAATGTTAATGATGAATGAATGATTAAAGGAGAGAGATAAAAACCAAACATAAAAGAGTAATGAACCTCAAATATTTTTTAAGTTGGCCTCAATTCATTAATATTAGAACGATGAATGAAGAACCATACAGTAATCAAATAATATCAATTACCTAAAATCCCAGTATGATAAACCCATACCTGCAAAGCATGATCGACCTGCAAGTCAACATTTTAGTGGGGATGATTCACATTCTTTATTGGATAATAAATGAGGAATAAATAAATGAAAACAACCACCATACCTTGGATTGGGATCAATCACTTATAGAGAATTATTCTCTTTCATGGTCATTGGGGAGATCTGCAAGCACCGATTGTCACACCGATTCCCAATCCACAATTCATCTTGGATCATCCAAGAACACTCCTCTAACAAAACATCTCTCAATCCCTAGGTTTATGCAGGAAACCATAGTAATTTTCCTTAACTAAGATTACATGAAGGATGAGTAGGTTAATTTTAACTATATAAATTAAAAAAATATATTATTTTAATTAATTATTATTCTTCCCATGATGGCGCTCAAGCTGAACACCCGACATGTAAAAATATTATGTCGCACATATGGTAAAACCTACATTCTAGATTCAATGGTGGTATCATAATTTCTATATAAAACCCCATTTGGTATTTATTACATTATTTTAGAAAAACTACATGCGTGATACAATATATTTATTATATTTATTATATTAAAACTAAGTCATCTAGTCCCTAGAATATCATTTTATCTCAAAACCAATCTTGGAAAATATTAGTTAATATTTTCCAAAAAATTATAAGGAAAAAACCAAGTTGTTACAAATTTTCATTAGTGGGCATGATATGTGAACATGTATTTGTAGGGAATGGTGTTGGTGACATCTATGAATCACTTCATGTTTAACAATAAGTGATTTATATATCCTGCATGAATTTCTATTCACATGAAGACAAATAATTCATGTAGTGGTTTTCAAGTTCCTATAGAGAGGTAAAATTTCATTATGCAGTATCACCATGTGTATTCATATATTGTATAATCATGTTGTATATCCACTTTTTAGTATACTAATTTTATGTATATTTATGATATATATTTTTCTATATCTTTTTTTTCATATTAAAATTTGACTATTGTTATGTGTATATTTCTTATTCATCCTATCTAAATTTCATATTATATATAGCATTATATACATATTTGTATGGCCTTGCACCTTTGGAAATTTTTTGAAATGAATTTAAATACATGGTATGTTGTCTTTAGTATTCACAATCTATATTAAAAGTATTTTTCTGTTTTTTTATTTCATAATATGATATATATTCACATTGATGAACGCCATAATTATGTTGTTCTCCTTATAAAATAATTAAAAATATTTCGCACATGAATTTTAATTTCTAAGGAACTTTCATGGAAGAGAGATTTCATGGATGCACAATATGTATATTTCTCATATAAGTTATTGACTGTGTATATCAAGAAAACTATACACCACAATATTCTATTGGACTGATATATTCTAGTTTGTTAAGGTTTGTCTCTTTCTATTTTTTTTTCCAGGATTTTGGTTCCTGATGCCCCATTAACTTATTATTATTTCTAACTCAATATGTGTTACAACTTCATGCACTATTTCTATCAAATTTTTATTTCCCGAATATTACACCTCGTATATATCATTTTCATATTGGGGAAGAACCCAACATCATAGTAGAAGTAGTTGAAAAACACACCATAAGATTCACCTGAAAGAATTTCTACACCCAAAGGAATTTTACAACACCCGAAGGATTTTTCACGACTCACAAAATGATATTTATACACATTAAACTAAAGTATTTTCACATCCAAATATTTTTGACATATCTATATGAACCTTCCATTTTTTTATACCATCGATCTTACGAACAGAGATGCACCACTTAATCTCTAAAATCAAGAATACTTCTGATACATGACTCTCAATTATAGATCTCTTTTAACACTATCATTATCACAACCCAACCCAAGCCGAGGCTCAAGACACAACTTCCCCAATCCCACCTCTATAGGCTAGGGGGTGGCGATAAGTACTGAAGGCATAACTAAAAATTGGGAGGCCTTTTTTTAAGTACATATATGAAAACATCCACAAACTCATAAATTCAACAGTTTGGAGATATAAAATGATGGAAAATAAAAATGCATGCATACATCTATCCCAAAAAAGATTACGACATAAATACTAAAATTGTATAAAATGTAAAAAACCCATGCCCACCAAAATAAATATGCCAAAGTATACAACTCTTTCCGGAGGAGAGGATCGCTGTCAAAAGTAACTGCTGGATAGTTCCTTGTCCTAGAACTGATAAACACCTTGGTCAGTCTAGCTCGATAAGCTATGCCTGCCTCAGGTCCTCTATGGACTTTGTTGAAAGCCTTATGGCCTGCATGAGACATAAAAAAATTGGGAAAATTCTATGCAGGGGTGAGTATGAGAAACTCAGTAGGAACCAAAAAAAACCAAAAAGAAAAGGGGATAAACTAAAAAGAAACAATCCACTTGACCAAGCCAGAATGAACCCCAAAAAGAGAGAAATGCCATCTTGAACCATCCTCAAATTTACATGACTAGTCAACTAAGTCAAATAAACCCAAAAAAAGGAGTAATGAAAAACCCGTATGATAAAATAACCATGTAATGAGTAAGCTTAAACAAGCATATGGGGGTTCAATAGGGTGATTAGATGAACTACACCTTGATCTTTTTACATCATTAGTAGGAGAGTTGAATCATCTAACCACGAGAAGATAAAAACTGAAATCATGTGGAATACACTGCACGTCATTGTCTCCCATGGAAAGAGAGTAACCAAAATTAAGGTGTGGGTATATACAAGTATACTCAATTCTGAAGGGGTGTCAACCTAGAATGTGACAACATTGCAAGGGCTACCAGACATCACCTAGATATACTAATATTAGACACTAAGTATCATGAGGTTTCAACCTCATATACAGCGATATAATATTATTTAAGACTCTAAAGGTAACAAAAAAACCAGGAGAACACACTCCATGATCTCATCCATCCCAAATGGCACTCCTATGAGAGATTTTCTCCATTGGGAATATCCCTACCATTTCTATTGGTACGTCTAAGAGAATGTGCTCCATCAGGAACAACCTATAAGGTCCATATTTAGTGCCCATTACTAGGGGTTCTATCATTACTAACATACACCCAACACACAGCTAAAGAAACCAAGTGGAGAGGTCCAATACTCACCACTGCCCTAAATTTGGGGGAGCACTGCTCAAAACAATTCACCACATGGATCTTCACTAGGGAGAGGGAATGAAGGAACCCACACCTCGACGCTGCCCTATATTCATTGGATTATTGCTCTTATCTAACCCATGAAACTTATATCACTCTGGTAAATAGGGTATTACACATCAATCCAATGATAGAGCACTAAATCATAACTAAGAAGCACACAAATAAAGATGAAGGGCCCGATCCTCGAAACTATACTCAAAATCTTAGGGATATCAAACTCCAATTGAGGAACAACACCCTTATTCAACTCAGAGATGGGGGACTACTACTCCTTAGGTTATCCCCAATTCCCTGGAACAACAAGGGAGTACCACTCAGAGAATGGAGGACCCACATCTTGATACAACAGGGGAGTACAAATCTGTAGATACATGACCCACACCCCGACCTGGTAGTGGAGTACCACTCTATGTCTAGAGGACCTACACCCTGGAATGAAAAAAGATTATCGAATATTATAACTCATTTACTATGGTAGACCCACACACTAAAACTACATGGGAGTACCAACCCTAGGATATATGACCCACTCCCTATCATGACAGGAGAGTAATGACTCTACCAGAACATCATGTATGGAGAACCCGAAACCTAGAACAACATGGGAGTTCTGACACCAAGGATAAATTCCTTCACACTAACTAGGTATGAGATTACATAATCTACCTATAGGTCACATATGGAGGACCCATTCCCTTGAAGAATAGGGGAGTTATGACTCTACCTATTGAGGACCCAGACCCTGGTCCAATAGGGGAGTTCCTACTCTATATGGTGAAAAAGTATAGAGATCCCTCATCCTTGCATGATAGGGGAGCACTGTCCAACATTACTAATGATACAGGGAACCCTCTCCCTAAACCATTAGGGTAGTACCAATAGTTCATAAAATCCATATATAATGCCCAACATCTCACATACCAACCTAGAACACAAGAGTCTAATGAACTAAATCACCACACCTTAATACTATCCACTTTGGATGGAACTAACTCACCCTCATGGTTTAAGGTCGCATCACAAGAATGCATCTCAGTGGGAAAAGCATTCATATTATTCATGAGTCAATGGTTCTGTCAACCCATGTCTCATCATTGTGCCACATGGATGAGAGCCACAAACTCTATGTTGAGGACCCAAAGGTAAAATAACCCTTTCCCACGATGTGGGGAGTCCCTTGTCTATCAAGAAGAGAGGTAATGGAAACCCATGTTGTAATACCTTAGGGGAGTCCTGATCATCTCTCTTTAAGAACCACACTGATATCTTACATTGGTCAAGCACTGCTAAGAGGAGTTTCACTCTTATCATAACTCATATTGTGAAACTATTTTGGGTATGGGACTCATGACCTATTCCAATAGTGGATCACCACTCTACTAGTCTAAACAGTCTATAGGACCCACATCCTAAATTAAAATGGAACGGTACCAACCCCGATTTCAGCATAATGATTCACCCTGATCACTGTGCATGGATTGTACCGCTACACAAGCATCTTGATCTAAATGTGCCTCCTCATAACTTGTATGCCAAAACGAAGGCCTCCATCATGTTATATGTAGAAAAATGACCAGCATAGGACACTCACAAGCCTAAATCTAATTACTAGAGAATAAGATACATAAGGAAGAAGATATCAGGGAGATCCCGTAGGAGTACACGATGTGTACTAGGGCACACATGGTGTGTGAGCCCGACCGAGCACCTGGACGTGTATCCGGAATACACGATTGGACAACCCATATAGGGGTACATGGTGTGTATAGGTAGTAAAAAGAGTGTCCCTCTTCAACTATCCCCTGGATGTGTAGTTTAAATTGTTTCCATGTACCAAACCCCATGTTCTTGTAGTTTGGTCATGTAGTAGTACACAACCATGTGTTTTCACATGGGTTCCAAAACATGCCCCATAGCCACACGTATTAGGGTACTACCTGGAGTGTAACCTCAGTACATGGTGTGTAGTCCAAAAATATCATATTCTTTGAAAATGAAAGGCTATATGGCATGTGTCACTCGACTACATGCCATTTACTCGGTAATTCCAGCTGGGAATCGCCTGAAAATTTGCCCGATTCTCCTCATTTCAACACAAATCCCATAGATCTACCCAGTAGGGATCAAAAAAATTAATTGGACTCTAGAACCTTATAAAAGGAAAAAAATATTAGGATGCAGACTAAAAAACAAAATTTCCTACCTCAAGGATGAAACTCCAAATATTTGGCTGAAGAATGACATCCAGATCATTCTGCCGCTCGATCTGATGATGATATGTGTCAAAAACTGAGATTGGTGAAACTTTGTTGCATTAAATTAGCTCTGTTTTCATCATTTCCAAATAGAGAAGAGGAGAGGGGATATCCTCTTTTTTGTCATATGCACCAACATGAGGGGGATGTGAGATGTATTAGGTATAGTTTTTTTAATTAATTAAATTATCATTTCATTAATTAATCCACCATTTAATGCCTTGTCAACTCACCTCTGACTGAACCTCATAGCATGGACAACTTTATTTCTTGATTAGGGTAAAAATGATTTTCTGAACTCAACTATGGACTCAGAATTCCAATTCAAGACACTACTTAGGACGTATTCATGTTTCAAGAGAATTTATGCATGCTTGATATTTTTTTAATATTTTCTAAATCATCATGTCAAGAATATTTGGGTCCCAGATTCTCATGATGATGTGGCATCTATATTTAAAAATATTCTTATAAATATTCCAAAGTCTTACATATTAAATCCTGTGTCTCTACAACACTATCTACTTCAAATATTTTTTTCCTAGAAAATAAAAAGTTTACGAATTAGGAAAATAAATTGATCTCTACACCAGAACTTCCACACCAGCAAGATCACTATGGATTCTAATACTTCTTCCAAGCACGCACTCACGGGAACCACTTAGGTCGAACCAGCCTTATGTTCAGTTCCAAATAGGACAACATTGTGTAGCAGGTAGGACATGTATCCTTAGATACAATAGGTTTGAAATCACTAAGCACCACAATCCATCTGTAGTCATATGGTATAACAGTACCCCACCTCGCTGACCTGACGTAGATACTGATGTCACCCAAAAGTTCATATCCACCCATGGATGAACTGTCTCACAACCTCGTCAAGCAGCTTTCATTCAAGGTTGGTGCCGAGCATGTGAGGGTGCCAATGAACATGATATTAGGTTAAAATCATCCAGCATTGAGAATCTAGACACAAAAAGCACGTGGAATACCCCACACATTTTTCCTATAATTGTAGGTGGGTAACACGAACCAGAAACACCACCACACCCACTAGTGGAATCCCTGTTGGTTATGGGTGGTAGGAAACTAATCCATGCCATGAAAATGTCATAGTGTCTAACTCTACCTCTATGTAATGGTTCTATGAAAATATCTCTACTATTCAACCTCTCCTTGAAAACATAAGTCAGAGAGACTCATCCATAAAACCATGATACTGTCCACTTTGGACAGAACTGACTCGCCCTCACAGTTTTGATTGCATCACAAAAACACATCTTGGTGGGGGAATGACCTATCTTCTTTCTTGAATTTGGAGCTATGTGGAAAAACATCAACACAAGGTTACACCAACTCCCAGTGTCCCCTGATTAAACCCTATGCAATAAGTGGAAAGTAAAGAGTACCAAAAAATAACTTATAATAATTACTACTGCATAAATTAGATAGGACACGGATCATAACACTATTCATCCATGGATATTTTGGGTCAATGGTACCTACGACCTACAGTCGTATTTCCCCTTGACCTCAAACTCTCTTATCCTGGTGTGGACCAACTAGGGGTGGTGGTAGCACCACCTCAAAACCTCAGCCCACCTCGCACTACTATCCCATCTCCTCCACCACATCCACTGTCTAGAGGAAATTATTGTTCCAAACACTACCTTCACCGAGGTGTTCCATCAACTAGTTCCCTATTAATAATATGATTGGTCAGATAGTCTCTAGTGAGACATACCCATCCATCTAAAGCGTAACAGTTCCTCTCCTGTGATTGAACATGTCTTCAGCACTCCTCCTCCGATATAGGATCGTGTGTTTGATCTTGGGCATGGGTATTCTTCTTGTGTTATGATCCTATCACATGTTATCTTCCAGCTACGTAATACACCACATCCTTGTGACTTTAACCATGGGTCACATCTGTGTGGACCTCTTCTAGGAATCTCTTTACAACCAGATATTTCTTCAGTATCCCCGCTTAAGTGGTAAGGTAAATATAGCATCCCGCCATTTTATAACATAAACTTTCATTACATTACACAAAACTGAGGATCTTTAAGGTCTAGTGTCTTGGAAACCAGGAACATAATACATGAAAACAACATAAAACATTCTTCTTAAACACTTGAAAGGCGTCTCCTTAAGTTCATTCTAGGTTCATTACTGCATCTCATAACCTGGGGACATACATCAAAAGAAAGGGTGAGCAGAAGGCCCAGTAAGGGAAACAAGAGGAACATTTTACATGTGAACTTGAGATACTTCAATAAGGACATGAAAAGAACTTTAAGGCATGAGAAAGAAATCATGAGGCATTTCATAATAAAAATAACATTTTTCATAACTTGAAGATGTGGCTACATCATTTAACATAGACAATCATGAACATATCACCAAGGTCCATCCCCAAGGTGTCATTTGAAAATTACCAAGGTTATTCACCAAGGTATCGTGAAAATTGTAATCTCTAGTGGTTACATCATTACCCAATGCATTGGAGTGCTATCAGGGCGCACCCTTAAATTTGCCATTATTATCATGTGATCCACATATATCATCATCAAAAATTACATAAATAACCCACATAGCATAAAATAAATGGGTTTCATTTCATAATCATAACGTTTTAAAAACTGCTTTAAAGACATGATCTTTACGTCACTTTAAACCCACGGAAAGGGAAAGCGGGTCTCATGTATGTAAATCCCAGAATTTGAAATGGAACATTTTGATATATATGTGAATGACCTTGTAGAAATAAGATCTTTGAGTATTAACTTTATAACATAAAATAATTTTTGAGAAAAGAGAGAGGCATTTTGAGGGGAAAATTCTGCAGCATAACGACTAAGTTTCGGGGTTTTAGAAAACATTGAAATGAGAGGGGACATGGGTAACCCACTCATAAATGATCCATAAAACAGTAGGGTGAAAGAATAAGAAGGCAATATGGACATGGTAATGAAATTTTAGGGACATACCATTTGAAATAAAAAAACATGGAAGGAAAAAAAGATTAGATTTCTCTTATGAAAATTCGGCAGCCTTATGGCGTCACTAACTTCAAAAGAAAATGATTTGACAAGATCAAATAGGGTCCCTCATCATATGATCATAAGAGATCAGTATGATAGATATAGATATCATACCCCAACATAATAAAAAAGGAACTTGAAAGACTTGACATGAAAATCGAACTTGAAAAATGAGAAGGGTGAAAGAATCCCTTAAAAATTCGGCAGCCTAACAGCGTCACATAAACTTTCATAAAACGAAATGATGAGAGTAAGAGGGGATCTCTCATCATATAAACATGAAAGGGCAGTAAGAGGAATATAAAAGAACATCCTCTCACATAAAAACATGGAGCATAATAGGAATGACATAAAAGAGATTACATGAAAAGAAAGAGAGGGGTCAGATCCCTTACCTTAAAACGTGACTCTTGAAACTCAAAGGATTGGACCTTGAGGGCTTGGGGGCACCTTGGGAGGACTTTTTGGAAGGTAAGAAGACCAGAACTTCGTTGGGGGAGAGTTGGGAGTGAAAACTAAAGGAGGAAAGGGTGTGTATTTATAGGGAAAGTGAGGGGACAAAGCATTAATGGCCAAGGGACACCTCACATGTGCTTTTCTCAAACCCATGTGCTCTCCCTTGGCATTTATCATGGAGTTAGGCCACATGGGGACCCCAAAACAATAATTCATCACCCTTGGCCGGCCAACCCTCAAAAGATTTCATGACATCATCATGACACCGTTATGATGTCATTAAACATACCGAAACCCTAAAACTGTATTTTTACTATTCACTGAAAATTCAACTTTCTCAGAAAAATCCCAAAATTTCACATTAACCAAATATCAATGCTATGATTTCAAAAATGAACTCCATTTTATAAAAATAATTTTCTAAATATTTTTAATTTTATTTTTAAATAAATACACTATTCACCGAAAATTCATTTTTTTAGAAAAATCCCCAAAATTTACCATAACATATTATCGATGCTCTGAGTTCAAAAATAAAGTCATTTTTATAAAAATAATTTTCTTATTATTTTTAATTAAATTTTTAATTAAAAAACACTATTCATCTGAAAAAACTAATACTTGAATAATAATTTATGAAACCGTTATTTAACCATTTTATTGAATCACATTACATAATCAAGGTGTCTAAATTATATTAAAACTTTCTTTGAGTGAAAATTACTAATACATTTGGCCACATTACTAATCCTAAGCGTAAAATCACTATTCATAATTTACTATTCATCAAAAATTAAGTTGATCTTATTAGACTCCAAATTCCTTAATGAACACTTTTGTAGAAGACCATTTTTTGAAAATCATTACACATCATTAGTTATTTAGGGTTTACATAAATATTTCAAAATATCCCTTTTTCAAAATTCATCAATAAAATACATTCTAAAATTATCTAGACATTTGAAATTTCACAAACATCACTAAAGGAAAAATCTCAATTTATTCACCCGAAAGGATTACACAAGGAAACTAGGGTCTCATCACATAGCCCCTTATAACACTAGCATAAGACCTAAGTGTAAGGTGTGATATGGTGAGAGAATCTGAGGGAGGCTCAGATAACATTGCCCTAGTAGCAATCTCCACTAACTTGAACTTCTCCTGCAAGCGTTTTCGTTCAAGCTTGACATGCTGGAGCTCGGCTTGGGCTTGGTCCAAAGCGAAGCCCACAAATGCTACCTCCTTCCCAAGCTCTGATAAGTGGGATTCGTAAGGGTTGAGTCTACTGGATGAAGCCATAAACTCCCTTTTCTGCATTAACCATTAACGTCTTATTAAATCATTAAGAGTATGTTAATATAATACTCAAAAATATTGGGTCGTTACATTCTTCCCCCCTTAAGAAATTTCGTCCCCGAAATTTATACTTGAGGCCTAGCCGAAAAGGTGAGGGTACTTTTGCTTCATCGTTTCCTCGGGCTCCCAAGTCGCTTCTTCGTACTTATGATTCCTCCACAACACTTTCACAAGGTGGGTAGTCTTGTTTCGTAGAACCTTGTCTCTACGGTCTAAGATCTCTACTGGCTGCTCTTCATAAGAGAGGTCATGTTCAAGTTGTACCACCTCTGGGTTCAGTACATGCGAAGGGTTGGGTATGTACTTCCTCAAGAGAGATACATGGAAGACATTGTGAACTTGAGCTAGGTTCGGTGGAAGTGCTAGACGATAGGCCACTGCTCCTATGGGATCAAGGATTTCATAGGGGCCAATGTACCTAGGGCTGAGCTTCCCTTTCTTCCCAAACCGCATGACTCTCTTCCATGGAGAGATTCTAAGGAAGACTTTGTCACCAACACCAAACTCCAAGTCTCTTCGTCGATTGTCAGCATAGCTCTTCTGCCGACTCTGAGCAGCTTTTATGTGTTTTTGGATGGCATGAACTTGTTCTGTCATTTCTTGCACAAGATCAGGCCCAAGAAGCTTCCTCTCACTAGTTTCATCCCAACAAGTAGGAGTTCTACACCGCTTTCCATACAGAGCTTCATAGGGTGCCATCTGAATACTCGCATGGAAGCTGTTGTTATAGGAGAACTCCACTAATGGGAGGTGTTGATCCCATCCACCTTTAAATTCCATTGAGCATAATCTCAACATGTCTTCGAGTGTCTGAATAGTCCTTTCAGATTGGCCATCAGTTTGAGGATGATAGGCCGTACTAAAATTCAATTCAGTGTTCAGAGCATGCTGAAGACTTCTCCAGAATTTTGATGTGAATCTTGGGTCACGATCAGATACGATGGATAGTGGTACCCCATTCAGCCTTACCACTTCCTTCACGTATATCTTGGAAAGCTGATCCAGAGAGAAATCTTCCCGAATAGAGATAAAATAGGCTGTCTTGGTGAGACGGTCCACAATAACCCATATCGCATTGTTTCCTTTGGATGTTTTTGGGAGACCAGTTACAAAGTCCATGGTGATATTATCCCACATCCATACTGTTATGGGTAGCGGTTGTAATACCCCCTTAGGAAGTTGTCTTTCTGCCTTTACTTGCTGACACACCAGGCACCTTGTAGTGTAATCGGCAATCTCCCTCTTCATGTTATCCCACCAATAATGATCACGAAGGTCTCTATACATCTTAGTGCTTCCCGGATGTATAGATAATGTAGAGCTATGAGCTTCATCCATCAGTTCTTTCTTTATCTCCAGAATAGATGGAACACATAGTCTTGTACGAAATTTCAATACACCTTCTTGATCAATATTGAAATCAGGGAACTTCCCATCCTTTACAGCCTCGAACTTCTCCTGCAGCAAAGGATCTTCTTTTTGAGCCTTCTTGATCTTCTCTAGTAATGAAGGTTGAGAAATCATTTGGGATAGGGTTGATGATGTCCCTTTCCTTATAATTTCCATGTCCAGTTTTACTAGATCTTTAATCAAGGGATCTCCCAGGATCCTCATTGATGCCAGAACAACAGGATCTTTCCTGCTTAACGCATCCACGACTTTGTTTGCTCTTCCAGGGTGATAATGAATTGAACAATCATAGTCTTTAATAAGCTCCAACCATCTCCTTTGTCTCATGTCCAATTCTTTATGAGTGAAAATATACTTTAGACTTTGGTGGTCAGTGTATATATCACATTTCTCCCCATAAAGATAGTGCCTCCATATCTTTAGAGCAAAAACAACTGCCTCCAGCTCTAGATCATGCGTAGGATAATTCTTCTCATGAATCTTCAACTGTCGAGATGCATAAGCAATTACTTTGTCATTTTGCATGAGGACGCACCCAAACCCTTTCAGAGATGAATCACTAAAAATAACGAATCCTTCTCCGATAGAGGGTAGTGTTAACACAGGTGCAGAAACCAATCTCTTCTTCAGCTCTTGGAAACTTTCCTCGCATTCCTTTGTCCAGATGAACTTAACCCCTTTTCGAGTCAACTTGGTTAGTGGATTAGAAAGCCGTGAAAAGTTTTTCACAAACCTCCTATAATATCCCTCTAAACCAAGGAAACTACGAATCTCAGTTACTGTTGTGGGTTGAGGCCACTCCTCCACAACCATTGTCTTTGCAGGGTCAACCGAGATTCCTTCATTGGTTACGATGTGCCCCAAGAAAGCCACTTGTTGTAACCAAAACTCACACTTGTTGAACTTCCCAAAGAGCCTCTCCTTCCGTAGAGTTTTCAAAATAACCCTCAGATGATTTTCATGATCCTCACTACTTTTTGAATATATCAAAATATCATCAATAAAAACTACCACAAAGTTATCAAGGTAGTCCTTAAAGACTCTATTCATCAAATCCATGAAAATAGAAGGAGCATTAGTCAAGCCGAAGGGCATAACAGTAAACTCATAATACTCATATCTTGATCGGAAGGGAGTCTTTGGAATATCTTCCTTCTTCACCCTCAGTTTATGATAACCAGATCAAAGGTCAATCTTAGAGAAGAATTGAGCCCCATGAAGTTGGTCAAATAAATCATCAATTCTTGGAAGAGGGTATCTGTTCTTCACTGTAATCCCGTTCAGTTCTCTATAATCAATGCATAGCCGCATTGATCCATCCTTCTTCTTCACAAAGAGAACTGGTGCTCCCCAAGGAGACACACTCGGATGGATAAACCCCTTCTCCAACAAGTCTTGGAGTTGTTTCTTTAACTCTTTTATCTCCACATTTGCCATTCTATCTGGAGTCTTTGATATCAGTTGAGACCCAGGTACGAGTTCAATGGAGAACTCTACCTCTCTTTCTAGGGGAGGTCCAGGTAACTCCTTAGGAAATACATCCATGTATTCCTGAACAATCAGAACATCTTCAATTTGTATGCTCCCTTTATCTTCTTCATCATCACCGATTAACTCCATAAAGAAAGCTATGGGAGGTGCTTCTAGATAGGGATCAGTTCGGGATATCTCTCCTCGGAAGATAACTGTAGGTCGTTCATTCAAGACTACTGAGATCTCCTTACTTCTACATTTGATCTTAGCGTTATACTTTGAGAGCCAGTCCATCCCTAGTATAATGTCAAATTCCATCATGGGAATGACTACTAGATTTGCGATAAGATTGTGCTCACCAAAGTAAACACTAGAGTCTCTAAACACTGTTGATGCCTGGATAATCCCACTTGGAGTCTTGATTGATAACTCTACCTCAAGCAATTTAGGGATTGATTCTATATTCTTTGCAAACTTGGAAGAAATGAAGGAATGCGTAGAACCAGAATCAAATAAAGCACTTGCTAGTTTTGAGAGGACAACAAGAGTACCTGCTACCACATCGTTCGGAACTTCAACTTCAGTTGTTGTGATAGCGAAAGCACGACCTTGCTCCCTTGGCCTCTGCTGAGGTTGATGGTGATTCCCCTCCACCGCCCTCGGATTTGGACATTGATTAGAAAAGTGCCCAAGCTGTCCACACTTGAAGCATGTGACTTCGGGTAGGGCCAGAACCATCTTTCCTCTGTCGTTAGTGTTGGGAAGTTGAGGCTTCACATCACCACGACAATTCCGAGAAATATGGCCTTCTTTTCCACACCTATAGAACTTTCCACTTCCGATCAAGCAGTTCCCCGGATGCTTCTTCCCACATTTATTGCATGTGGCATGTTGCATATGCTTTCCACCTCTTTCCTGATCAAAACTTCTTCCCAATCTTGGTTCTAGAGTTCTCTTCTTCTCATTAGATTTGTGAGACCATTGTGTCTCCCCAAACTCTAGTTCAACTTTCATAGCACTTCGAACTATTTCTTCATAGCTATCGTAGTCCCTGTTGGCTAGATTCTTCCGTAGATGTGGTCGTAGTCCGCCAAAGAATCTATCAACCTTCCCATTAGGGTCCATGACAAAGCTTGAGGTATAACGAGAAAGCCTTGTGAAGTTCATCTCATAGCTTCCGACAGATTCATTCTCCTTCTGCTTCAGCTCGAGAAACTCTTTCTCCATTTTTGTTCTCATGGAACGAGGGAAATACTTGTTAAAGAAAATCCCCCAAAATTCTTCCCACTCCATAGCTTCCATCTCTCCTCGTGGCTTCGTGTTTTTGATCAGTGACCACCACTGATCAGCTTCTCCCTCTAGGCGGTAAACAACAAGGGTGACTTTTTCTTGTTCTGAACAATGAAGTACAGAAAAGATCTTTTCAATGGAGCTTATCCATTGTTCCTCAACCAATGGGTCAGTAGATCCACTGAATGTTGGCGGTCGTTGACGCATGAAGGACTCAACAGAAAGTTGTTCCCTTCTTGGTGAGGTCGGCCTCTCAGCTTGATTCAAGTTATTACTCATAACTCGAGTCAGTTGGTTCATCATTCGCATGAATGTTTCCATTCCGGCTTCCATCGGAGGGCCGTCAGCACATGGTGCATTGCGGTCACCATCGGCATGGTTTCTCCTATTGCCCGCCATTTTCTAAAAGAATAAACCTTAGTGAGAAACTTATTTCATTTATGAATCTTTTAATTAAGACTTCGTGCTTAGACAATTATAGTTCTCTATAATTCCTTCATAATGATTCATAAAAAGCATGTGATTAACCAAACATATCCCCCAGGAGTGTCGTAACCAAGAGTGCAGCAAGGCCCGTTATCATGCACCAGTTCCCATTCGAGTCTAGCTCAAAGCGGTGTTTTCGGATTTTACCCCTATGTACATCTGTGCCAGAGCCGCCTCTACCTGCTCGTATCCAGACAGGGATGTATTTGTTTGATAGACCACTTACTCAATACTTACCAAAATACCAGGAAGTTTTCCTATATTTAAACTTTTCTATAGGGTTCTTCCTAAAGTTTTTATATCCTAATTTCCACAAATAACTAAACCATCCTTTGATACCAACTATAGCATCCCGCCATTTTATAACATAAACTTTCATTACATTTCACAAAAATGAGGATCTTTAAGGTCTAGTGTCTTGGAAACCAGGAACATAATACATGAAAACAACATAAAACATTCTTCTTAAACACTTGAAAGGTGTCTCATTAAGTTCATTCTAGGTTCATTACTACATCTCATAACCTGGGGACATACATCAAAAGAAAGGGTGATCAGAAGGCCCAGTAAGGGAAACAAGAGGAACATTTTACATGTGAACTTGAGATACTTCAATAAGGACATGAAAAGAACTTTAAGGCATGAGAAAGAAATCATGAGGCATTTCATAATAAAAATAACATTTTTCATAACTTGAATATGTGGCTACATCATTAAACATAGACAATCATGAACATATCACCAAGGTCTATCCCCAAGGTGTCATTTTAAAATTACCAAGGTTATTCACCAAGGTATCGTGAAAATTGTAATCTCTAGTGGTTACATCATTACCCAATGCATTGGAGAGCTATCAGGGTGCACCCTTAAATTTTCCTTTATTATCATGTGATCCACATATATCATCATAAAACATTTCATAAATAACCCACATAGCATAAAATAAATGGGTTTCATTTCATAATCATAACATTTTAAAAACTGCTTTAAAGACATGATCTTTATGTCACTTTAAACCCACAGAAAGGGAAAGTGGGTCTCATGTATGTAAATCCCAGAATTTAAAATGGAACATTTTGATATATATGTGAATGCCCTTGTAGAAATAAGAGCTTTGAGTATTCACTTTATAACATAAAATAATTTTTGAGAAAAGTGAGAGGCATTTTGAGGGGAAAATTCTACAGCATAACAGCTAAGTTTTGGGGTTTTAGAAAACATTGAAATGAGAGGGGACATGGGTCACCCACTCATAAATGATCCATAAAACAGTAGGGTGAAATAATAAGAAGGACATATGGACATGGTAATGAAATTTTAGGGACATACCATTTGAAATAAAAAAACATGGAAGGAAAAAAAGATTAGATTTCTCTTATGAAAATTCGGCAGCCTTACGGCGTCACTTAACTTCAAAAGAAAATGATTTGACAAGATCAAATAGGGTCCCTCATCATATGATCATAAGAGATCAGTATGATAGATATAGAGATCATACCCCAACATAATAAAAAAGTAACTTGAAAGACTTGACATGAAAATCGAACTTGAAAAATGAGAAGGGTGAAAGAATCCCTTAAAAATTCGGCAGCCTAACGGCGTCACTTAAACTTTCATAAAACGAAATGATGAGAGTAAGAGGGGATCTCTCATCATATAAACATGAAAGGGGAGTAAGAGGAATATAAAAGAACATCCTATCACATAAAAACATGGAGCATAATAGGAATGACATAAAAGAGATTACATGAAAAGAAAGAGAGGGGTCGGATCCCTTACCTTAAAACGTGACTCTTGAAACTCAAAGGATTGGAACTTGAGGGATTGGGGGCACCTTGGGAGGACTCTTTGGAAGGTAAGAAGACCAGAACTTCGTTGGGGGAGAGTTGGGAGTGAAAACTAAAGGAGGAAAGGGTGGGTATTTATAGGGAAAGTGAGGGGACAAAGCATTAATGGCCAAGGGACACCTCACATGTGCTTTTCTCAAACCCATGTGCTCTCCCTTGGAATTTATCATGGAGTTAGGCCACATGGGGCCCCCAAAACAATAATTCATCACCCTTGGCCGGCCAACCCTCAAAAGATTTCATGACATCATCATGACACCGTTATGATGTCATTAAACATACCGAAACCCTAAAACTGTATTTTTACTATTCACTGAAAATTCAACTTTCTCAGAAAAATCCCAAAATTTCACATTAACCAAATATCTATGCTATGATTTCAAAAATGAACTCCATTTTATAAAAATAATTTTCTAAATATTTTTAATTTTATTTTTAAATAAATACACTATTCACCGAAAATTCATTTTTTTAGAAAAATCCCCAAAAGTTACCATAACATAATATCGATGCTCTGAGTTCAAAAATAATGTCATTTTTATAAAAATAATTTTCTAATTATTTTTAATTAAATTTTTAATTAAAAAACACTATTCATCCGAAAGAACTAATACTTGAATAATAATTTATGAAACCGTTATTTAACCATTTTATTGAATCACATTACTTAATCAAGGTGTCTAAATTATATTAAAACTTTCTTTGAGTGAAAATTACTAATCCATTTGGTCACATTACTAATCCTAAGCGTAAAATCACTATTCATAATTTACTATTCATCAAAAATTAAGTTGATCTTATTAGACTCCAAATTCCTTAATGAACACTTTTGTAGAAGACCATTTTTTGAAAATCATTACACATCATCAGTTATTTAGGGTTTACATAAATATTTCAAAATATCCCTTTTTCAAAATTCATCAATAAAATACATTCTAAAATTATCTAGACATTTGAAATTTCACAAACATCACTAAAGGAAGAAATCTCAATTTATTCACCCGAAAGGATTACACAAGGAAACTAGGGTCTCATCACATAGCCCCTTATAACACTGGCATAAGACCTAAGTGTAAGGTGTGCTATGGTGACAGAATCTGAGGGAGGCTCAGATAACATTTCCCTAGTAGCAATCTCCACTAACTTGAACTTCTCCTGCAAGCATTTTCGTTCAAGCTTGACACGCTGGAGCTCGGCTTGGGCTTGGTCCAAAGCGAAGCCCACAGATGCTACCTCCTTCCCAAACTCTGATAAGTGGGATTCGTAAGGGTTGAGTCTACTGGATGAAGCCATCAACTCCCCTTTCTGCATTAACCATTAACGTCTTATTAAATCATTAAGAGTAAGTTAATATAATACTCAAAAATATTGGGTCGTTATAGTAAAAGGATTCCAAACCTACTTCGACTTCTCAAAAAATTACCTACTCGAAGGTTTGAGCTCTGAAGAATGGGTCTCAAACTATGTTCAATGAGTAATGGTACAAGTCTATGAACTTGTTGAGTACTCTGCCATTTTCCTGATACCCTGCCAAACCTGAAGAAGATACTGAATATGAACTGATCTCTACGTGGCTAGGTAGAACTCTTCCTTGAAGATTCTAATGAACTATATCCAAGTGAGAATCACCACATCATGGTTCTGAATCACTAAACTCCACCAACACCTAACTAAACTATGAAGAAGGCTCACCATTATGACCACCATCTGATCGGATGGTGTCCTCACTAGGTAGAAAACTTATGTGACTACCTCGATCCAGTCATCTTCCTCCTAGGGGTTTCGATCACCTCAGTACCTCAAAGGTCACTACCTCTAGAACTCATGAAACAAAGTCA
Source organism: Viscum album (assembly GCA_963277665.1). NCBI lineage: Eukaryota > Viridiplantae > Streptophyta > Magnoliopsida > Santalales > Viscaceae > Viscum > Viscum album. The sequence continues at coordinate 1,577,231,575 of OY728146.1, read as the reverse complement.
TCCAACATGCATCCTTAGGCTAAACTTCTAGTACAACCAGATGTTCAATAGGTGGTGTCTCAAATGATGGACCACCAAAAAGTAACCCCTCATAACTAGTTCCCTATACATAAGCCTAATAATAGTGTGGATTTTCATCACAATTACACTGTAGAATCCTATATCTCTGTTGTTGGGGAGGCATCTGAAAATTAAATCAAGATGCACAATAGTCAAAGAGTATATCTAGGGAGATGACTCAAGTAGGACAAGTAAAAATTTAAAATCAATCCTATATGATGCATATACCATTATTTTCCATGAAAACAGTTCTCTAATGTACCGAGTTGAAAATAAGGTTGTTAGTGTACTAGTTAATGGATACATCAGCTGCCACACCAAAACTAGAACCTCTAGCCCAAGGTATGAACTCAAAACATCCCAACACTTTCACTATGAAACCTAAGAAAATCCCCTTAAGGGTAATGTTTAAACAACTTCTTAAGGAATGAACTTTCTTTTATACCACTTTTTCATGACCCGACCCAACCCAGATCTCGAGACGTAACTAACCCAAGCCCACTATCATAGGCTAGGGTAGGTGATAAGCACAGAAGGCATAACTAATATCAAGGAGATATTTTCCATAAGTACCTATTTGCACACACCCACAAAAACCATAATGAAATAATGAAGTGATAGAAAAATATGGAAACTAAAAATACAAGAATACATATATCCCAAACCAGAGTACAACACATGTACTAAAAGCATAGAAAATGGGGAAACCACGTTTCCACCAAAAGAAGACTATGAAACTTCCAATATACTCTAGAGGAGAGGATCACTATCAAAAGTAACTATCAAAAATCTCATCATCCCGGCTTTGATAAACACCTTGGCCAGTCTAGATCGCTAAGCTCCACCTACCCCATGTCCTCCATGGACTCCATTGAAAGGCTTGTGGTCTGCACATGACACAAAACACATGTGAAAAAATCCCATAAAAGGGTGAGTATAATAATACTCAGTGGGCACCCAAAAAACACAAAAAGAAAAGGGGATCAAATTAAAGGAAATAGTTCACTCGACCTATCCTGATGTAACTCCAATAATAAAGAAACTCCATATCGAATCATCCATGGTTGTGAATTACTAGTAAACTAAGTTAAAAAACCCAACTGAGAGATTAAGTAGAAACCCTATCCCATAGCACAACCTAGAAAGGAGTAAGCTTGTACCAGAATGAGGGTTCAACACAGTGAGTAAATGAACTACACATTGAGCATTTACCACCCTTAATAGGAGAGTGGCCTCATCCAACCATGAGAATATAAACAAAGAAATCATGTGGCATAATACGATTGTCTTCATCTCCTATGGAAAGAGAGTAACTAAATGTAAGGAGTAGGTAAAGAAAAGTATACTCGGTTCTTAAGGGGTGTCAACACAAAATTTGACAATACTGTAAGGGTTCCCAAGCATCGCCTAGATACACGCGTATAATAATCCAAGTCTCATGAGGTTACGACCTCATATCTAGTGATATGAATCTATTATAGACACTAAAGTTAACACAAAAACTAGGATAACACACTCAATGATATTAGTCATCCTATATGGAACCCCTCTGAGGGATATGCTCCATTGGGAAAAACCCTACCATTCCTATTGGTACGTCCGAGAGAAGGTGCTCCATCAAGAACAACCTATAAGGTCCATCTCTAGTGCCTAGCTCTAGGGGTTCTACCATTGCAATATAGTGGGCTACATGAGTATGAAGAAACCAAGTGGAGAGTCCCACTCCTTACCATTTCCCTACAGTTTATGGAGCACTACTCAAAACTATGCACCACATGGATATTTTTTAATGAGATGGAAACTAAATACCCACACCTCACCAATAACCTATAGTTGAGGGAGTAATACTAAGAAATAACCCATGAAACTTATGTCACTCTAGTATAGAGGGACCCATGCCTCAGTCCGTCGATGAAGAACTCACTTCTAACTAGGTATCACAAAAATAAAGGGGAGATACCTACTCCTTATAACTATAATCAAAATCCTTAAGATCTACAATTCTAATGGAGGAGATGCCCCCCCCACTAAAACTTTTATACGGGGGGGTACTACTCCATCAGCGAGGACTCATGCCCGGGAATGACATTGGAGTACCACTCAAAGAATGGAGGACCGAAACCCTATGCGATAGGGGAGTAAAAATATATAGATAAAGGACTCTCACCCTAACCTGGTATTGGAGTAACACTCTATGGCTATAGGACCCACACCCTGGTATGAAAATGGAGTACCAACTCTGCTAGCTCGTTTAGAATGGGGGACCTGTACCTTGGAATAATAGGGGAGCACTAACCCTAGGATAAAGGACCCACTCCACAACATGGTAGGGGAGTACCGACAATGCCGGAACATTATGTATGGAGGACCCACACCCTGGAACGACAATGTGGATTTTCCTCCATGGAGAGAGAAACTAAACCCTAACATGGTAGGGGAGTACCTACTCTACCTATACATCACATATGGAGGAACCACACCCTGGAACCACAGGGTTGTACCGACTCCACAGATAGAGGACACATACCCTTGTCCAAGAGAGGGTTCCTACTCTATCTAGACAACAAGTATGCATGGCCTACACCCTAGAACGATAGGGAATCACTATTCAACTTTACAAATGATATGGCGAATCTGCACCCTAAACCACTAGGGGAGTACAAATAGTTCTAAAAGTACATCAATGATGCCCAACATCCCATGTGCATATGTTGAACACACATGTCTAAGGAACTCAATCACCAAACCTTGATACTATCTTATTTGGGTGATATTGACTCGCCCACATAGTTTTAGGTTGTATCACAAGGACACGTCTCAGTGGGGAAAAGTGTTCATCTTCCTCATGAGTCCAAGCTTATGTCAAACCATGTTTCATCACTGTGACACATAGACAATAGCCATAAACTCTAAGTAGAGGACTAAAATGTAAAAGAACCCAACCAAAAAATGTGGGGATCCCATCTCTATCAAGAATAGAGGTCAGGGAAACCTGTTCCCAGATACCACAGTGGAGTTTCTATTCCATCATCTCTATTCATGAACCACACTGATCTTCAGCATCAGTCAATTTATACTAAGAGGAGTATCATGCTTATCATAACTTGTACCATTAAACTCTCATGGGTAGAGGACCTACTTCCTATTAAAATATAGGAGAACCACTCTATTGGTCTAAAGAGTCTAGGGGTCCCACATCCTAAAGATAAATGGAATGGTACCAACCCCGACATCAACCAAGTGATTAACCCTTATCACTACCCTTGGTTTGTACCGCTACTCAAGAAAATTGATATCAACGTTCCACCCCATAACTCGTAGACCAAAGCAGAATTCACCATCAGGTTTTATGTGGAAAATTATTGGGATAGGCTACTCATAATCAGGAATAAAATTCCCATATAAGGATATATGGAAGGCGTAAGATCTCAAGGAGATCCCCTAAGAGTACACAATGTGTATTGGGGCACCCACATTGTGTGAGACCACCCAAGAACCTAGTCATGTATTCGATCTACATGGTTTTCCAAACCATGTAGGGGTAAAAAATGTGTATAGGTAGTACATGGAATGTACCTCTTCAACTGGCCTTAGGTAGTGTAGTTTAACCCATGTCTATGTATCAGACCCTGTGTCCAAGTACATTGGTCGTGTAGTAGTACATGACCATGTGTTTTCTCACGGCTTCCCAATCCATGTCCTATAACCACATGGATTGGAGTACTACATCATTTTTAACACTGATATATGACATTTAGTCCCCAAAGATCATCTTACCCGGATAGGAAGGGCTACACAGAGTGTGTCACTGAACTACATGTCGTGTAGTTGGTAATTTCAGTCGGGAATCATTTATAAAATGCCCAATACACCCCGGTTCAACCTAAAACCCATAGATCTACCTAGTAGGCATCAATAATAATTGAAATTGGTCTCTATAACCTTAAAACAAATAAAAATGAAAGGGATTCCGACTAAAAATTAAAACAACTTTTTTTTGAAGAAATTCCAAATCTTTGGTTGAAGAACAATGCTCAAATCATTCTGCTTATCGATCTGATGACGATTTGCACCAAAAAATGAGATTGGTGACACCTCATTGCATTGATTCAGCATTTTTTCCATCTTCTCCATAGGGAGAATAGGTGAGACTCTCTCCCTATTTGTGTCATTCACACCAACTTGAGGGGGTGGGGAGAAGTATTTGGTTGAAATTTCATTAATTAATTAAATTCTTATTTAATTAATTAATCAACCATTTAACTCCCCATAAACCCACCTCTGACTGAACCTCAAAACACAAACAACATTATGTTGTGCCTAGGGTAAATACTATGTTCTAAAATAAACTATAGGCTCTTAATTCTGATCTAAAACTCCACTTGGGAGTTATTCAAATTTCAAGAGAAACTATGCACGTGTGATAAAAGATTCTATTTATATTTTTAAAATCACAGCATTGAGTCTCTTTAGGCCCTAGATTCCCTTGTTGACTCAGTTTCTGGATTCTTATATATTCATAGAAATATTAAAAAGTATTACATGTCAAATCTGGAGTCTCTATAGTCATTGAAAATTCTCTTACAATCACACTCACTTTGTTCTCCTTCATCGGAAGTTGGGAAACCAAAAATGAAGGTCCTTATTTATCATTCTCTCCCACATTGACTACATCTTTTTGGAACTACTCCTCTCCTCTTTGTAGAATTTTTCTATATACATAATCCATTTCACATTTTTTCCAATTAATACGGCCAATATCCCATCCCATTTAATGTGGTCCACCATTAAATATCTCACATAATGTGATTCACTATTAAATTTCACACATTAATATTTTATGTCAATATGCCAAAAATCTTAACCTTAACATAAAATATAAATTTTTCATGATCATTGGGTTCACATTCATCAGCCACACTACTATTGACCTAATCATCTTTGTAGTCATGATCATTAGCTCCACCGTTAGGGATTTCACCATCAAAAGGTCTATCATGATTGAATCCACATTCAACGAATCTCCATCATGATGTGATTTCATGGATCCATCATAATCATCACAGGTACATGATTGTATCCTTTGATACCACTATGGTGGAACAACCCTACATCTTATTAAAAGGAGTTGAAAAATAAACCAGTAGAGTCACCGAAAGGATTTTTTTGCATCTAAAGGAACTTTACAACAACTAAAGATTTTTTCACAAAAAACTTATAGAAATTTTGATAGGCACACCCAAAGGATTTTCACACATAAGGATTTAAAAATACATGCATTAACTCTCAATTTTTTTATATCATTGATCTTTGGAATTGAGACACTCTGATTGGCCTCCATAACCAAGAATAATTTCAATACGTGGCTCTGAATCATGGATCTCTTTGTAACACCCGAGACTTTAATGGGAAATATTTTGTTTTTATGTTATATAAATCATTAGAGGAATCTTTCACTACACACAACACTAGCATGGATTGATTTACATGCAAACACGGCCTTCCTCGATAGCTTGCGTCGTACGTAATACCGAGTTTTACTAAACAACGATATGCTATTAAAATATTATTAAAACTAGCCATTATGAATAGTAATAACAACTTTTTAAAATTTTATAAATTTTATTTTTCAAAATGGACTTCATTTTTGGATTCGGAATATCGAAATCAACTTAGGGTGAAATTTTGGTATTTTTCTGAAAACCTTCAATTTTTGATGAATAGTGAAAACACTGGGTTACTATTTAAAAACTGACATTTTATTTAAATAATTATTTATATTATGTAAATTTATTTTAGGTCAAAATTGATACATGATACCTATATAAGTTCAATGAAATTCATTGGAGTCATTTTATAATAATTTTAGATATATAAAAAAATTTATTGAACTTTTGACCGTCTTTTACCCACCTCCTAGGAGAATTTGAAAATTTACATAAAACATAATTTTAACACATCTGTGAGTGAAATTTCAAAAATCCGAGAGACACTGTTGATGTCAGTAAGTAAAATGTGGTTCAATGAGATGAAAATAATTTTTGGTGAATAGTAACTTTTTACTTTTTTTTACCACGGTTAAAAGTAAATAAGGTAATTAAGGGTAAAAAAGATATTATTATTACCCTAACACATGTCCTAATTCTATTAGATAAGTTTAATTCGACCAAAAACAACCTTAGGAATAAAATATGACCATTTAGGCCTACTTGGATTAGATTAGGACATTTATTATTAATTTATTTAAAGAAGGGTTAAAATAGTTAAAATCAAAGTTTAATAAGTAAATCATTTTTAATATTGGGTTATACATAAGATAAATTCTACTATAAATATTAATTATAAAGCTAAAAATATTTACTACATAATGATATTTTATTTGTAATTTTTAGACATTAAATAATTTAATTTATTTATGACACAATAATGATGAAGTAATTATTTTATTAATGAAATATTTACATAATTGATGTTATAGATACCAGAATAAATGTAATTTGAGACTTTGTATGAATTAAAATAATTTTATATGTTAATATGACATGTTAGTATTTATTTAATTCACTTTTTTCGAACTAATTTTCAGCTATGAGTTTCACAAAAATCAAGTACCAAATAGTATCAAAATTGACATAAAATAGTTTTTAAAACAAATATTATATTATTAATTTTTATTTTATTCCTAAAAATATAAAGTTTGGCCAAATGACTTATATAAAGTTATATATATATATAATAAACAACTTGGGGTTCTTTTGGCTTGTTATGGTAAGTTTATTAGCCTTATAGTGTAAGAAAACAAGAAGACACTGTAAAAGTAAAATTATTTAACTTAAAGTTAAATCTAAATGATAAGGTTAAAATAGAAACCTAAACTTGTCTAAATTCTGTTATATGAGAGTATTTCGACCCATCCCCATCTTAGATTCGAAATATATCAATTTGGAGCTATTTAAAACCGCATATGACTTTTAAAAAAAATAATATTTTTAGTTTTTCCAAAGGTGCCCCTCTCCTCCCTTATAAAAGGGCACCTCCTCCCTCTCTTTTTCACACCACTTTGAGCCTTAAAGCTCGGCCAAACATACCATTTTATCCTCTCCACTTCCCTAGAGACATACTAGAGGTCCTGGTCTTCTTAAAAGATCAATTTTAGTGCCCTAAAAGGATGTCTCAAAGAGGCGCTTCAAAGAAGAGGTAATGTCCGTTACCAATTCTTTAGACTTTATTTCTTCTTCCACTTCTTCTTCCTTAGTTATTTCGTTATAAAGTAATAACATAAGTATCACTCATATACTTATATGTTATTATAATTATTAAACAACCCTATTTCACCATCTATCCATCCTACGAAAAATGAAATCATCGCGTGTGCGTACGTACGGAATACCGTCTCCACGCCATGGTGTAATCTATTTTCCACCACCACATTACTTGGATGTGTATAATGGTGTAAATAATAACTATATATGATTATTTGAAAGTGATATTGATTCTGAAATAGTATACATACACTCCAATACAATTCCACGATCATGGGAACGATATCATCGCTCGTGCGTACGTACGGAATACCATCTCCACGATGTGATGCGACTCGTTCTACAGAATTTTCATTGCATAATGATTACATAAATGAATTGAGTTAATAAATATGATATGTATTAAACTAATACCATTATGTAAATGAGGTATCTATAACCTAAAAAGAAGAATAGGAATTTATTCGACAAAACACGCATAAGAACAAAAAGCAATAAACACCCGAATAACAAGTAACAATGAAATATTACTAATAAGAATCCAAGAATATGACCATATATGATATCATAAAAATAAGTATGATTCTGGAATAAGTCAATAACATTATTTAAATCATTATACAGGAGGTTCAGACACTTACGAAGCAAATCGGACCTAAGGTAAGGGAAAATCTCTGAATCTCAATTTTTATCCGAGATTGTTTATACTTCAGAATTTACTGGGGAATATTTATCATCCACATCCATGTTTCCTCAATATTTAATATTTATATACTTCTACAATATTTTATATCCAATTTTACCCTTTGGTGAGTTTTTAGTAAAAGATATGAAATGAATCTTTTGTCGTTTTTCGTACGATGTACTTTTTGACTTTTCCGATAAAAGTACGAGAAAAATGTTTTTTTAACTTATACGGAATGAATGGATTTTTAAAACATTATTTCCAAGAAGCTTCCTTTACAAGTTTTCAAGTTTATTTTTAATCAACTTCTTTTAGTTTAAAATTGTATGACATGTTAAGAAAGGAAAATGTTTTTGAAGTAGAAAGGATATTTTCCTCAAGAATGGAGTTTAAGTGTTTTATCAAAATTATTTTCCATCTAAAATAATATAGGGTTCTGTTTATATCCCTATTATTACATTGATTTGATTATGTTGTGATGGAATTATTTTTATGAATTCGTTTATCTTATATGAATTTTTGTATGATATCACGATGTTTAAGAATCCCATTTTTATTACATGGGTTATGCAATGATGTATGATTTTTTTTGATTTTTTGGCACACATAATAATGTATCATTATGAGATGGGTGGGACCTATATCTACCTCTAATTAATTGGGTAAAGATCTCATATCTCATGAGATAGAAATGGATGGAACGACAGGCTAAACCGGTTCAGTGAAACAGGATTGAAACGAGGAGTGAACTCAGTTAAGAAATGGACTTTGTCCACTAAGATAGTCTTGGAAATGAGTCTTGACTAATAAGAAATGATTCTCTATGATTATGTGTGTATGCCACAAAGTTTCATGTTTTAAGTTATGATTTTTGGGATTACATTTCACTTCTATGATTTATCCCATGTTATGAAATTATGATCTCTTTTTCAGGTTAAGATTTCCAAAATTTTATGTTCTTATGAATATAATTTGAATGATATTTCTTTTGTTTAACCTTACTAAGAATTTGAGCTCACCCTTTTGTATGTTTTATTTCTCCAGGTCAGGAAAAAGGTTATTAAACAGGATATGCCAAAAGAGACTCTAGATATGATGAAATAAATGTGAGGCAATGTATATGCTCTATGAACCAGTTGTTTATGTTTCCCAGTTTCTAAAGGCACTATACCTATATAGTCCTTTCATGGTTTTATTATGTGTTGTAATAAGTATGCCTAAATTTTGAAGTATTAACCATGTATGTGAAGTATGGGTCGTTATAGTTGGTATCAGAGGAAAGGTATAGTCAACCTTTGGAAACTAGGATGTGAAAGCCTTAGTAAGAACCCTAAGGATAAGTCTAAGCATAGAACACAATCTTAGTGTTTTAGAAATGGCCATGAATAACCTATGATAATACCTTAAGTGTGAAATTTTATTCTTGATTATGTGATTTTCCTATTATAATTAGTGTTCCTCACACTATTCTTATTGGTTTTAGTCAATGGCTGGAACCCGAAGGAACTGTGTTAATGCGGAATGCGACGGGCAATGAAATGATTGTCCCCCTGAGCAACCAAACGTTATGGGAGCTAAAATGCAAAATACTGTAGCCATTCTCACACAACATTCTAAAGCTATGAATCATGTAGGACTTCCAAACGAGCAAATGAAGGAGCAACATTCTGTTGAATCCTTCATGAGACAGCATCCACCTTCATTCAGCGGGTCTACTGATCCATTAGTTGCTGAACAATGGATCAGTACTAATGAAAAGATATTTTCAGTTCTTTAATGTTCTGAACATGATAAAGTCATCTTAGTAGTGTATGATTTGGAAGTTGATGCTGATAAATGGTGGAATCTTATCAAGAATACGAGGCCAAGAGATGAAATTGAGTCCATGGAATTGGACGAGTTCAAGAACTTATTTTTCAATAATTACTTCTCTCGTGTTCTCAGAAAAAAGATGGAGAAGGAGTTTTTTGAACTAAAGCAAAAGGATAATGAATCTGTTGGTACCTTTGAAGCAAATTTTACAAGACATCCAAGGTACGCTTCTGGTATTATTATCCAACCCGAGAGTAAGATCGATCGATTCTTTAGTGGCTTAAAACCAAGTCTTATAAGGGAGTTAGCCATAAGGTACTTCAATAGCTACGAGGAAATTGTTCGATATGGTCTCAAAGTTGAGATGGAGATTGGAGTAACCCATCAGTCATATAGGTTTGATAAGAAGAGGAAAATGGAATTCAAAGGAAAATCTAAAGAGCACACTGAAAAGAAGATGAGATTTCCCTTATGCTCAAAGTGTGGAAAGAAACATGGAGGGAGTTGTCTTAAAGGGACAATTAAATGTTTCAAATGTGGAAAGGAAGGTCATCAGGCATTTGAATGCCACAATGATGGGAAGAAGATGTCTAATGATGAAAACAAAGGAAGGGATACACAGAATGAACCTACTACACTTCAATGTTTCAAGTGCAAGGAGATGGGGAATTATTCTATTAAATGCCCAAATCCAAGGGTTGATGATGTTGGTCGAAGTCAAAAAACTCTTAAGGATAAAGACAAAGGAAAGTCACATGCAATTTCTATCAGCGATGTAGAGTACGATAACGATGTGGTAAAAGGTACAGTTACCATCCACTCTAAAGTAGAAAATGTTTTATTTGATTTTGGATCCACCCACTCTTTTATTTATGAAGAATTTTCTAAGGGTATCACCGTATTACCTCAAGAATTAGATGTTGAGTTAGATTTGACAACCCCTAATGGCACAACAGTCGCATCAAAAGTTTATAATTCTTCTCCGATTGATGTTTGTGGTAATGTGATTCCTGTAAATCTTGTGATCCTTCCTATAGTGGAATTTGATGTGATTCTTGGCATGGATTGCCTTTTGTTATATGGAGCTCATATCAATTTCCAAAGAAGGGAAGTCACATTTCATATTCCAGACCAATCTATGATCGTCTATTGATGCAAGGATGAACAGAACATTCCAGTGGAAATAGCTTCCATCTTATGGGCCTTGATTCCACTAAATGAAGGTTATTTATCTCAAATGGTTGGTGAGAAACTCACGATTATGAATATGCCCATTTTACGAGAGTTTGACCATGTATTTCTGGAGGAATTACCGGGTCTTCCACCAAATCGTGAAGTTGAGTTTTCAATAGAACTCGTACCGGGTTCTTTGCCTATTTCAAAGACACCTTATAGAATGGCCCCAATTGAGTTGTAGGAATTGAAGAAGCAACTCCAAGAGAATATTGATAAAGGATTAATATGACCTAGTGCGTCACCTTGGGGAGCACCTGTTCTATTTGTTAAGAAGAATGATGGATCAATGATACCCTGCATTGATTATCGAGAACTTAACAAGATCACTATCAAGAAAAAACATCATCTCCCGCACATTGATGACTTATTTGACCAACTACGTGGAGCTCAATACTTTTCCAAGATTGATCTTCGTTCATGGTATCATCAATTAAGGGTCAAAAGGGAGGATATACCAAAGACGGATTTCCGTACAAGGTATGGACACTATGAATTTATAGTGATGCCATTTGGTCTTACTAATGCCCCTGCTATCTTCATGGATATGATGAATAGAGTATTTAGAGACTATCTTGATCAGTTTGTGGTAGTCTTTATGGATGATATTATTGTATATTCAAAGAGAAAGGAAGAACATGAAGATCAATTGAGAATTATATTGAAGACCCTGATAAAGGATAAGATTTATGCCAAATTTACCAAGTGTGAATTTTGGCTTCAAAAAGTTGCATTTTTGGGTCACATAATCTCAAAAGAGGGGATATCTGCGGATCCAGCAAAAACAGGGGTTATCGAAAGATGATCGAGACCAACAACAGTAACTGAGATCCGAAGTTTTCTTGGTTTGTCTGGATATTATCGACGTTTTGTGAAAGATTTCTCATGATTATCTAATCCACTCACCAAGTTGACTCAGAAAAGAGTTAAGTTTGTTTGGACGGGGGAATGTGAAGAGAATTTCAAGGAGTTGAAAAGAAGGTTATCCAGTGCACCTGTTCTCACACTGCCTTGTAGTGGAGAAAGGTTTGTGATATACAGTGATGCATCCAATAAGGGATTGGGGTGTGTTCTTATGAAAAATGATATGGTGATAGCTTATGCCTCACGACAGTTGGAAATCCCTGAGCAAAATTACCCAACTCATGATTTGGAGTTAGCTGGGGTAATCTTTTCATTAAAGATTTGGAGGCATTATCTTCATGGAGAAAGGTGTGATATTTATACTGATCATAAAAGTTTAAAGTATATTTTCACACAAAAAGAGCTGAATATGAACCAAAGAAGATGGTTTGAGCTGATTAAGGATTATGACTGCTCAATTCATTACCACCCAGGGAAAGTAAACAAGGCGGAAGATGCATTAAGTCAACAAGACCATGCTAGCTTATCCATGATAAGGATCACAAAATATCCAATATTTATAGATTTACAGAGGATGGATCTTGGAATTATAATGAAAGGGGAAAAATCGTATCTTTCTCAAATGAATGTTCAACCATCTATATATGTGAAGATTAAAGAGGCACATAAAGAAGATGTCGAGTTACAAAAGAAGGTGAGAAATGTTCCTGAATTCAACCTTGATTGTGATGGGATAATAAAATTCAGGAATCGAGTTTGTGTACCTCCCATCCCCGAATTAAAGAAGGATCTGCTGGATGAGACTCATAGTTCTTCATTCTCTATTCATCCTGGAAGCAAGAAGATGTATAGGGAACTGAAAGAGTACTTCTGGTGGGATGGCATGAAAAGAGATGTTGCTGATTATGTCTCTCGATGCTTGGTTTGTCAGCAAGCTAAAGCTGAGAGACAGAAGTCTAAGGGGATGTTACAACCATTACCCATACCAGAATGGAAATGGGAAAACATCACTATGGACTTTGTCACTGGACTTCCTAAAACATCCAATGGCAATAATGATATCTGGGTCATAGTTGATCGTCTTACAATGTCGGCACACTTCATCGCTATTAGATAGGATTTCTCTCTAGATCAGCTTGCCAGGATATATGTAAAGGAAGTGTTAAGATTGCATAGAGTACCACTTTCCATTATATCTGATCGGGATCTGAGGTTTACCTCAATGTTTTGGCAAAGTCTTCAGCATACTCGAGATACAGAGTTGAGTTTCAGCACTGCTTATCATCCTCAGACAGACGGTCAGTCTGAGAGGACGATTCAAACTATAAAAGATATGTTGAGAGCTTGCTCTATGAATTTCAAAGGTAGTTGGGATCAAAACCTGTGGAATTTTATTATAATAATAGCTTTCACTCCAGTATTCAGATGGCTCTTTATGACGCTCTCTATGGAAAAAAATGTAGGACTCCAACTTGTTGGGATGAAGTTGGGGAAGGAAAGCTATTTGGACCTGATCTTGTTTATGAGATGGCAGAAAAGGTCAGATCTATTCAACAACACATAAGAGCAGCTCAGAGTCGACAAAAAAGTTATTCCGACAACCGAAGAAAAGACTTAGAGTTTAAAGTGGGTGATAAAGTGTTCTTACGAATATCTCCTTGGAAGAGAGTAATGAGATTTGGAAAGAAGGGAAAGCTGAGCCCTAGGTATATCAATCCTTTCGAAATACTGGATCGTGTTGGGAAGGTAGATTACCGGTTGGCGCTTCCATCAAATCTATCCCAATTTCATGATGTGTTCAATGTATCTCTCCTGAGAAAGTACATACCTGATCCTTCACATGTACTCGGCTCAGAAGTTGTACCGCTGAAGCAAGATCTTTCTTATGAAGAACAGCCGATAGAGATTCTGGATCGTAGCGAAAAAGTCCTATGGAACAAGACCACTCGCTTGGTGAATGTTTTATAGAGGAACCATCAATTAGAAGAAGCTACATTGGAGCTTGAGGATATGATGAGGGAGAGGTATCCTCATCTGTTTTTTACAAAGTGATGAATTTCGAGGGCGAAATTCATTTTAAGGGGGGTAGAATGTAACACCCGAGACTTTTATGGGAAATATTTTGTTTTTATGTTATATAAATCACTAAAGGAATCTTTCACTACACACAACACTATCTTGGCTTGCTTTAAACGCAAACGCGTCCTTCCTCGATAGCTTGCATCGTACGCAATACCGAGTTTCACTAAACAACAATATGCTATTAAAATATTATTAAAACTAGCCGTTATGAATAGTAATAACCACTTTTTGAAATTTTATAAATTTTATTTTTCAATGGACTTCATTTTTGGATTCAGAACAGTGAAATTAGCCTATGGTGAAATTTTGGTATTTTTCTGAATACTTTCAATTTTTGATGAATAGTGAAAACACTGGGTTACTATTTAAAAACCAAATTTTTATTTAAATAATTATTTATATTATTTAAATTTATTTTAGGTCAAAATTGATACATAATACCTATATAATTTCCATGAAATTCATTAGAGTCATTTTATAATAATTTCAGATATGTAAAATATTTTATTGAACTTTTGACCGTCTTTTACCCACCTCCTAGGAGAATTTCCAAATTTACATAAAACATAATTTTACCACTTCTGTTAGTGGAATTTCAAAAATCTGAGAGACATGGTTTATTTCTATAAGTAAAATGTGGTTCAATGTGATGAAAATAATTTTTTGTGAATAGTAACTTTTTACTTTTTTACCATGGTTAAAAGTAAATAGGGTAATTAAAGGTAAAAATGATATTATTATTACCCTAACACATGTCCTAATTCTATTGGATAAGTTTAATTCGACCAAAAACAACCTTAGGAATAAAATATGACCATTTAGTCCCACTTGGATTAGATTAGGACATTTATTATTAATTTATTTAAAAAGGGTTAAAATAGTTAAAATCAAAGTTTAATAAGTAAATCATTTTTAATATAGGGTTATACATAAGATAAATTCGACTATAAATATTCATTAGAAAGGTAAAAATATTTCCTACATAAGGATATTTTATTTGAAATTTTTAGGCATTAAATAATTTAATTTATTTATGACGCAATGATGATGTAATAATTATCTTATTAGTGAAATATTGACATAATTGATGTCAAAAATACCCAAATAAATGTAATTTGATACTTTTTATGAATTAGAATAATTTTATATGTTAATATGACATGTTATTATTGATTTAATTCACTTTTTTCTAACTAATCTTTCTGTTATGATTTTTACAAAAATCAATTAACAAATAGTATCAAAATTGACATCAAATAGTTTTTAAAACAAATACTATATTATTAATTTTTATTTTATTCCAAAAAATATAAGCTTCGGCCAAATGACTTAGATAAAGTTATATATATTAATAATAAACAACTTGGGGTTCGTTTTTCTTGTTATAGTAAGTTTATTAACCTTATAGTGTAAGAAAACAAGTAGACACGGTAAAAGTAAAATTATTTAACTTAAAGTTAAATCTAAATGATATGGTTAAAATAGAAACCTAAACTTGTCTAAAATCTATTGGATGAAATTATTTCGACCCATACCCACCTATATTCTAAATAAATCAATTTGGAGCTATTTAAAACTGAATACGACTTTATAATAAAATAATATTTTTAGTTTTCTAAAGGTGCCCCTCTCCTCCCTTATAAAAGGGCACCGCCTCCCTCTCTTCCTCACACCACTTTGAGCCTTAATGATCGGAAAATCCCTGACAATTTCTCCTCTCCACTTCTCTAGAGACATCCTATAGGTCTTGGTCTTCTTCAAAGACTAATTTTAGTGCCCTAAAAGGATGTCTCAAAGAGGCGCTTCAAAGAAGAGGTAATGTCCGTTACCAATTCTTTCAACTTTATTTCTTATTCCACTTCTCATTCTTTAGTTGTTTCATTATGAAGTAATAACATCAGTATCAATAATATACTGATATGTTATTATAAGTATGAAACAATCCTATTTCACCATCTATCCATCCTATGGAAAACGAAATCACAGCACGTGCGTACGTACGGAATACCGTCTCCACACCGTGGTGTAATCTATTTTCCACCACCACATTACTTGGATGGGTATAATGGTGTAAATAATAACTATATATGATTATTGTAAAGTGATATTTATTATGAAATAGTATACATACACTCCAATACAATTCCACGATCATGGGAATGATATCATCGCTCGTGCATACGTACGGAATACCGTCTCCACGTTGTGATGCAACTCGTTCTACATAATTTTCATTGCATAATGATTACATAAATGAATTGAGTGAATAAATACGATATGTATTACACTAATACCATTCTATAAATGATGTATCTATAACCTAAAAAGAAGAATACGAATTTATTCGACAAAACGCGCATAAGAACAAAAAGAAATAAACACCTGAATAACAAGTAACAATGAAATATTACTAATAAGAAGATAATAATATGACCATATATGATATCATAAAAATAAGTATGATTCTGTAACAAGTCAATAACATTATTTAAATCATTATACAGGAGGTTCGAACACTTACGAAGCAAATCGGACCTAAGGTAAGGGAAAATCTCGCAATCTCAATTTTTATCCGAGATTGTTTATACTTCAGAATTTACTGGGGAATATTTATCATCCACATCCATGTTTCCTCAATATGTAATATTTATATTCTTCTACAATATTTTATATCCAATTTTACCCTTCAGAGAGTTTTTAGTAAAATATATGAAAGGAATATTTTGTTGTTTTTCGTACGAGGTACTTTTTGACTTTTCCGAAAAAAGTACCATAAGAATGTTTTTTTAACTTATACAGCATGAATGGATTTTTAAAACATTATTTCCAAGAATATTCCTTTACAAGTTTTCTAGTTTATTTTTAATCAACTTCTTTTAGTTTAAAATTGTATGACATGTTAATAAAGGAAAATGTTTTTTGAAGTAGAAAGAATATTTTCCTCAAGAATGGAGTTCAAGTGTTTTATCAAAATTATTTTCCATCTAAGATAATATAGGGTTCTGTTTCTATCCCTATTATTAAATTTATTTGATTATGTTGTGATGGAATTATTTTTATGAATTCCTTTATCTTATATGAATTGTTTTATGATATCACGATGTTTAAGAATCCCATTTTTATTACATGGGTTATGCAATGATGTATGATTTTTTTTTGATTTTGTGGCACACATAAGAATGGTATCATTATGAGATGGGTGGGACCTATATCTCCCTCCAATGAATTGGGTAAAGATATTATATCTCATGAGATAGACATGGTTGGAACGGTAGGCTAAACCGTTTTAGTGAAACAGGACTGAAACGAAGAGTGAACTCGGTTCAGAAATGGACTTTGTTCACTAAGATAGTCTTGGCAATGAGTATTGACTAATAAGAAATGATTCTCTATGATTATGTGTGTATGCCACAAAGTTTCATGTTTTAAGTTATGATTATTGGGATTACATTTCAATACTATGATTTATCCCATGTTATGAAATTATGATCTCTTTTGCAGGTTAGGATTTCCAAAATGTTATGTTCTTATGAATATGATGTGATTGATATTTATTTTGTGTACCCTTACTGAGCATTTGAGATCACCCTTTTGTATTTTTTCTTTCCCAAGTCAAGAATAAGGTTATTAAGTAGGATATGCCAAAAGGGACTCTAGATATGATGAAATAAATGGGAGGCAATGTAGATGCCTTATGAACCAGTTGTTTATGTTTCCCAGTTTCTAAAGACACTATACCTATACGGTCCTTTCATGGTTTTGTTATATGTTGTAATTAGTATGCTTTAATTTTGAAGTATTAACCATGTATGTAAATTATGGGTCGTTATAGTTGGTATCAGAGGAAAGGTATAGTCAACCTTTGGAAACTAGGATGTGAAAGCCTTAGTAAGAACCCTAAGGATAAGTCTAAGCATAGAACACAATCTTAGTGTTTTAGAAATGGCCATGAATAACCTATGATAAGACCTTAAGTGTGAAATTTTATTCTTGATTATGTGGTTTTCCTATTATAATTAGTGTTTCTCACACTATTCTTTTTGGCTTTAGTCAATGGCTGGAACCCGAAGGAACCGTGTTAATGTAGAATGCGACGGGCAATGAAATGATTGTCCCCCTGAGCAACCAAACGTTATGGGAGATGGAATGAAAAATCTTGTAGCCATGCTCACACAACTTTCTCAAGCTATGAATCATGCAGGACTTCCAAACGAGGAAAGGAAGGAGCTACATTCTGTTGAATCTTTCATGAGAAAGTGTCCACCTTCATTCAGTAGGTCTACTGATCCATTAGTTGCTGAACAATGGATCGATACTAATGAAAAGATATTTTCAGTTCTTCAATGTTCTGAACATGATAAGGTCATCTTAGTAGTGTATCATTTGGAAGGTGATTCTGATCAATGGTGGAATCTTATCAAGAATACAAGGCCAAGAGATGAAATTGAGTCCATGGAATCAGACGAGTTCAAGAACTTATTTTTCAATAAGTACTTCCCTCATATTCTCCAAACAAAGATGGTGAAGGAGTTTCTTGAACTAAAGGAAAAGGATGATGAATCTGTTGGTACCTTTGAAGAAATTTTACAAGACTTGCAAGGTATGCTTCTGGTTTTGTTATCCAACCTAAGAGTAAGATCGATCGATTATTTAGTGGCTTAAAACCAAGTCTTCAAAGGGAGTTAGCCATAAGGTACTTCAATAGATATGAGGAAATCGTTTGACGTGCTCTCAAAGTTGAGATGGAGATTGGAGTAACCCATCAGTCATATGGGTTTGATAAGACGAGGAAAATGGAATTCAAAGGAAAATCTAAAGAGCACACTGAAAAGAACATGAGTTTTACCTTATGCTCAAAGTGTGGAAAGAAACATGGAGGGAGTTGTCTTAAAAGGACAAGTAAATGTTTCAAATGTGGAAAGGAAGGTCATCAGACATTTGAATGCTGCAATGATGAGAAGAATATGTCTAATGATGCAAACAAAGGAAGGGATACACAGAATGAACCTACTACACTTCAATGTTTCAAGTGCAAGGAGATGGGGCATTATGCTAATCAATGCCCAAATCCAAGGGTTGATGATGATGGTCGACTTCAACAAACTCTTAAGGCTAAAGACAAAGGAAAGTCATATGAAATTTCTATCAGCGATGTGGAGTAAGATAACGATGTGGTAAAAGGTACACTTACCATCCACTCAAAAGTAGAAAATGTTTTTTTTATTCTGGATCCACCCACCCTTTTATTTCTGAAGAATTTTCTAAGGGTATCACCGTATTACCTCAACAATTAGATGTTCAGTTAGCTGTGACAACTCCTAATGGCACAACAGTCACATCAAAAGTTTATAATTCTTCTCCGATTGAAGTTTGTGGGAAAGTGCTTCCTGCAAATCTTGTGATCCTTCTTATAGTGTAATTTGATGTGATTCTTGGCATGGATTGGTTTTCTTTATATGGATCTCATATCAATTTCCAAAGAAGGTAAGTCAAATTTCATATTCCAGATCAATCTATGATGGTCTATCGATGCAAGGATGAACATAACCTTCTAGTGGAAATTTCTTCCATCTTATGGGTCTTTATTCCACTAAATGAAGGTTACTTATCTCAAATGGTTGGTGAGAAACTCACGATTAAGAATATGCCCATTGTACGGGAGTTTGACGATGTCTTTCGGGAGGAATTACGGGGTCTTCCACCAAATCGTGAAGTTGAGTTTTCAATAGAACTCATGCCGGGTGATTTGCCTATTTCAAATACACCTTATAGAATGGCCCCAATTGAGTTGTAGGAATTGAAGAAGCAACTCTAAGAGAATCTTGATAATGGAGTCATACTCCCTAGTGTGTCACCTTGGGGAGCACCTGTTCTATTTGTTAAGAAGAAAGATGGATCAATGAGACTCTGCATTGATTATAGAGAACTTAACAAGATCACTATCAAGAAAAAATATCCTCTCCCGCGCATTGATGACTTATTTGAACAACTACGTGGAGATCAATACTTTTCCAAGATTGATCTTCTTTCAGGGTATCATCAATTAAGGGTCAAAAGGGAGGATATACCAAAGACGGCTTTTCGTACAAGGTATGGACACTATGAATTTATAGTGATGCTATTTGGTCTTACTAAAGCCCCTGCTATCATCATGGATCTGATGAATAGAGTATTTAGAAACTATCTTGATCAGTTTGTGGTAGTCTTTATAGATTACATTCTTGTATATTCAAAGAGAAAGGAAGAACATGAAGATCACTTGAGAATTATATTGAAGACCATGAGAAAGGAGAATCTTTATGTCAAATTTACCAAGTGTGAATTTTGGCTTCAAAAAGTTGCATTTTTGGGTCACATAATCTCAAAAGAGGGGATATATGTCGATCCAGCAAAAACAGAGGTTATCAAAAGATGGTCGAGACCCACAATAGTAACTGAGATCTGAAGTTTTCTTGGTTTGGCTGGATATTATCGACGTTTTGTGAAAGATTTCTCACGATTATCTAATCCACTAACCAAGTTGACTCGGAAAGTAGTTAAGTTTGTTTGGACGGAGGAATGTGAAGAGAATTTCAAGGAGTTGAAAAGAGGGTTATCCAGTGCACCTGTGCTCACACTGCCTTGTAGTGGAGAAAGGTTTGTGATCAACAGTGATGCATCCAAGAAGGGATTGGGGTGAGTTCTTATGCCAAATGATATGGTGATAGCTTATGCCTCATGATAGTTGAAAATCCATGAGCAAAATTACCCAACTCATGATTTGGAGTTAGCTGTGGTAATATTTGCATTAAAGATTTGGAGGCATTATCTTTATGGAGAAAGGTGTGATATTTATACTGATCATAAAAGTTTAAACTATATTTTCACATAAAAGGAGCTGAATATGTGCCAAAGAAGATGGTTGGAGCTGATTAAGGATTACGACTGCTCAATTCATTACCACCCTGGGAAAGAAAACAAGGTGGCAGATGCATTAAGTCGACAAGACCATGCTAGCTTATCCATGATGAGGATCACAAAAGATCCAATATTTATGGATTTACAAAGGATGGATCTTGGAATTATAATGAAAGGGGAAAAATTGTATCTTTCTCAAATGAATTTTCAACCATCTATACATGTGATGATTAAAGAGGCACAAAAAGAAGATGTCGAGTTACAAAAGAAGGTGATAAATGTTCCTGAATTCAACCTTGATTGTGATGGGATAATAAAATCCAGGAATCGGGTTTGTGTTCCTCCCATCCCCAAATTAAAGAAGGAGCTACTGGATGAGGATCATAGTTCTTCATTCTCTATTCATCCTGGAAGCATGAAGATGTATAGGGACCTGAAAGAGTACTTCTGGTGGGATGGCATGAAAAGAGATGTTGCTGATTATGTCTCTCGATGCTTGGTTTGTCAGCAAGTTAAAGCTGAGAGACAGAAGTCTAAGGAGATGTTAAAACCATTACCCATACCAGAATGGAAATGGGAAAACATCACTATGGACTTTGTCACTGGACTTTCAAAAACATCCAAAGGCAATAATGCTATCTAGGTCATAGTTGATCGTCTTAAAAAGTCGGCACACTTCATCACTATTGTAGAGGATTTCTCTTTAGATCATCTTTCCAGGATATATGTAAAGGAAATGTTAAGATTTCATCGAGTACCACTTTCCATTATATCTAATTGGGATTCGAGGTTTACCTCAAAGTTTTGGCGAAGTCTTCAGCATACTCTGGATACAGAGTTGAGTTTCAGCACTGCTTATCATCCTCAGACAGACGGTCAGTCTGAGAGGACTATTCAAACTCTAGAAGATATGTTGATATCTTTCTCTATGGATTTAAAAGGTGGTTGGGATCAACACCTACCTTTGGTGGAATTTTCTTATAATAATATCTTTCACTCCAGTATTCAGATGGCTCCTTATGAATCTCTCTATGGAAAGAAATATAGGACTCCAACTTGCTGGGATGAAGTTGGGGAAAGAAAGCTATTAGGATCTGATCTTGTTGATGAGATGGAAGAAAAGGTTAGATCTATTCAACAACACATAATAGAAGCTCAGAGTCGACAAAAAAGTTATTCCGACAACCGAGGAAAAGACTTAGAATTTGAATTGGGTGATAAAGTGTTCTTACGAATATCTACTTGGAAGAGAGTAATGAGATTTAGAAAGAAGGGAAAGCTGAGCCCTAGGTATACTGGTCCTTTCGAAATACTAGATCGTGTTGGGAAGGTAGCTTACCGATTTGGCACTTCCACTGAATCTCTCCCAAGTTTATGATGTGTTCCATGTATCTCTCATGAGAAAGTACATACCTGATCCTTCACATGTACTCAGCTCAGAAGTTGTACCGCTGGAGCAAGATCTTTCTTATGAAGAACAACCGATAGAGATTCTGGATCATAGAGAAAAAGTCCAAGGGAACAAGACCACTCGCTTGGTGAAAGTTTATGGAGGAACCACCAATTAGAATAAGCTACATGGGAGCTTGAGGATATGATGAGGGAGAGGTATCCTCATCTGTTTGTTACAAAGTGACGGATTTAGAGGGCGAAATTCATTTTAAGGGGGGTAAAATGTAACACCTGAGACTTTTATGGGAAATATTTTGTTTTTATGTTATATAAAACATCAAAGAAATCTTTCACTACACACAACACTAGCTTGTATTTCTTTACACGCAAACGCGTCCTTCCTTGATAGCTTGCGTCGTACGCAATACCGAGTTTCACTAAACAACGTTATGCTATTAAAATATTATTAAAACTAGCCGTTATGAATAGTAATAACCACCTTTTTAAATTTTATAAATTTTATTTTTCAAAATGGTCTTCATTTTTGGATTCAGATTATCGCAATTAGCCTAGGGTGAAATTTAGGTATTTTTTCTGAAAACTTTCAATTTTTGATTAATAGTGAAAACACTAGGTTACTATTTAAAAACCGAATTTTTATTTAAATAATTATTTATATTATTTAAATTTATTTTAGGTCAAAATTGATACATAATACCTATATATGTTCAATGAAATTCATTGGAGTCATTTTATAATAATTTTAGATATATAAAAAATTTTATTGAACTTTTGACCGTCTTTTACCCACCTCCTAGGAGAATTTTCAAATTTACATAAAACTTAATTTTACCACTTCTGTGAGTGGAATTTCAAAAATCCGAGAGACACGGTTGATGTCAGTAAGTAAAATGTGGTTCAATGAGATGAAAATAATTTTTGGTGAATAGTAACTTTTTACTTTTTTTTACCACGGTTAAGAGTAAATAGGCTAATTAAGGGTAAAAATGATATTATTATTACCCTAACACATGTCATAATTCTATTGGATAAGTTTAACTCAACCAAAAACAACCTTAGGAATAAAATATGACCATTTAGGCTTATTGGATTAGATTAGGACATTTACTATTAATTTATTTAAAGAAGGGCTAAAATAGTTAAAATCAAAGTTTAATAAGTAAATCATTTTTAATATAGGGTTATAAAGAAGATATATTAAACTATAAATATTAATTAGAAAGCTAAAAATATTTCCTACATAATGATATTTTATTTGTAATTTTTATGCATTAAATTATTTAATTTATTTATGACACAATGATGATGCAGTAATTATCTTATTAATGAAATATTGACATAATTGATGTTATAAATACCCAAATAAATGTAATTTGAGACTTTTTATGAATTAAAATAATTTTATACGTTACTATGACATGTTATTATTGATTTAATTCACTCATTGTGAACTAATATTCCTTTTATGAGTTTCACAAAAATCAATTACCAAATAGTATCAAAATTGACATAAAAGAGTTTTTAAAAAAAATATTATATTATTAATTTTTATTTTATTCCTAAAAATATAAGGTTCGTCCAAATAACTTAAATAAGGTTATATATTTTAATAATAAACATCTTGGGGTTCGTTTGTCTTGTTATAGTAAGTTTATTAACCTTATAGTGTAAGAAAACAAGAAGACACGGTAAAAGTAAAATTATTTAACTTAAAGTTAAATCTAAATGATAAGGTTAAAATAGAAATGTAAACATGTCTAAATTCTATTGTATGAGAGTATTTCGAACCATACCCACCTTAGATTATAAATAAATCAATTTTAAGCTATTTAAAACCGAATATGACCTTATAATAAAATAATATTTTTAGTTTTTCCGAAGGTGCCCCTCTTCTCACTTACAAAAGGGCACCTCCTCCCTCTCTCCCTCACACCCCTTTGAGCCTTAAATCTTGGAAAAAACCTGACAATTTCTCCTATCCACTTCCCTAGAGACATCCTATAGGTCCTGGTATTCTTCAAAGACCAATTTAATTCCCTAAAAGAGGTCTCAAAGAAGCGCTTCAAAGAAGAGGTAATGTCCGTTACCAATTATTTCAACTTTATTTCTTCTTCCACTTATTTTTCGTTAGTTGTTTCATTATGAAGTGATAACATAAGTATCACTAATATACTGATATGTTATTATAAGTATGAAACAACCCTATCTCACCATCTATCCATCCTACGAAAAATGAATTCACCGCGCGTGCGTACGTACGGAATACCGTCTCCACGCCGTGATGTAATCTATTTTCCACCACCACATTACTTGGATGGGTAAAATGGTGTAAATAATAACTATATATGATTATTGTAAAGTGATATTGATTCTAAAATAGTATACAAACACTCAAATACAATTCCACGATCATGGGAACGATATCATCGCTCGTGCGTACGTATGGAATACCGTCTCCACGATGTGATACGACTTGTTCTACATGATTTTCATTGCATAATGATTACATAAATGAATTGAGTGAATAAATATGATATGTATTAAACTAATATAATTCTGTAAATGAGTTATATATAACCTAAAAATAATAATAAGAATTTATTTGACAAAACACACATAAGAAAGAAAAGCAATAAACACCCGAATAACAAGTAACAATGAAATATTACTAATAAGAAGCTAAGAATATGACCATATATGATATCATAAAAATAATTAGGATTCTGTAATAAGTCAATAACATTATTTAAATCATTATAAAGGAGTTTCGGACACTTACGAAGAAAATCGGACCTAAGGTAAGGGAAAAGTTCGCAATCTCAATTTTTATCCGAGATTGTTTATACTTCAGAATTTACTGGGGAATATTTATCATCCACATCAATGTTTCCTCAATATGTAATATTTATATCCTTATAAAATATCTTATATCCAATTTTACCCTTTTTTGAGTTTTTAGTAAAATATATGAAAGGAATCTTTTGTCGTTTTTCATACGCGGTACTTTTTGACTTTTCCGACAAAAGTACAAGAAGAATGTTTTTTTAACTTATACGACATGGATGGATTTTTAAAACATTATTTCCAAGAAGATTCCTTTAAAAGTTTTAAATTTTATTTTTAATCAACTTCTTTTAGTTTAAAATTTTATGACATGTTAAGAAAGAAAAATGTTTTTGAAGTAGAAAGGATATTTTCCTCAAGAATGGAGTTCAAGTGTTTTATCAAAATTATTTTCCATATAAGATAATATAGGGTTCTGTTTCTATCCCTATTATTATATTGATTTGATTATGTTGTGATGGAATTATTTTTATGAATTCCTTTGTCTAATATGAATTGTTTTATGATATCACGATGTTTAAGAATCCCATTTTTATTACATGGGTTACGGAATGATGTATGATTTTTTTTTTGATTTTGTGGCACACATAATAATGGTATAATTATGAGATGGGTAGGTCCTATTTCTCCCTCCAATGCATTGGGTAAATATCATATATTTCATGAGATAGACATGGCTGGAACGGCAGGCTAAACCAGTTCAGTGAAACAGGACTAAAGCGAGGAGTGAACTCGGTTCAGAAATGGACTTTGTCCACTAAGATAGTCTTGGAAATGAGTCTTGACTAATAAGAAATGATTCTCTATGATTATGTGTGTATGCCAAAAAGTTTCATGTTTTAAGTTATGATTATTGGGATTACATTTCACTACTATGATTTATCCCATGTTATGAAATTATGTTCTCTTTTGCAGGTTAAGATTTCCAAAATGTTATGTTCTTATGAATATGATGTGATTGATATTTCTTTTCTTTACCCTTACGGAGAATTTGAGCTCACCCTTTTGTATGTTTTCTTTCCCCAGGTTAGGAAGAAGGTTATTAAGTAGTATATGCCAAAAGGGACTCTAGATATGATTAAATAAATGGGAGGCAATGTAGATGCTTTATGAACCAGTTGTTTATGTTTCCCAGTTTCTAAAGACACTATACCTATACGGTCCTTTCATGGTTTTGTTATATGTTGTAATAAGTATGCCTCAATTTTGAATTATCAACCATGTATTTAAAGAATGGGTCGTTATACTCTTCACACCCCATTGTTGAAAATTCTATCACCATCATCGCATGTCATCATATTCACCATAATTTTTTCACCTTCATTGATGTTTGTGAAACCAAAAAGGTGTAACCCTTTTCATCATTCCCTCTTATAACAGCCACATCTTATTAGCACTACTCCTCTCCTCTTTGTAGTAGTTATTTGTATAGGCATTATGATACCCATTAACTGTCTAGTTAATGTGGTCAATATCCCTTCCCATTTAAAGTGACCCACTATTAAATGTCTCACATAATGCGATTCACTATTAAATTCTAAAAATTAATATTTTATGTCAAAATTCCAAAATATTACATAAACAATTCATTATCCAATTTAATTAAATGTACTCTAATGATTATGAACCAAATAATTTAGTTAAAATAAATTATATGATACTTTTTATCACCTCTCACAGTTTGGTTGATAATTGTTTTTTATAGATATTTATTTCATGATTTTGATAAAAAAATAAATCTTCAAAGATAATTAGTCTTGGGTGATTTCAATCATGGCACTTCAATAACTAAGAACATCTAAAAATAGTTTAATCCATTGATTTACTCGCGATCTCAAATAAACCGAACTAATGTCATTTGGAATGTTTAAATTCTTCTTTGAAATGTAATGGGTCACTATTTAGATACATAATTATATTTCATTCAATTCAATAATAAAATTTATTATTCTATTTATTTCACTCCTTATATTTTATCTTTTTTTAGATAATTATATGTTTCTATTGATTTATGCGATATCTTGTCTGGTGAAGTTTCACGGGTTGGGTCATTAGTATGCTAAATTATGATAAAAATTTTATTTTAATTTTATATGGATAAATTAAATTATTTGATGTAATTAATCCAAGTAAAATGAGTTATGGGGTTTGAGCCACTTCACTTCCTATATAAAAAAAACTAAAACCACTAAAATATTTAAAAAAATAATTAAAAAATTATCCAAAATACTCCTAGAAAATTAATGAACCAAAGAGGAAAAAAACAAATTTTAATGGGGTATTTCATAATAAAGAGAAGGTTTCAGATTATGTGTTTATATGGAGTCTATAATGTGAAGTAAACTCGATAACTGCCGTGGCCACTGACATCGATTTGGTTGATTCCACTATTTTTCTAAAGTTGTTCTCTTGCTCATCAACCATGGTGTTGACACTTCTGAACGTAGTGATGATCGTCATGGTAGTGTTTCTGGTTATATGGGGGATAAAATAGAGGTTTTTTAAAGGTATTCAACTGATCTCACCCAAAATGGTGGTTGGAGATCCAAAAGGAGGAGCATCGATGTTGGAGGTAGGCGTAAAGGGGGAGGTGTGAGGGGATTCAGTCTGATGTTCCCAATATTATTCTTCCCTCATTCAGGGTGTTCATGGTGGAGTTTCATGTGGGGGTTAAGGGCTTCCAACTGATGGTTTTTGGTAAGAAATGTTACCATGCACTGGTTTCCCTATATGATACTTGCTTCTTAGGAAAGAATCTGAACAAGCTAGATAAGTGAATACTGTCTCTAAAGATCACGAAACATATTGGTCAAACTAGGGTTAAACGGCCACTTAGATGCATGAAAGTCACTCATCAGCTCTTCCCATAAACAAGTTGGCAAAAAAAAAATAGAACATAAACATAGATGATCTCATCCTCATTAATATTCCAATCAGGAGGTGGCTCCCCACCTTCAAAAATATATATCAACACCAAATTCTCCAAATCCACATACAACCATTACTTGATCTATGTTTGGAGTGTAGTATCAACAGATAATGGCATAAGGATCATCTGTTCCTGCTCGTACTGAACATCCATGTGCATCCCAGTCATAAAATCCACCATCTTCCACTCTGAACAGGACTCCTGGACTTTGGAGTCTATGTCTCTATGCTTAAATGTAAACAACACTGTTTCCTTTCCCTGACATATTGGCCAACTCAAAATTGAATTATTATATATACTTGAATCATCATCACATCCAAATATATAAATATTGATGAAAAAATATTTACTTAAGATTTTTTTTGGTAATTATAAAATATAAATCATTCTCTTGGAAGATAATACTGTAATAACTTTATGTAATAAACCACCATTTCCAACTCGAGATCGTGTGAATGATAATTCCATTTGTGTGACCCCAACTGTCATGATCTATAAATTCCAACTCGATCAATCTACATATAAAATTCCCTAAGTCTAATCCTAAACAAATCACACCACAAGTCCAGATTAGGTAAGATCAAAATTGGTGAAGTGGTCACACACTTTTTTAACTATGGGAAGACATTCTCACATGATCCAAACCGTTCAAACCCAAATCTTCAATGGGGTGTTGATTTTCATAACCCTACAAAAAAACTCTAACATCAAACCCAAACTATCAAAAAGTTGATTAGATATAAAAGAATATTAAGATTATGTATCAAATAATTAAGTGGAAAGTATATAATCTACAAGAATTATACTACTATATATATAAAATGCAGCCTCAATATTAACAAGTGAAGGATGAACTTCATGAAACCAACATGTACCTCTTCCCTGTGATCTATTATGAACCTCTATTTCTATGTGTTCCTAAAATTATTCATGTCATGTATATCTTGAGTTAATAGAATGATTTATGCATACTCAACAACCTTTCCATATCAGTACATGCATAATATATCATAAAAAATGACACCACCAAACAAGTTAATCAACCAATGTGTAATAACATTAAATTATAACAACAAACATTAAGAATAACAATCCCACCCTAGGAACTTGGGTTTTCCCTCATACATGGGTCAGCTACTCCCATGCACAAGATCATTACCAATACCCAAAACATCCTATTCTCCTGCCTAATATCCCTAAATGATAAAATGACTAAAAAAACTCTTATGATTACACTTTGTAACATCCTTACCTAGATGGAACATACTGGTTCTCCAAGACGGTTCTCCGCATGACCACAAGCATGTCTCCTCGCACACCATAGGCTGACGACTTGTAGTGAGGGTCTAACATGAAAGATGGGAAGATCGTACCCTATTTAACAAAGCAATAAAAAATCAAAAGTAAATATATCAATAATAATGATAATAATAAATAATAACCAACAAGGACTGTGCATCACATAATAAAATCCCAAAATAGGGAAAGTAACCATAAACCAAAATAGTACATATGTCATTCTATGTAAGGGTTATGTGTTGATTGAAAACCCAAAATAAAGACACAACGACAACTCCAAAATGGTTTCCAACATCATTTTTTATCCCCCCTATCCATGCTCCTTATCAAATCCCAACTCTTCTATCTAACATAGGGCCTCTCCCTTATCCAGACATGAAAACATGATGTCTACTCGGGTACCAATTGGAAGACCAAGTAGGGTGTGAATAAAACTCAGTAGGCCACCACCAACAGTGTATAAATAAATATCTTACCTATAATAGTGTATGTAGTAGTATAAATAATAATATATAGGTCAAGAAGAAGTGAAAAAGTATCAATTTTTTTAATATTATTTTATTAAACGCATTGGCCCTTGGGTTCTCAGTGACACCCATGTCAATCTTACCGACATCAGCACGTTCTAGAGTTTGAACCATATATCATTGGATCAAAACATTAATTTATAAGGGATTTCATTATCATTATATTCACATTTCTTTTCGATACTATGGAGCGTAAGTCCAGGTACCATATCATGGATTCTTGTACTGTTAGTCTAACATCATAATCATGGTTACTTAGAACATTAGACTAGAACAAAATTCACTTGAACATGGAGAATCAATCCAACACCATTATCATGGGTACATAGAGCATCAGTCCCACACCAAAATCATTAGTACGTAGAGAATCGGTCCAACACCATTATCATAGGTATGTAGAGAATAAGTCTAGCACCAATCCCATTATATTATCTATATATAACCAAAATCGAAATCAACGAAATTTTATAAAATATAAAACATGGTAACATTTCATTTAAAACATATCCATTTAACATCATTCCAACCCTTTAAAAAAATGAAAAAGTATTATGTAACCATTTAACCTAATTACCATTAATCCTCACACATCTCATTAACACTTCCATATTAAGCTAAATAATCCTTTATAGTTAATTGAAATTCTAAACACATTCAAAAATGGATTAATTTTTTAAACCCACTAATCCCCTATTTTCATTAAATAATTATCATTTCATGGAAAATTGGAACACCCCATAGGTAGCTATTAAACCTGGTCTCATAATCTCAAACAGATACAATGTGATCCGTGATGGGTCTTACAGATTCATAGGGAATCAATTCCCCTTTCTAAATTTAAATTTAATTGTGCAACATTGCTACAAAATGATAAAACTACAACACTATATCATCATTAGGACAATGGGAATTAGCATGTAGACCACATACTATAGGGTCATTGATGAATGTACGCCAAACCTTGGCCCTTGATTTGAGGTAGAATAACAGAAAACACAATGGAGAAGAAGATCTTGGATCAAAACCTAGGATCAAGATATAATGAAACAAGATACATTAAAACCTATATTTATACCATCAATAAAGGGAGAACTCATCCCTCTCCAAATGGAGAGAAAGATGAGAGATAGAGAACCTAAATTAAAGAAAATATCACATACTAGAGAGGAGTCAATTTCTTCCATCGGATCTCTGATTTTTCCATAGAAGAGGTTTGAGGAGCCTAAGAATCCTCTCTAGAGCTTCCAAAAGAAGTGGAATTCAATTTAGGTTGAGTGGGGATTATTAGAAATAAAAACCACGGGTTTTAGAAGTTTTAATTAAAATTTATGGGGTTAGAATGTTTGGGCGCACAGTTCCCTAGACGGGCCACATAATTTGATAAAAACCTTGTGCCCTAACCATTCACCCCACCTATTTTGGGTGCATGGTTTCTTCTAGGTAGGCAAATGGTTTGTTAAACCGTGAACCGACTATGCAAACCCACATTGTCGCAGGGTGCATGGTTTTTTGGGGGATGTCGCACTGTTTGGAAAAACTTTGTGCCAAACATGCACTGCCCCAAACCCCCCCCCCCAAAACTTCAAAACTCACCCGAACGCACCCGAGACAAGTCATTATGAAAAGGACCTTAAAATAAGGGTAAACAGGTACTTGTAAACAAGTAACGAATGTACCCAAGAAAGGTTGGGATCTTACACCACAGGGTTATGTGGGAAACCCTAGGAATTTTTCATAATTGAGTTTATATAGAGGATGAGTAGATTACGTTTAATTATAAAAATTAAATAAATATATTAATTTATTTAATTATTATTCCACCAACAATGACGTTCATGCCGAACCCATAACATGTCCAAAGATTATATCACACCTTAGGTAAAACGTGCATTCTAGATTCAATGGAGGTACCCAAATTTCCATCCAAGACTCTTTTCAGGAGTTATTTTACAATAATAAAATAAGGTGCTTCCTGAAGGTTTTTTGGGCATTTTTTGGTGGTTAAAAATTCCACTAAATGATGTGTGATTCTTTCTAAAAGTGTCACGTATTTGCATGTCGTGAATCATTTCATGGCGGTTTCTTTGTTGTGGGTTTTAATTAGAGGTGTTTATTTTAATAGCTGTTTAAACCACCACAATATATTTAGTGACTTTTTTTTGTTTTTTTGTTTTTTTAATTTTTTACTTAATTAATTAGTTAATTAATAATTATTTATTATTTATCTATGTAATTAAATATTTAAATATTTATTATTTTTTTATTGATTAATTATTAATTATTAATTATTAATTTATTTATCATACTATGTATGCATATTCCATGCATGTCATGCATAAATATGACTTATATATGTGTTGAGAGAGATTTGAACCCCTTACCTACTAGGTATTCTACAAAGACATTACCACTCCTGCAAGCTCTTCATGTGGTGAGTAAAGGGTATGTAATATACTTATATACATATAAATAATAAATAAATAATGATATTAAAGAATAATAAATAATGAATATATATTGAACATATGATAAAGAAGTAACAAATAAATAACAAATTAATAAAGAATGGATAATAGATAAATAACAAATAAAAAATATTAAATAAATGTTAGATAAATACTAAATATGTTGTAAATAAATAGTAAATAAATATTAAATAAATAACTAATCAATAATCAATAAATAATAAAAATAAATAATAATGAAATAATAAAAACTAATAAATAAATATTAAATGAAAAATAAAAAATAAATAAAAAATAATAATTTTATAATAATTACATAATGATGAAAATTTAAATAAATAATAAATAATAAAAATGAATAAATAAATAATATAAATAAATAAATAATAAATACATAAATAATACATAAATAATAATAATAAAAAAATAATAAATCATAATAATAGATAAAAAAATAAAAATAATTAATTATTTAATAATAAATAATAAATTAAAAATTAAGAATTAAAAAAATAAAAACTAATTAATAAATTAATATTAACTAAATAAAAAATACATAACAAATAAAAAAATAAATAAACAATAAATAATCAAATAATCAAATAAAACATAAATTTTAATCAATGATAACAAATAATAATAAATATTAAATAATAAATTATAAATCATAAATAAATAAATGAGAAATAAATAATAAATAATTAATAATTAATAATAATTATTAATTAATAAGTAATAGTAAATTATAAATAATTATTAAAAAATAATAAATTCTAAATAAACAATAAATTATTTATTAATAAATAATTAATAAAGAAGGATTACATAATAAATAAGAAATAAATAAATATATAATAACAAATAAATAGTAAATTATTAATAAATTAATAATAAATATCTAAATAATAAACAAGTAATGAATAAATAATTAAAAATATTAGACTAATAATTAAAAAGAAATTAATATAAAATAGATGAGTTGTAAAAAAATTATAAATCAATATATAATAAATAATAAATTAGTAGCAAATAAAAAATAGATAAAAAATAAATAATAAATAATAATTAGATAAATAGATTATAAATAAATAAATAAGTAATACATTAATAATAGATAAGAAATTTATAATAAATAATAAATTAGTGATAAATAATTAATAATTAATAAATAATTAATAATAAATATTATGTAACAATATATACTAAACAGTATATAAATATTAAATTATAATTTAATAATAAATAAATAATAAATAATAAATCATTATGTAATAAGTATGTAATAAATGAATAGATAATAAATGAATAAATAATAAATAATAAATGAAAAAATGATAACTAATAGATAATAAATAATAAATGATAAATGGAAATAAATATCTGTAAAAAATATACATACAATTAATTTTACATAAATATATATATAATCACACATTTATGCTACATAAACATATATATAAATATACACATAGACATACACACACACATATATATAATTGTATTGTAATATATATTCAAGAGAGCTCAATCATGGATTTGGAATCCAAGCCCATGACTTCAAATTTATTAAACAAAGATAAATAGTATAGGACAAGATAAGGGACATATATGGAAAAAGAGCTCACACCCAACAAAAGGGGAAAATGTTAATAAAATTAACTCACTCAAGTCCATATGGATCCCAAATTCCTGGGGTATTTCTCTCTTTCCTTTGGATGTCGACCTCTCTACCATGTCTTCTCAGGAAGGACTTCATATTATCTATCTGGTGATTCAAAGGATCCCCTAGCAGCGTCACCATTCATGAAATTCGAAGTTAAATCATGATAAACCATATTTGGATTAGATTGGAATCTATCTTTGATGTTAATTGAAAGAAATCTATGTACTGATATATAATCATTGAAGCCAAATACATCAGGATCCATCATTGAATAAATATATTCAAGCTATAAAAAATACCAATTAGTCGCCTCCTTGTTAAGGCCTTTGGTGTGTCTTTCACATTCTTGGCCCTCATGGGGTATGATGCTAGAGTTCCTTTCATGTGCATTACCACACTCTTGATCTGATGCCTTACCAAAAGAGGTCTCTGAATTTTTCATTAATTCATTGAACTGGGTTGAGTAACACAACTCCGAATTCTCATCAACACATTGATATATAACCATCAGTGGTGAAGACTGCATTGAAATGCTACTTGGAGGGTCAATTTCTCTGGTCTTTTGAGGAGTAACCAACTGGAATCACTTCTCATCCAAAAAATGTTCTTACCTTTACAAGTCATTGAAGAGGAACCCCTACCTGTATCATTACCCATCAATGGATCATGATATCTCCCTTGTTTCAATGCTGGAACAATTAATCAGCCACCCATCATGTGTATCTTATCAGAATTCATTCCATTGGTTGAATTTGAAGAAGTAATGATGGATTCTTATACCTTTGTTGGATACATCTCCAAGTAATTTTCAAATATATTTTTTACTTTAGAGCCAATTTGAATTCTTGAATGTTTAATGGCCACGAGATCATGTTTTTTCTAACCATTATAGAACTTTGAAATAACCAGTTGTTATTACAGTAGTTATTGATTAGCTACCACTTGTGAAATCACTTCATCATAACATTGATCTTACACATCATCCTTAGTGGGATCATCCTTGTAGGACATAAGCTATTCCAGATTTTGGATAGATTCACCTTCATGATTGAAATCCTCCACATTCACTTGTACATTCACTCCCCTCTGATAAGATTCATGACATGAATTTTTAGTAGCATCCAACATATGATCTGGTTCATCACAACACAACCAGGGCTTCTCATCCCTTTGTAAAACTGGTTCAATAGAAAAAAACTACTTAATTATTTTCCTTTCCTTAACTAACTCATACTATGACTTGCTAAAGTGTTTCAAATTGAAACCCCTTGATCACACACAAGGGGACACTGAGATAGACACACCCTTATCCATATTTAACATAAATACAAAACTAGAATTCTTACCTAGAAAAGGAACCCCATTGGAAACTACTTCATCATTAGGTATCTTCTGACCAACATTACTTAGAGCATTAGAATTATCAAGTTTAATCTTTTTCAAACACACACTTGTAGAATTTCTACGCATAGAACAGTAAGTACAAGAAATGGACCTCCTTAAAGTTGAGAGGTCATGTCCTATTAACTTGTAATAAAAAAAGAATTTGTGAATTTCTTTCATATCTGACTCTCAACTCAATCTCATCTTCGTCAGTAGAAAGAAAAAAATTCTCAACCAGTGTAGAACACAAATCAACATCCACCAGAAACCTAGAAAAGTTCTCAAACCTGGTTTTCTCTATTTCTATGTCCAATTATATGGGCACATTGATGGACAATGAAATATCATATAGAATCTTGGGATGCTAAAGAAACCATTTTAGGCCATGTATCTTGATCCATACCTGCACAGAAGATTTTTTGACCTCCAAAGGGATGAAACAGTTGTCCCATTCTAGAATATGTAAAAACCCATGCTTGAGTGATATGGAACAGAATCCCCAAGCACCCATTTTCATCTCTTCATAAAGGGAAAATTTGGTGAAAAAATCCATGACCTAGTGAAATAAAATTCCTATTGGTGAAGCCACAAATTGAAGAAAGCTGAGCCACCAAATCCCCTATTTTCTATGGCATGGATCCCTTTGGAATAATAATACAATAAATAATAGGGAACTCATTAATTTTAAGGTGTTCTGAGACCCGAATTGGACCTTCCCTCACATGGACATCACTTCCCTTTCTACAGATTCCTCCCACCAACAAATCCTTGTAGAGAGAGAAACAAAACATGAATTCATCATGTGAGACATTCGTAGTGATCCTTCCATGAGAAGCATTTTTGCTTATAGAATCGTAACCCACATACCTATGGGAGTCAAAATGGCCCTCTTTGAAGTATTAAACACCCATAGGGATTGTAGTTGAATTGTATATTGGCGGGAATCGCTAATCGCTGAAGAATGTTAGTGAGAGAAGCTCCCATAGTAGACCCATCAACTTTATAATTATTATTAATATATATATATATAAGTAAATATAAAAAACTATATATATACAGCTATATAATATATAAAAATACACACATATATAAATATATATAAATATTTACAAATGTATATATATATAGAAAAATATTCATAAATACATAAAAATATCCATGCATAGATGCAATTATATATAATTTTAAATAAATAATGATAAATATATATAAATTATAAATAAATACACATATATACATAGAAGAACATAAATATATATATAATAGATAATAAATAACCAAAAAATAGAAAACCACAATAACTGAAACACCATAGAATCAATAAGAATTTAAATTAATGGAATAAAATCATATAATACCTAAAATAAAAATTAACACACTCTTAAACGAAGATGAAATCTCATCGAATGTTCAAAAATCATCATATTTAAACAAAATACTCAGTTTTTTTAGAATTTAATGGCCACTTTTTACCTCTAAAAAATATTTATTAGGGTCCCCCTAGTCAAAACGACATTGATATTGTTGAAGGCTTTGATTTGATATGTGGTAGAGTCCAAACTGACACCAGGATCAGAATTCATGATCGTTTGAAGTTGAACTTTGATTTTCAACATTTCTCAAAAATATAATAAATTTTATTTTATTATTTATTACCAAATTAATATCTAATGTGATTATTGTTCATTTCATAAGTTTTTATTTAACTCACTATAGAGGTAAAATGGATATCTAGATCAGAAGTTACAGTTATTTGATGGTGAATTTTGATTTTCAACTTATAAAAGAATTAATTTATGTTTCAGATAACTATTAACCAATAATTATATATAATTAATAATTAACACATTATAATTATTTAAAATTATAAATGATAAAAAATAAATGAATATAAATAATAAATAATAATTATTAACAATAAATCACAATTAATTATATAATTTTTTATAATTTTTTCATCAAATTATGGGTGGTTTTTATAAACCACCCCTACAAACAAATTTAATTTTTTTTTAAAAAAATAAAAAATCTAAATTAGTGGCGTTTTTTAAAATCACCACAAAAATAAAATTAAAAAAATAAAAAACACATTTAAGGGAGGTTTTAAGAACTGTCCTTAAAAAATTAATGATTTTTTTCCAAAATATTTAGAGGCGGTTTTGAAAACCGCCACTAAACCCTTTTTTCTTATAGTGAAATTATTTTATAAAACCATTCATGTGTGATACAATATAAAAAATATTTTTGTTATATTAAAATTGGGTTGTCTCGAGCCATATAATCTCATGCTAACTCAAAACCTACCTCTAAAAATTTTATTTATTATATTTCAAAGCCATCCAAGGAAAAAAACTGAGTCTTTACAACATTTCATTGGCGGGTATGATATGTGAACATGTCTTCATGGGGCATGATATTGGTGGCATCTATGGATCAGTGCATGCTTATCTATAAATGATTCATATATCCCACATGAAATTCTCTTCACATGATGATGCGTCATTCATGTAGTCATTTTCAAGTTCCTCAAGATGTGTAAAAGTTCATTATGCAGGCTCACATTCTCTAGGCATATGTTTTATAATCATGTTGTATATCCACTTTTTAGTATACTAATTGTCATTATTTGTTCAGTTTATTTTTTTCTATATATTATTGTATTTTCATATTAAAAATTTTCTTATATTATTCATATATTTATTATTCATCCTATCTAAACTACATATTTTATATATTATTATAATCATATTAGGATGTCCTTTCACCCCGAGCAGTTTTGTGAAATGAATTTAAATACATGAGATGATGACTTCGTTATTCACAATTTATATTAAAAATATTTTCAGTATTGTTATTTCATAATATGTTATATATTCACATGGATGAATTTAATAATTATGTACTCCTTATAAAATTATTATAAATAAGCCACACATGAATTTCAATTTCAAGTCACTTCCATGGAAGAGATATTTCATAGATAATTAACAAGGATACACAATAAGTCAATTTCTCATATAAAAGTTTTTGACTGTGTATATTGGGCACATTATACACCACAGAATTCTCCCTGCCAGATATGGTTAGTCTCTTTTCCTTTTTGTATTATTTTAGGATTTGAGTTTCCCACTGCCCAATTAACTTTTTATTATTTATTGCATTTTATGTTTTATAACTATATGTATAATTTCTATCAAATTTTTATTTCCCCACTATTCCTCCTCATATATATCATTTACATAAACAATTTGTGAATTTTATGTTCACTTTTTATATTGTTAATTAAAATTGTTTTTTAATATTCCATTTGTTGAGTTTGTTACGGAGTTGGAAGGTGGGAACTGTCCACTCAAGCTCCACCGACCACATATCCCATTGTATTTACACCTACCTTATTTCCCCTTATTTACCTATTTTATCAGATGGATTCTTTGACTCTCTGGGGGATGTTTTCATTTCAAAAAACGGAGAGATAACATAGGGCATCAGATTCCAATCGAGCTCCATTTTAGGTGTGAGGGTATGGTTGAGAGAAGTTGAGAGTAACAATCCTATGAGAGTAAGGACCTCTCTTGATTCAAATGAGAGAGATGCATGTTGAGATTTTTTGATTTTAAATTAAAATAATGTGGAGAGATAAAATTACTAGTGGAGGGATTTTATCAACATTAATAAAGGATT
The DNA here is from genome assembly GCA_963277665.1 of Viscum album. Taxonomy (NCBI): domain Eukaryota; kingdom Viridiplantae; phylum Streptophyta; class Magnoliopsida; order Santalales; family Viscaceae; genus Viscum; species Viscum album. The sequence goes on along the minus strand of OY728146.1, from coordinate 1,577,192,476 downwards.
TTCTCCAAACATTAATGAAGAGTTATTCCCAATATTAATTGATATAATAATGAATGTTGACCACATTATGAAGATATGGATGGGGTGTCTATATATGAAGAAGTGGTATCATGTTTTTGAAGGAAGAGTCGGCAAGATGTAGCCGATGCAAGAGAGAACGGGGAAGGGGGTGCTGCTATTGCGATAGCCCAAGTGCCGATGATAGTGAAAAACCTGATGATGAATATGATGACGTGAGACAACTGCGAGAGAATCATAAAAGATGGAAATAAAAGTGATTCGTGAAGGTTCCATGTATCTAAAGTCCTCTTGGTTGCGATGATCAAGAAGCATGTCCTTGTTGTGATGATTGGATGTACAAACAAAAATGGAATGTTTATGGTGTTAGTGTTATGTTGTAAAAATGCATTTGGGTGTGATGTTGAAAATCCTTCGGGTGAGTATGGGTAAAAAAATTTCAGGTGATAAAATGCCTTTAAGTGATAAAAGGCCTTTGTATGAATCTTCCCTTGTGTGTTTTCTACAATGGTTTCTGCTGCGGTGTCGGGCTCTGCACCCCAACAATGGTATCAAAGGGATTGGTTGAAGTGATCGGTTGCAGAACATGGTGGCAAGAATCTGGTGGAGCAGCTTATCAAGGACCCGGATGTCCTCATAAAATGAAGGTGGTATCAGTGGTGTTGCTGGAATATCGAAAGTCTTCTTGGTCGCAGGTGTCATGAGTTGTGTTCTGTTAGTTGGATGAAATTTGGAGCATGGTAGAGTCAGTGATCAAATTAACGCAGATGGTTGATATGAATGTGGATTATTTGAATTTTAAATCATGGTAGAGATTATTGGGATTTTTTGATTTACAATTAAAATAATGAGGAGAGTGAAAATTATTAATTGGGGTATTTTCTCAACATTAATGGAGGATTTTCTCCCATAATTAATAAAGATTTATTCCCAGTATTAATTGATTTAATAATGAATATTGACTTCATTAATAAAGATATGGATGGGGTGTCTATATAAGAAGATGTGGTAGCATGTTTTATAATGAATAGTCTGCAATATGTAGCCGGTGCAAGAGAGAACGGGGAAGGGGGTGCCACCATTGTGGTTGCCCAAGTGTCGATGATGGTGAACAATGGGATGATAAAGATGATGAGGTGAGATGATAGAGAGGGAATTGTCGAAGATGGCGTGCAGAGAGATTCATGACGGTGTCGTGTATTGAAAGTCCTCTTGGTTGTGTAGATCAAGCGACATGTCCTAGTGGCGATGATCAGCTGTACAAAAAAATGGTATGTTCATGGTGTTAGTTTTTCATTGTAAAAATTCATTTGGGTGTGATTTTGAAAATCCTTCAGGTGAGTATGTGTAAAATTCCTTTGGGTGATAAAATGCTTTCGAGTGATAAAAGGCCTTCAGGTGAATCTTCTCTTGTGTGTTTTCTGTAACAGCTTCCATTATGGTGCTGGGCTCCACGGCCCAACAAGGAATTCTTTGAAGGAACCTAGAATGAAGTGGTGATGAATACATTGATTTATTATTCTTGAACCCTAAGGAAGATGAGACATGCCTATGCTTGTCTCAGACAATGGTGTCAGAGTTAGACAATGGGAATATCGTCACTAACTGACATCGTGTGATGAAACCCTGGTGAGGGGGTTTAGTCTATTCATGATCCCAGAGGTTATAGAATCTAGTTTTTTCCAGATCTGGACAGCGATGACGCAAATAGATGGCCATAGCGGAAGATATAGGACAACACAAGTGTACCTGGATGATCTCAACTAGATAGGAGAGGTTCTCTAGATATGATTATAGGTTTGAAAGAAGAGGTCTCAGGGATGTTCCTTGGGCATCCAAAACTAGAGGATGATGGTGTTCTAGTTCAATTATGGAAACCTCAAACAGTGACTAGCATGAAGGACTTTCAATAGGTAAGACAGAGCCTCAGGTAAGGGGGCTTTGGTCAGGTTTTCGGTTCCACTTATATTGGTTACATTCATTTCTATAGAAAGTTTTTTAGTTTTTTATTAATTATCTTACACTAATTTATTCATTTCAGAGTGAACAATATTGTGACTCTACCCCATTCACATAGGCCAATTTCACGAAGCACGTAAATATTTATGTCTATTTATTGCATTCTGTATATTTTTAATCGACTTGGTTAATGGTGAACGTTGAATCTTGAATTAATTAAATATAGTTTTTGATTTCTTTTAAGATGTTGAATATATATTAGTACTACACTTCTCTCATTTATAATCTATGCATGTTGTTGTTGTTTTTGTTCATTTTAGTTTTTTGTTGAGAATATATATGTGCAAGAACTGGGTTTTGTTATGGAAAACAAATATGGTGAGTCTGGAATTGTTAATCTCATGGTTATGTTTCAGTTTTAGTTGAACCATATAATATAGAATATAATTAATTTTTTATGATGATTATTACAATATTTTGTATTTTATTAGTTTTATTTTCTATTGTTTTTTCATATCTTCACTATTATATCATTTTATAATTCTGGTAATTGGAATTTAATTTATGAATATATCCGTGTTTATTTGTTTCATGTTATTGAATTTAAAAATAAAATTTGGTTTTAAACTTTATATTTTGGTGTTATGCAAACATATTTTATACCCAATGGATCCATGGTGGTTGAATGGGGACATACTTGCACAACACAACACCCAACAATTTGTATCAGAGCCAGATCATGTATAATTTTTTTTCTTCAAAATTAAGAATCAGATATTATTTGATTTAAATTATTTGTTAGTGTCTTTTACTATAAAGAATGATTTGATGATTTGTTCAGCTACGTTGAATACTCTCTTTGGTTTTAATTTTCAATATGTTGTTGATTGTGTTTTCCTTGTTGTTTCCCTACTCTTTTTGCCTGTTGAAGTCCTAATGATTCCTTTTGTAATTTTCTACCTTTATGTGTCTCTTGTTCAAGATTTAGGAAGGTGTTTCTATGTGGTTAGTCTGGGTGAGAGAATATTGGTTAGCAGTGGGGTGTGTGTTGGAGTCTATCTGGATATTTTTTAACCTTTTTTATTTCTTTTTTCCTTTGGTGAGTGAGTTGGTAATTATATTAGGTTTTTTCCTCTGTATCCTAGTTTTGGGATAATGTCTCTAGGTGTTGACCAGTTGAGAGTGGTGATTAGGCTTTGGTACTGTTAAGAGTAGCAGTGTCATGTGAATAGGTTTGGTTATGATTGAGCTTCATGGTGGTTATTTCGAGATCTCTTTAACAATGTTAGGTGGTTCTTAAATATCAATAGAAAGAAAGAATATGATGGGATTTCATAGTTAATAACTAACTTCCAATGGATTTCTGGTGTTCTCATGGGCTTATAGTTGTTTCGTAGGACTCTTGGGGCTACATGGGATTTGCAATGGTCTCCAGTTGTTCATGAACATCCAATGTTGGATGTGTTATAGGACTCTTGGAGAGTTTTCTGAGTCCATGATGGGTTTAGGTAGAGAGCGATTTTTCTTTTTATATTCTTGATTTCTCAATGTGTATTTTATTGATGCAATTTTCATTACTGCACTATTTTTTCCAAGTTATAAACATTATTTTTATGAGTTTTTTTCCAAGTTTTTTTGATGATGGGTGTTGTTGTGTTTTCCTCCTATGTTCATATACTGTTTAGTAGTCTGAGAATTCATCATTGGAATTTTCTTAGAGGTTGGATAAGGTATGTGTAGGTATGTGCTCTATTTATGTTTGGAGTTTTTAATTATAAGAATGTTTAGCATCCTTAGAATGTAATTAATTTGGGCAGCGTATGTCACGTTGATGCATGTCAAGGGGACTATTTTGCATCCTACCCTATAGGTGTTTCATGTTTTGGATGTGATGTCCAATTAATGGTTGTAGGTGGTGTGTAATTACCATGTGGTTATAGTTTTAATTACCAAGGTAGAGAATTGTGAATTTTATTTTCAAATTTTTTTATTGTTAATTAAAATTATTTTTTAATATTCCTTTTGCTGAGTTTGTTACGCAGTTGGAAAGTGGGAACCACCCACTCAAATACCACTGAATAGATGTCCTGTGGGATTCACTCCAACAATTTTCCCATTCTTTCACCATTTTCTCAGATTGATTCATTGATATTTTGCTGGTTTCTTTCATTTCAGAAGATAGAAAGAGAAAAAAGGGTGGAATATTTCAACTCTTCTCCATTCTAGTTCCGAGGGAAAGGTCTATGGAAGAGGAGATAAGTGACTCCACGAGCACGAGGGTCTCTCTTGGTTATGGAAAGATAGATGTAAGGATCCATAAATTCTATGTAATTTTCTAATTAAATGGAATTGTTATGAGTCTACAAATATTTATGACACATGATTCTAAGGCCCGGAGAGCCCGAAACGAATTTATCAAGTTTTATAAGGTACGTTCAGTAAATGTGAGATCATTGATTTCTAAATTCTGAAATATTGCTCAAATTAAAAATCTAAGGGCACTGTTGAATTTTCAGTGCCCGGATTTGCTTAAGGGAATCATAACTTTCTTCAGAAAAAGTCGGACGAAAAAGTTAATTTTTATAATTTACAAAAAATAATCGAATAACTCAATGAATTATTTTATTTCTTTCTTTGTAACAGATGAGCGATGGTGGTGGGACCGCTGGGTTGTCAGACCATTTAATGGCTGGTGACACTTTCTTTTGTATCCTTACCATTTTAAATTAATGGGTTCATTAATTGAATTAATTAATGAACCTCATTAATTATGTGGTAAGTTAAATTATCATTTATCTCTATTTAAACATAGATCGGGCATGGGTTTTGGGGATTGATGAGAGGAAACTCTAATGAATTGTTGACGACATTTTACACCAACATATAATGGAGCTTCGATGAACATTGGAGGACTAAACAATGGGCAACGACGAGCACCAAAGGAAGTAAACCTTCTCATTCATCAACAACACCCTTGAACATGGATACTCCTTCCTCATCCACAACAACTTCCAAAAAGCTTAATGTAGGGGTTTTATTCAAAGTGTTTTTAATAATTCTTGTCTTGTTGATGTTTTAATTGCTTCCATATTATAATTATAATGTATAGGGTGCGGGCCAAACAAAAAAGGCCTAGACCCTCCACCAATCTTGGTAATGGTTGAATTATTCATGGGTGATTTTCCAACATGGTGGAAACTGGTAGCGGCGGCCTGTTCTCTCTGGAAATGGGAAGGTGTTAGTGCCTGAAGGCATCTCGGTGGATAAAGGGGCGGACAGTCATTTTCGGGTATGTTGAAGACGGCAGCGTGCCGCGGAGGAGGGCCGCAGCTCCAAGCTGCACCAAACGAACGGGGGGGGGGGGGGCATCGCTGGCTGATTTGACACAAGGCGATGTGCCATGGAGGAAGGTTGTATCTTCAAACCATGGATGAGGACAGACCTGCACCCCATGGGTTCCGCGGGTTCTGTGTGTGACCGATCCGAGAGGATCGTCCAGTTGGAGCGGCGCCAACTGGAGCTGCTGCATTGAAAAATCGAATGGCTGAGCCATTTGGGAGGGGAGCAGACCCCCGCACATGTCCAGTGGGATTCTCCCAACTGGGTGGGCCAGGGTGACCCCATTTCCTAGTGGGCCAGACTAGGCCCAACCGAGCTTGGTCGAGCCCATCCCCTTTGGGCCGAGTCAGGTCGGACCGGACCTGAACCCCTTTCAGCCAATTTATGCTTAAATGGGAATATCTCCTAAATCAGATGTCCGTTGGATGAACCGTCTATAGCTCCAGAACCCTTAAGATGAGGTGGTACTATAGAGACACTCCACTGAAGTTTTGGAGAAAGTTGGAGTATGGCCAGGTTGGATGGAACCTGAATCCAACCTGACCATCGGAACTAAAATGCATATAACTTAAAAACTGTGCGTTCGATTGATTTGCCATATATTGATTTGGAACCATTATGATATGATGGTTCATAGAGTTACTTATTAGTGGGACTTCATACTAGTTGAAATATGACTTATGGCTTGAGGAGAGAATCCTACCAGAATCAAGGGTGATTTGTGTGGAATCCAATGGTTGGCTGTGAGGTGGAGAATGAAGGGTGATCTTGTGGTGGTTAGTACATATCGATCCTGTGTAGGATCGATCCTGTGTGGGTCAGTGCTCAACATTCCTCTTGGGGTTAGTGCATACTGATCCTATGTGGTTCAGATACTATGTGAGTCAGTGATTAACAATCCTTTGTGGGTCAGCGCTTAGCAATCCCGTGTTGGTCAGAGAAAACTAATCCTCTATTGGTCAGATCATGTGTGGGTCAGTAGTAGAGCCTCTTGATAGAATAATATGATCTAGCTTTATGAATAATCATTTTTAATTCTTTAATTATGTTATACCTGGTGTGAGATGTCTTTTTCTTTGTGTTTTTTGATTTAGATCATGCTTTGTGGTTTTTCCTTTAAGGAATTCATGGAGACCTTAGAGGGCATTGGGTCCCTACTGGGCATTGTTATACTCACCCTTGCACAGGATTTGCCCACACCTTTTTGTGTCTTTTGAAGATGATGGTCACCTTTGACCGAGGGTTGGGATCCAGGAATAGATGGTGTATGGAGGCGATCAGTTGATGTGGTGAGCTGTGGTGACGTGATGTACCTACCCTTTAGGTCTGATATTTGGCAGACGACCTCATGAGTTGTTTTTTTACTTGTATTTTCATTTCAGTTGGGCTTGAATTCTGGCCCCTTTACTTCCAATAATTACTTTTACACTATGTTGTGGTTTTAGTTGAGGTTTTAACTTTCTTCTTCCATTGTGCTTTATTGGTGCGTAGTGTGCCATGTCTGTCTGTGTACAGGTTTTGAGTCAATGTATTCCCTTTTAGGGAAATTCCTTTCCGATGCTAGTCGCCAACCACTAGCCTATGGATGGTGGGATTGGGGTAGTCATGGCACAGTCCCCAGGGGATGGGTTATGACAAAGTGCAATCAAAGGGGGCGGTTCTACAAGAAGAACTAAGATTCTATGTTTTCAATGGAGAAATTGTAACAAACGGATATTTTATGATAAGTATTCTTTTTAATTTATTTGATGTATGTGTTTTATTCTACAACAAGATTATCTAATTCTATATGCCACACTGTATTAGCTTGAATTATACGCAACACTATTCTTAGATTGTGTTACACACAATTTCAAGTTCATTTTATAATAGTCATTCTATGCAACATTGAGTGTATATATATATATATTTAATGTATAAATGAAATATGATTTGATTCTATTATACAAAACAACAAATAAGTCTTGCACTACATGCAACCCTTACTTGGCTTGCATTACACGCAATCACGACCTTCCTCGATAGCGTGGGTTGTACGCAATACCGGGTTTCACTAAACAATGATATATGGTAATAATATTATCATGAACTAGATGTTATGAATAGTATTAACTACATTTTTAATTTTATAACATTATCTTACACATTTTCTAGAACATGGTACGTGAACAAAAAAAATATTTCGGGTAAAATAAGTATTTTTAAAAAAAATGCAGTTTTGCCGCCTTTTAATGGAGCACCAACATTAAATATTGTTTTTGACAAGTTTATAAGTTCAATTTTACAAAATAAACTTCTTCTTTTGAATCAGGATATAAAAATTTACATTGAAATTTTTTTTGATATTTTTCTGATAACTTTCATATTTTAATGAACAGTAAAAACACACTATATTTTAATTAAAAACAACTTTATTCATCATAATAATTTATATGGTTAAATTATAATATTGAATGGTTTTAAAGTATAAATAGAATATATTTTTACAATTTAATATAATTTATGTCATTATCATTGATTTTACCTTGAATTCGTAGGTTAAATCAATTCAATCTTTTGCAATGTTTTAAACAAAAACCCATTTTCTTTCGACAACGAGATTAATTTTAATTTAATTTATGAAACTTTGGGGTATTGAATTTGGAAAAATGGATTCCATATTTGAAATCAGTGGCTCCAAATTATGTTAATAAGCTACTTTTTATTTTTGGGCATTATGAATTGTAACTACGGTAAATTTTATTTACCATAATTAAAGGTAAATAGGGTAATTAAGGGTAAATATAAGATTATAAAATTACCCTAAAACATGCCAAAATCATATTTTATTACTAAAAGTAGACCCATATCACCTAAGTGTCAGATAAGATTCATTTAATGGACTTTTTTCCATGAAAATAATTTAATTATTATTAAAACCAAAGAAAATGACAACATGTCACTTTCTTAAATCTTATAAGTATAATAATTTTAATTTAGTGATAAACTTAATGAAACTTAGAAAATGAATAGTCTAAAGAAATATAATAAAATTATCTACATCATATGAATTTATTTATAATTTTTAGGGATTAAATAATTATCATTAAAGGAGACATAATAGTGATGTCGAAATTATTTTATTAATAGAAATATCAAATAAATGGTTTTAAAAAAATTAAAATAAATATTATATGAACAATTTAATGTTCTCCACTAATTTTAGAGATAACTATGACATGTTATGAATCTATTAAAACTTTTATTTCGAACATATATTCTGTATATTGTTTATTTAAATTCAAATAAATGAATAGTGTCAAAATTGACACTATTGTTATTTTATAAAAATATCATATTATAAAATTGTTTAAAAATCACAAAAATATTTAAAAATTATAAATTTAAATTTATATGGTCTAAAATGTCATAAAGTTTCAAATTATGGAATATTAAAAACACATATGTAATTACTCATAATAATTTAAAATTTAGAATATTATTACCACAAATAAAATTAAATTGATAAATAAGGATAAATCAAGTTGATAATGTTTAAAATAAATTCCTAACATGTCTAAATTTTGTTGGTTGATGAGATTACAACCCTATCTCATATAATCATCAGATTTGAGTCATTTTGGATGTTTTTAAGTGTGGTTTGGATTTAATATAAATTAATATTTTCTTATATTTCCAAAGGTTCCCCTCTCATCCCTTATAAAAGGGCATCTACTCCCTCTTCTTCTCACACAATTTTGAGCCTTTAAGATCGGCAAAACCCTGCCCATTTTCCTTCTCAACTTCCCAAGAAACATACTAGAGGTCCTGGTCTTCTTCAAAGACCAATTATAGTACCCTAGGAGGAGGTTTCAAAGAGGCGTATCAAAGAAGAGGTAATATCCGTTACCGATTCTTTCAATTTTCTTTCTTTTTCATCTTCTCATTATTTAGTTGTTTTATTATATTTTAATAACATCAGTATCAATAATATACTGATATGTTATTATAAATATGAAACAACCCTATTTCACCTTCTATCCATCCTATGGAAAACAAAATCACCGCGCGTGCGTACGTACGGAATACTGTCTCCACGTCGTAGTGTAATCTGTTTTTCCACCAACACCTTACATGGATGGGTATAGTGGTGTAAAGAATAACTATATATGGTAATTATAACATCATACTGATTTTGATATATTATACCTTCCACTCCAATTATATTCAATAATTATGGGAACGATACCATCGCTCGTGCGTACGTACGGACTACCGTCTCCATGACGCGATGAGATTCATTCTCCATGTTAACCATATATGAATGATAATAAAGTTTATAAAATGAATAATAATGAAATATATGAAATAATAATTCTAATGGATTTATTTATATATATATTTATTTCATCTATTTATTTTCATTCAATTCAATAAGGAAACAAAAACAGCGTTCATGCGTACGTACGGCCTACCGTCTCCATGAACGGTGTATTTCATTCCTTTTATCGATCTATAATATATATGTATATGATGAATATATATTATATATAAATAATTTTTTACATTATATAATTATGTAAATCAGGATATAAGTAATAATATCAAGAACAACAAGTCAAAACACATACGATAAATGAAATGATTTTACCCAAAATGCTGCTTTAACATGGAATTTACAAAAGAGCGGGTAATATAAAGTCATAAGTGAAACATATATGATATCATAACAATGAATATTATTATGTAATAAGTCAATGAAATTATTTAAATCATTATACAAGAGGTTTGGATCCATATGAAGCATATCAGACCTAAGGTAAGGGATAATTATTCCAATCTCATTCTTATCCGAGATTGTTTATTCATAATTATTTACTGGGGTTATATTTATCATCCATGTCTCTGATTTCTAAAAACGGTTTCATGTATGTTTAAAGTCATTTTTACCCATTTTTTACTTTTACTACATTGAGTGTAAGGAATCTTTAGTTTACGAGGTACTTTTTTGCTTTTCCAGCAAAAGTACGAGAAGAATGTTTTTTTAACTTATACAGCACGAACGGATTTTTACGGTTTTATAAAGCCTTATTTTCATGAAGCTTCCTCCAAAATATTTCATGACTATTTTCAAAAAAATCTTTTTCTTTTAAAATTGCATGACTTTTTGTGAAAAGAAATTTATTTTGATGAAGAAAGGATATTTTTATCAAGAATTCATTTCAAGTGTTTTATCAAAACCATTTTCCATCTAAGACGATATTATTTCATATGTGTATGTTTCAAGTATAATGCCTCTATGATTTACATGGTTTATCTTTTCTTATTATGAAATGATATCCATTTCTTTTATATGGATTGTGTGATGATGGGATGATGTTTATGAAACTCATTTTATTTGCTGGGTTATTATGAATGATGTATGTTTATTTTGTGGAACAAGTAAGAATAATTTCATTATGAGATGGGTGGGACATATATCTCCCTCCAATCCATTGGGTAAAAATTTATATCTCATGAGATATACATTACTGGAATGGTAAGTTAATCCGGTTCAGTGTTACAGGACTGAAACGAGGAGTGAACTCGATTCATAAAGGGACTTTGTCCACTAAGATGGTCTTGGAAGAAATGCCATGGCTACTATGGAAATCATAAAATGTGCTAAATGGTTGCCACAATTACATGTTTTATTCCCAGTATATTTTATCATGGTCGATGTTCCATTATGATACATGCCTTACGTACTTCCACGATTTATGTCTTTGCTCCATATTTTGATGTTTAAATTTCATGTTCAAGTTTTTTCTTTCAAAAGTTTATGGATTGTTTTATGTTCTCTATGTTTTCCCTTACTGAGCATTTGATCTCACCCTTTTTATGTTTTATTTTCCCCAGGAAATAAAGAAAGGTTTTAGGTAAGGAAACAAAAAGGGGAAGATCGTTATGGGAGTTGTTGAAGATCTTTCAACATGATTATAAGTTTATATTCCATGTTTCCAAAGACACTAAACTTTTACAGTCCATTGGTGTTTTTTTATGTATTAAGTATTCCGCAAAATTTATGTATTGTCCATGTACGTCAAGCTTCAGGTCTCTACAGTTGGTATCAGAGGAATGGTTTAGTCAACCTTTGGAAACTAGGATGCGAGAACTTTAGTGAGATCTCTAGAGATATTTCTAAGGTATGTCTAGGGATTTCCCTAAGGTTAAGTATAAGTATAGGTTATAATCCTAGAATTATGGTAACGATCTTAGAATTAAACCTAAGATGTTAGATATTTAAGGTACTCCCCCTTTATTATGTTGTTTTCCCGAGCATGATTTTTTCCTCTTACGCTATTCTTTTTGGGTTTTAGACGATGGATGGAACCCGAAGGAACCGTGTTGATCAATGCAGTGGAAAATGTAAGATTGTCCTCCTGAACAAACCAATGTTATGGGAGATGGAGTTCAAAATATGATTACTATACTTACACAAGACATGAATCATTCTGGACTTCCAAATGAGCAGAGAAGGGAACAATATTCTATTGATTCCTTCATGAGGCAATGTCCACCTTCTTTTAGTAGGTCTTCTGATCCACTTGTTGCTGAAAAATAGATCAGTACCACTGAGAAGATATCTTCAGTTCTTTAATGTTCTAAACATGATAAAGTCATCTTAGCAGTATATCATTTGGAAGGTGAAGCTGATCAATGGTGGAATCTTATCAAGAATACGAGGCCAAGAGATGAAATTGAGTCCATGGAATGGGATGAGATCAATAACTTATTTTTCAATAAGTACTTCCCTCTTATTCTTCGAACAAATATGGAGAAGGATTTTCTTGAAATAAAGCAAAAGGATGATGAATCTGTTGGTATATACGAAGCGAATTTTACAAGTCTTTCAAGGTATGCATCTGGATTTATCATCCAAACTGATAGTAAAGTTGATCGATTCTTCCGTGGCTTAAAACCAAGTCTTCGAATGGCATTAGCTATAAGAGACTTCAGTAGCTATGAAGAAATTGTGTGTTGCGCTATCAAGGTAGAAATGGAAGTTGGTTTTACATATCCATCTCATGGTTTTGACAAGAAACGAAAGATGAAGTTCAAGGAGAAATCTCAGAATAATGGTGAAAAAGTATGAATGTTTCCTTATGCTCAAAGTGTGGAAAGATGCATGGTGGAGATTGTCTTAAAGGGACTAGAAAATGTTTTAAGTGTGGAAAATAAGGTCATCGAGTAGCTGAGTGTCGAAGTAATGGAAAAAGGGTTACTAATGATAATGAAAAGACTGCAGAGAACGCACCACCAACACATCAATGCTTCAAGTGCAATGAAATGGGGCATTTTGCTAATCAATTCTCTAATCCAAGGGTTAATGATGATCGACATGAGCAACCACTTAAGGAAAAGGACAAAGGAAAGTCACATGTGATCACTATTGGTGATGTTGAATATGAAAATGATGTGGTGGAATGATTGAGTGTTTATGTAATGGGATTCCAACATAATGTTGTATATAGTATTGTGAAATATTGGAATATTTATATATTGGTACATTTTGGTTTTCTATAATAATATGGTACCGGTAACCATGAAAAGTGACTGAAATGTTTTTGGAAAGCAGATGATAATCACATAATGAAGGGATAAAGAGAAAATGAAATGAGCTCATGAATGATAAAAGGAAAAAGTTATATCATGGTTTGAGTATATAGAAATTTTGGGATTTTGGTATGTGGAAAGAGTTACCTTTTTACAACATTCATGTTTTCACTAAGGTTATATGGTTTTTTCTATTTCAAGAGAACACATGATTAAGGAATTCACATGTTTGGAATGTGACCAACAAGATATATCGTATGATAAAATGATGTTATTCACGTTCTTGTTATGTGACCTTTCCAGTAATCATTTTCTATACATTATGAGATTGGAAAGATGTATTTTGGATAAGTCTAAAGATTGGAAAGTGTTATGTCAGACATCAGATAGGATTGTTTAAGTCTAGGACTTTTTTTTGATATTATTTCAGGAATGTTATTATAATGTAGTTTTAGAAAAGGGACAACCTGCAAGACGAATGACAAGCCGTCGTGTCAGACAAGGCTGTGGGAATCGAACCCACAACCAAAGTGCGACTGGCCTTTATCGCCTACCACTGGCCTATAGGAAGTCCCTAGTTAGTAAAAACTAGTTTTATTTTATTAAGCGGTATGGTATATTATGTATAAGTTCATTTTTGGAATCGTATATGATTAACCTCACCATAGATGGACTTATGCATATTTGATAACATTTGCTAACCTTTTGTTTGAAACAGATGGAATGACCCATCATTCTATCACATGACCTGTTAACACTTCACGAATAACTAATTCAACTTCATTTCTTAAAGAGATGAAGTGGAAATTGTTCAATTCATGAACAACAGTGAGATTGTACCAAAATCATGTAAGTATTTATTTTAATTCATCAACTTTAGGGAAATGATATTGAAAACCAAAAATGTTGTCCTAGTTCTCTTATATCCGATGAATCAGATGGTACCTCAGATCATCACAAATTTATGGCTTTGTGATTGTTGGCTTTTTCATAGCCATGTCCTCTACCACTCTCCATCAGAACTTGATGGTTAGATTTTTCTTCCATATCCATATTTTCACCTATGTTCTCCTATGTAGAAACCCAGTGATTAGTTAATTTGGTTAACCGTTACGTTTCATAATTTAGTTTTTAAAGTTATGTTTTGGTATTTCATTTTACGACGTGTGTTGCAATTAAAGAAACTTTCAAGTAGAAAACCATGTATAACCCCGAAGAATTTCGAGGGCGAAATTCATTTTAAGGGGGGTAGAATGTAACAACCCGATATTTTATGATAAGTATTCTTTTTAATTTATTTAATGTCATGTGTTTTATGCTACAACAAGATTATCTTATGCTATACTCCACACTGTATTATCTTGAAGTATACGCAACACTATTCTTAGATTGAGTTACACACAATTTCAAGTTTTTTTTATAATAGACATTCTACGCAACATTGACTGTATATATATATATATATATATTCAATGTATAAATGAAATATGGATGGATTATATTATATAAAACAACAAATAAGTCTTGCGCTATACGCAACCCTGACTTGGCTTGCATTACACGCAATCACGACCTTCCTCGATAGCGTGTGTTGTACGTAATACCGGGTTTCACTAAACAATGATATATGGTTATAATATTATCACGAACTAGATGTTATGAATAGTATTAACTACATTTTTAATTTTATAACATTATCTTATACATTTTCTAGAACATGGTATGTGAAAAAAATAAATTTTTCGGGTAAAATAAGTATTTTTCAAAAAAATGCAGTTTTCCCGCCTTTTAATGGCACACCCACATTAAATATAGTTTTGGACATGTTTATAGGTTCAATTTTACAAAATAAACTTCTTCTTTTGAATAATGAAATACAAATTTACATTGGATAAAGTTTTGATATTTTTCTAATAACTTTCATATTTTAATGAATAGTAAAAACACACTATATTTTAATTTAATAAAAACTTTTTTCATCGTAATAATTTATATGGTAAAATTATAATATTCAATGGTTTTAAAGTATAAATAGAATATCTTTTTACCATTTAATATAATTTATGTCATTAGCATTGATTTTACCTTGAATTCGTAGGTTAAATCAATTCAATCTTTTGCAATGTTTTAAACAAAAACCCGTTTTCTTTTGACAACGGGATTAATTTTAATTTAATTTCTGAAACTTTTGTGTTTTGAATTTGGAAAAATGGATTCCATATTTCGAATCAGTGGGTCCAAATTATGTTAATAAGGTACTTTTTATTTTTGGGCATTATGAATAGTAACCACGGTAAATTTTATTTACTATAATTAAAGGTAAATCGGGTATTTAAGGGTAAATATAAGATTATAAAATTACCCTAACACCTTCGAAAATCCTATTGTATGACTAAACGTCGACCCATATCACCTAAGGGTAGTATTAGATTTATTTAATAGACTTTTTTCCATGAAAATAATTTAATTATTATTAAAACCAAAGAAAGTGACAACATGTCACTTTCTTAAATCTTATAAGTATAAGAATTTAATTTAGTGATAAACTTAATGAAACTTTGAACATGAATAGTATCCAGAAAGATAATAAATTTATCTACATCATATTAATTTATTTATAATTTTTAGGTATTAAATAATTATCATTAAAGGTGACATAATAGTGATGTTGAAATTATTTTATTTAAAGAAATATCAAATAAACAGTTTTAAAAACATTAAAATAAATATTATATGAACTATTTTAATGTGATCCACTGATTTTCTAGATAAATATGACATGTGGTGAATCTAATAAATCTTTTAGTTCGAACATATCTTCTGTATATTGTTTATTTAAATTCAAATAAATGAATAGTGTCAAAATTGACACTATTGTTATTTTATAAAAATAACATATTATAAAATTGTTTAAAAATCACAAAAATATTTAAAAATTATAAATTTAAATTCATATGGTCGCAAATGTCATAAAGTTTCAAAATATGTAAAATTCACCACACATATGTAATTATTTATAATAATTTAAAATTTAGAATATTATTACCACAAATAAAATTAATTTGATAAATAAGGATAAATCAAGTTGATAATGTTTAAAATAAATTCCTAACATGTCTAAATTTTATTGGTTGATGATATTACAACCCTATATCATTTAATAATTTTATTTGAGTCATTTTGGAAGTTTTTATGTGGGGTTGGTATTTAATATAAATTAATATTTTCTTATATTTCCAAAGGTGCCCCTCTCCTCCCTTATTAAAGGGAATCTCCTCCCGCTTCTCCTCACACAATTTTGAGCCTTTTTGCTCAGCCAAATACTTCCCATTTCCCTTCTGAACTTCCCTAGAAACATACTAGAGGTCATTTTTTTCTTCAAAGACCAATTTTAGTACCCTAAGAGGAGGTTTCAAAGAGGCGTATCAAAGAAGAGGTAATATCCGTTACCGATTCTTTCAATTTTCTTTCTTCTTCAACTTCTTCTTCTTTAGTTGTTTAATTATATTATAATAACATCAGTATGAATAATATACTGATATGTTATTATAAATATTAAACAAACCTATTTCACCTTCTATCCATCCTACAGAAAACAAAATCACCGCGTGTGCATACGTACGGAATACCGTCTCCACGCCGTGGTGTAATCTGTTTTTTCACCAACACCTTACATGGATGGATATAATGGTGTAATGAATAAATATATATGGTTATTATAACATCATACTGATTCTGATATATTATACCATCCAATCCAATTATATTTAATAATTATGTGAACGATATCATCGCTCGTGCGTCTGTACGGACTACCGTCTCCACGACGCGATGAGATTCATTCTCTATGTTAACCATACATGAATGATCATAAAGTTTATATAATGAATAATAATGAAATATATGAAATATTAATGCTACTGGATTTATGTATATATATATTTATGTCATCTATTTAGTTTCATTCAATTTAAAAAGGAAACGAAAACAGCGTTCATGCGTATGTACGACCTACCATCTCCATGGATGGTGTATTTCATTAATTTTCTCAATCTATAATATATATGTATATGATGAATATATATTATATATAAATCAAGTTTTACATTCTGGAATTATTTAAATCCGGATATATTTAATTATATCAATAACGACAAGTCGAAACACATACGATAAATGAAATGATTTTACCCAAAATGCTGCTTTAACATGGAATTTACAAAATAAAGGGTAATATAAAGTCATAAGTGAAACATATATGATATCATAACAATTAATATGATTTTTTAATAAGTCAATGACATTATTTAAATCATTATACAGGAGGTTCGGATCCATACGAATCATATCAGACCTAAAGTAAGGGATAATTATTCCAATCTCATTCTTATCTGAGATTGTTTATTCGTAATTATTTACTGGGGTTATATTTGTCATCCATGTCCCTGATTTATAAAAATGGTTTCATGTATTTTTAAAGTCCTTTTTACCCATTTTTAATTTTACTACATGGTGTGTAAGGAATCTTTATTTTACGAGGTAATTTTTGACTTTTCCGGCAAAAGTATGAGAAGAATGTTTTTTTTAACTTATACACCACGAACAGATTTTTACGGTTTTATAAAGCCTTATTTTCATGAAGATTCCTCCAAAATATTTCATGACTATTTTCAAAAAAATCTTTTTCTTTTAAAATTTCATGATGTTTCGTGAAAAGAAATTGATTTTGAAGAAGAAAGGATATTTTCCTCAAGAATTCATTTCAAGTGTTTTATCAAAACCATTTTCCATCTAAGATGACATTATTTCATATGTGTATGTTTCAATTATAATGTCCCTATTATTTACATGGTTTCTCTTTTCTTATTATGAAATGATATCCATTTCTTTTATATGGATTATGTGATGATGGGATGATGTTTATGAAACCCATTTTATTCGTTGGGTTATTATGAATTATGTATGTTTATTTTGTGGCACAAGTAAGAATGATTTCATTATGAGATGGGTGTGACCTATATCTCCCTCAAATGCATTGGGTAAAGATTTATATCTCATGAGATAGACATTGATGGAATGGTAAGTTAATCTGGTTCATTGTTACAGGACTGAAACGAGGAGTGAACTCAATTCAGAAAGGGACTTTGTCCACTAAGATGGTCTTGGCAGCAATGCCTTGGCTACTATGGAAATCATAAAATGTGTTGAATAGTTTCCACAATTACATGTTTTATTCCCATTATATTTTATCATGTTCGATATTCCATTATGATATATGCCTTACGTACTTCCACGATTTATGTCTTTGCTCAAGATTTTGATGTTTAAATTTCATGTTCAAGTTTTTGCTTTCAAAAGTTTATGGATTGTTTTATGTTCTCTATGTTTGCCCTTAATAAGTATTTGAGCTCACCCTTTTTATGTTTTATTTTCCCCAGGAAATAAAGAAAGGTTTTAGGTAAGGAAAAAAAAGTGGGAGATCAATATGGGAGTTGTTGAAGATCTTTCAACATGATTAGAAGTTTATATTCCAAGTTTCCAAATACACTAAACTTTTGCGGTTCTTTGGTGTTTGTTTTTGTTATGTATTAAGTATTCCTCAAAAGGTATGTATTGTCTATGTACGTAAATCTTCTGGTCTCTACAGAAATAGTGTTAAGTTTCTTGAGTTCTGGTTTAATTTCGGGGAGTCCAATGTTTGTGTGGTTGCCCATGTATCCACACACCAGGACCCTAAACTCTGATTTCTGACACGTTACACGAAAACGCTAGTTGCGTGTGTTTTGAAAATGTTGTTATCTTTTTTATCTCTTCGAGTCAGCTCACCAGGTATAACATATTGATTTTGGCACATCTGTTTATTTTAGGATGTCGCCGCGTAGCCATCTATCCAGGATTCCAGAGAGAGAACATGATAACGGCCCAATGAGCGATGATGCATCGGTGTAGGTCCCTCTTATGGTCATAGCACCTTCGGGTGGTGTACCAGCAGCACCAACATCCATAGGGAAATAGTTTCCACCAGCCCCACTAGTGGATTGTGCATGCCTACTGAGCACATTACACATGTTCCAGAGACAAAGGCCTCTGAGTATTGGAGTAAAGACAGATCCCCAGGTAGTAGAGGACTAGAAGGAGGCTATGACATGTGTTTTCTGGTTGGTTGAGACCCCAGCAGACCAGATGGTGATCCGAGCTACTAGCTTCTTTCATGACATAACAGGGAGATGGTGGAGATTGACACTCCAGACACACAAGGATGTGACACTCTCTTGGTTGG
Source organism: Viscum album (assembly GCA_963277665.1). Taxonomy (NCBI): domain Eukaryota; kingdom Viridiplantae; phylum Streptophyta; class Magnoliopsida; order Santalales; family Viscaceae; genus Viscum; species Viscum album. The sequence continues at coordinate 1,577,173,305 of OY728146.1, read as the reverse complement.
ACTTCAAGATCCTCTTCAGGGCAGAGTTCATACCAGTGACTTTTCGCTCAGTCCGTATTCATGAGCTGCTACACTTATAGTTGGGAAACCTGACAATTCCCTAGTACTCAGAGAGATTCTCTGACCTCTCTCGTTACTCCGCCGACATGGTACGTGACCCTTTCTTCAGAGCCCAGACCTTTGAGTAGGGTCGCTGGTGCGAGATCAGAGCGTTGATGATATTTTTCAATATCCTAACACAGGATGGAGTGCTTGAGCAAACATTATTGTTGGATATCTTCCAAGCTGAGCAGGTACTGACAGTGAGATCCACCACCAGATGATAGGTAGCCGAGTCATCTACACCAGGAAATAAGAAGATTACATAGAGGTCCAAGCAGGCTAGATCTTCTAGAGGACAACCCCGGGATGTAGGGTTGGTGGTGCGGAGCTCAAGAGATGGAGGGGGCCAGTAGAGGAGTAGACTGTGTTTCACAGGCGGTGGGTAGGGTCACATGGCTCGCGACTGCCCGACCTGCCATACTGATGATAAGAAGACAGTCAAGGGACTGATAATCTAGAGGCATATATTGGAGTGAGGAGGTCCATAGGGTAGTAGACATGGAAGAGGATCGGGTCTTACATTAGGAGGTGGATGATGGTTTGAGGTTCTACCATCACCACCCCTAGGTGGTCTATACCGACCATAGGTAGCAGGTGGATAGGGGCGAGCTCAGCTTTAGGTGGTAGAGGCATAGGAACATGGATCTTTAGAGTTGATTAGAGGTACGATTTGTGTTTACTCTATCATATATGCAGTACTTATAGACATAGGTTCCATTCTCTCTTTCATTTCCATAACACTGATTCAGATCTCGTAGATTCTGATGGAGTTGTTGGCTCGATCCTTATGATTAGAGACTCATATAGGAAAGGATTCTTTGGTTACACATTGGTGCATGCAATGTGAACTCGCTCTAGGTGGTGAGAGCTCCGACTGAGATCTCTTAGTAGTGGCATCGAGGCCTTACAACATCATCTTGGGTATGGACTGGCCATTCACAGTCTATCCTCAGATCGACAATTTTAGGTTCAAAGTGCGGTGTGTCCGTGAGGATGGGAACAAGTTTTCCTTCATTGGTTAGAAGGAATACTTTTTAGTATGGGATGGAATATCTATAAGGAGGGTGAAACCGATCACTCATCATTTGTCTAGCCACACCCTCAATGTGGTGGATGAGAGGAGTCTAAGATATCCTGTTATAGTGGACCAGTATGATGATGTGTTTCTTGATGATGTTCCAGGACTACCTCATCAAAGAAATGTAGAATTTTACATCGACATGTACCCCAGGACAACACCGATATCTACTCTAGCATATCGTATGGATCTCTTGGAGCTTCATCAGTTGACAGTACAGTTGGAAGAATTGTAGGGTTAGGGGTTCATAATTCCTAGTGTGTCTCCATGGGAAACCACTATTTTGTTCTCCAAGAAGGCATACAACAGTTTGAGGCTTTTTGTGGACTATCGGCACCTGTAATAGGTGACTGTGAAGAAAAAGTATCCACTCTCAAGGATTGATGATCTCTTCAATAAGTTGAAGGGAGATCAATGGTTTTCGAAGATATACCTCATACCAGGTTATCATCATCTCAGGGTACGGGATGTGGATGTACTGAAGACATCATTTAGATGTCAGTATGTCCATTACAAGTTCATGGTTACGCCTTTCGGCAGGATCAACGCTCCAGCAGTGTTCATGGGACTCATGAACAGGATCTTCCAGCCTTACCTTGATCACTTCATGGTAGTCTTCATTGACGATATCATGTTATACTCTACGATGTAGGAGGATCTTGCCACACATCTTCAGATAGTTCTTGATACACTCCCAGAGCACTAGATTTATGGAAAGATCTCGAATTTCCAGTTCTCGATACAAGAAGTCCATTTTTTGGGACACATTATCTCAGAGGCTGGAGTTGTGGTGGATCCAATGAAGATAGAGGTAGTGATTTCTTGGGATCCACCCAAGTGTGTGACCGAGGTGAGGAGTTTCCTGGAGTTGGATGGGTACTACCAGAGGTTCGTACCTAACTTTATAGAGTATTAGCACCCTTTTCAGCTTTGAAAAATAAGGGAAAAACTTTCTTATGGACAGAGAGATGCCAAAAAAGTTTTCAGAAGATGAGCCGGTGATTGACGAGTGCCCCCATATTTAGGTTACCAGAAGAGGACAATGGGTATGTAGTCTATTGTGACGCATCAAGGACCGGACTAGGATGTGACCTCATGCAGGAGTGAGCAGCAATCACCTACGACTCATGACAGCTAAGGTGACATGAGCATAACTATGCTACCCATGACCTGGAGTTAGCGGTAGTGGTCATTGCCTTGAATATGTGGCATCACTACTTGACGGGTGAATGGTTTACCATCTACTACGATCATAAGAGTCTCAGGTATATCTTCTCATAGAAGGAACAAAACCTAAGATAGTATTGATGGATATATTTCCTTCAGGATTATGACATTGAGATAGTATATACTCCTCATAAGGGGAACATGGTGGAAGACACACTCAGTAGGTGGTCTGGTTTATAGTGGCTGATTGTGGTGACATAGGTGCTAGCTGCATTGTAGTAATCCTTTGTGGATAGTGATGGAGAAGCTTACCTCTAGTCTATGTCAGTTACTCCCCCAATCCTTCAGCAAGTCAGGGAGGAACAACTTGGGGACATTTACAACGTGGCCCGACGTGCTCAGATATTCTTATGATGGGCTCCTAAAGTATTTTCTGAAGGTGGGAGCACACCATCCTTTTTAGAGGATGTACCATGGTAGCAGTTATTCTATGAGATGAGTCGTTGAGGGAGTTCAACACATCCCCTTTGGTTGTACATCATAGTGTGGCGATGATGTACAAGGACCACCGGCATCAGTACCGGTGGCCAGGGATGAAGAAAGCAATGGAAGAGTTCGTTTCACGATGACAAAATTATTAGCAAGTGAAGGCTGAGCACTAGGTTCTTGCCGGATTGACTCAGGCAGTTGAGGTGCCATAGTAGAAGTGGGATGGAATATCCATGGACTTCATGATAGGGATTACATGTATGTCTAGGGGCCATGTTTCCATCTGGGTGATCATTGACCGACTCACCAATTCAGCCCACTTCCTACCCATTTGATATCAGGGATCGGTAGAGGGCTTGAGACAACTATAAATATAAGATATTGTATGGATTCATGAGGTTCCATCGACAATCATTTTAGATTGTGATGATCATTTTACATCTCGATTTTGCATGAGATTGGAGGAGGTGTTTGGGACTCAGCTACGCTTGAGCACCACCTTTCACCCTCATAAAAATGGAAAGATAGAGACGACCATGCAGATTCTTGAGGACACGCTTCATGCTTGTGTCCTTCATTTTGGACACATTTGGGAGGACCACATTCCACTAGTGGAGTTCACATACAAAAAAAGTTATCACTCCACCATCAGCATGGCGCCGTTTGAGGCCTTGTATGGGCGACCATGCAGATCACCTCTATACTGGACAGGCATAGGGGAGTCAGCACTTATCGGTCCAAAGTTGGTTCGGGCTACCAATGAGAAGGTAAAGATCATCCAGGAGAAGATGAAGACTTCATAGAGCTGATATAAGTATTATAGTGATACGATACAGAGGCCCTTGGAGTTCGAGGTGGGAGACCATGTCTTCTTGCGGGTCACACCCTGATGAAGATTGTGGAGATTTTTCTATGGTGTCATGCTATCTTCAAGGTTCATCAGACCTTTCCAGATCCTCATCAAAGTAATCAATGTAGTGTACCACCTAGATCTTCCCACACAGATGCATTGAGTGCATAATGTATTCCATGTGTCATAGGTGAGGAGGTACATGCATGATCCATCACATGTTATTGACTGGGGTGAGCTGAACATTGATGATTGGGAGACATTCACAGAGTTTCTGGTGGAGAAAGATGATCGAAAGGAGTAGGTCCTTCATGTATGTTTCATCCCTCTAGTTTGAGTTAAGTGGTATCATGGGAACCTCCAGGAGAGCACATATGAGCAGGAGGCTCAGATACGTTCTTAGTACCCCCATTTGTTTCCCTATCTTTTATTGTAACTTTCAGAGACAAAAGAAATAAAGTAAGGAGAATGTAAAGACCCTGAAATTCCATGTATTTTTTTAATTAAATGGAATTATTACGATTTTGTGAAAATTGATGGCATGTGATTCTGAGGCCCAAAGACCCTGAAATGAATTTCTGATCTTTTTTAAGGTATGTTCAGTAAATGTGCAAGTGACGATTTCTAAATTTTTGAACTAGTTCATGGATTAAAAACCTAAGGGCACCATTGAATTCACAGCACTGAGATTCTCTTAATGGAATATAAAATTTTTACTGAAAAATTCATACAAAAATGTTAATTTTTATACTTTACAAAAAATAACTAAATGTGTTATTTAATTTCTTTTTTTGTAGCTGATGAGCAACGACGATAGGATCACTGGGTTATTAGACCATTTAATGGTCGGTTACACTTGCTTGTGTAACCACACCATTTCAAGATTCATGGGTTCATTAATTTAATTCATTAATGAACCTCATTAATTGTGTGTCATGTTAAACTCTCCTTTCTATCTATTTAAAAAAAGATCAGGCATGGGTTTTTGGGACTGATGAGAGGAACCTATGACGAAGTGTCGGTGATGTCTTCCACCAATATAGAATAGAGATTCAATGAACATTGGAGGATTCTAAAACTTGAAATGATGAGAGCCAAAGGACGTTAACCTTCTCCTTCGTCTGAAACACCCTCGAATGTGGACACTCCTTCCTCATCCGCAGCGACTTCCAACGAACTCCAGATCATGGTTTTATTCAAAGAGTTTTATAATTATTAATCTCTTGTTGATGATTTAATTGATTCCATATTATAAATCTTACATGGAGGGAGTGGGCCAAACAAACAAGGCATGGACCCTACACTAATCTCGGTAATGGTTGTGTTCTTCGTGGGTGACTGACCAACTCAGCGACAACCGGTAGCGGCAGCTGGCTCTCGCTTGCCATGGGAATCTGGAGGTGCCTAAAGGAACTGTGGTGGATGAAGGGGTGGAAAGCCATCTCGGGCCATGTTTACAGTGGAAACACGTCGTATAGGAGGGTCATGGCTCCAAGCTACTACGGACGAAGGGTGGGTGGGGTGGCCATCATCGGTCGCGTTCACGTCGGGCGCCATGCAGTGGAGGAAGGTCGGGGATTCGACCCTTGGAGGAAGGTCATGAAATTGATCCTCAGAGGAAGGTCACAGATTTGAGATATAGTAGAGGGAATACTTGTGCCCTGCAGGTTTTGTAGGTGACTGGTCTAAGTGGACCAGCTAGCTGGAGTGGCACCAACTAGCATCGTTGCTTTGAAAACCCGAACAACCGAGCCATTCGAGATGGGAGCGTACCCTCTCTCGCATCCAGGTGGGCAGGGATGAACCCACGACCCAATGGGACTATCCTATGGCCTATCCAAACTAGGCTGAGACCATCCCCTTTAGTCTAGGCCCAATGGGCCAGGTCGGGGCGGTCCGACTAGGTCGAACTGGACCAAGAACCCTTTCGGACCATTAGTGCTTAAATTGGTATATCTTCTTAACCAGACGTCTGTTTGATGAAACGTCTACAGTGTCAGAACCCTTAGAATGAGAAGGTCTTTTAGAGATACTCCACTTTAGTTTTGAAGAAAGTTTGAGTAAGTCTGGGTTGAATCAAACCCAAATCCAACTGGGCCCTTGGCACTAAAAAACTTATAACTTACAGACCGGGCATCCGATTAACGCGTCATCTATTGCATTGGAACCCTTATAACATGATGGTTCATCGAGTTAATTATTTGAGGGACTTAATACCATTTTAAATATGACCGATGGATTGAAGAGTAGATCCTCCCAGAATCATGTGTGCTTTGTGTAGAATCCAGTGGTTGGCTGTGAGGTGGAGAATGGAGGGTGATCTTATGGCCATTAGTACCTATCGTTCTGGTGTGGGTGAGATCATGTGTGGGTCATTTCTCATCGATCTTGTGTGGGTTAGAACATACCGATCCTGTGTGGGTCAGAACATACTGATCCTATGTGGGTCAGTGCTCACAGATCTTGTGTGGGTCAGCGCGTACCGATCCTGTGTGGGTCAGATCCGGTGTGTGTTAGAGCAAAGCAATCCTGCATGGGTCAGCACATACTGATCCTGTGTGGGTCATATCCTGTGTGGGTCATCACTCAATGAATCTTGATTGAAATAGATGATCTATCTTTATGACTAATCATCTGTACTTCTGTAGATAATTTTTACCTGGTGTGTGTTATCTTTTAATTTGTGCTTTATGATTGAGATCATGCTTTTTGGTTTTTCCTTTGAGGAATTCTAGGAGACCATCGGGGGTGTTACGGTCCCTACTGGGTATTGTTATACTCATCCATGCACGGGATTTTACCGCACCTTAATGTGTCTTGTGAAGATGACTGACTGCTTTGACCGAGGGTTGGGAGCCATGACTAGATAGTGTATGGAGGTGACCAGTTGATGTGTTGAGCAGTGGTGACGAGCTGTACATACCCTTCATGTAGGATCCTTTATGGAAAACCTCAAGAGTTTTTTTCTTTATTTTTGCGGTATTTCCATTTAAGTTGGGCTTGTATTCTGGACCCTTTACTTCTAGTACTTAATTTTACACTTTTTGGTGGTTTTAGTTGAGGTTGTACCTTTCTTATTTCATTGTACTTTACTTGTGCATAGTGTGCCCTGTCTGTGTGTGTACAAGTTTTAAGGAAATTCCTTCCCTTTTAGGGAAATTTCTTTCCGATTCTAGTCGCCAACCCCTAGCCTATGGAAGGAGGGCTTGGGGTATTCATGGCACGGTCCCTGGGGGACAAGCCGTGACAATGGCGACCTTCATCAAAGGAACGTGGAATGTGGTGGTGATAATGACAATGATTCCTTTTCTTGAACCATGGGGATAATGATTATGACATGAACTAGTCTCAAATAGTGGTGCCAAAGTTGGATAATGATAATAGCATCGTAGAGTGACATCACGTGATGAATCCCAGTTAAGGGGGTTCTATTCGGTATTGATCCCGGAGGTTGGAGAATATGGTTTTCACTAAATATGGATAGTAGTAGTAAAAATGGATGGTTGTAGTAGATGATCGAGGACAACAATGATGTACCGGGAGGATCTTGACTAAAGAGGAGAGTGTCTCTAGTTATTCTTATAGGTTCTAAGGAGGAGGTCTCATGGCTATTCCTTGGGAAACCAGACATGGAGGAAGGTGTTGTTCCAGTTCAATGACAGCAAACTCAACCTGCGAGTAGCATAATGAATCTTCAATAGGTAAGACCAAGCCCCGATAAAGGGTCTTTAGTCTAGTTTATTGTTCCTCTCTTGTTGGTTACTTTAAATGTCATGTGTTATTGTTTGTCCTTATTCACATGTACTCCTTTATTATTTACATAGTAAAACCTAGGATGACTCATACCCATACATGTAGGCCAATTGTCCAAAGCATGTCAATCTATGCATCCAATTACTACTTTTCACATCTATTTTGTCAACTTGATTAATGTTTAATGCTACTTCTTGAATTAATTAAATATGGTTTTGGATTTCTATCTTGATATTGTATCTCTTTTTTTTGGTATTTAATTTAAAAGTTTTGATTTAATATTTTGTTATCAAATTGTGCAAACTTGGTTTTTATGATACTTCTCTCAGGCTTCTGTGTTATCCGGCCTCCATATGGGCCATTGGTACTGCAGGGATCACTTCTGAACCGTGGCGTGCAGCTTCTTGTTAGGATTATCAGTTGGACCATTGATCAGTTGGCCTACCTAGCCCTCGTGATTCCACCATAGAGATCCACCTGAGATGCTTCATATTGGCATCAATTGAACTCTTTCTGATAACTTTGGATTTCCATTTTTCATCATAGTGATCTTATATGCTTTCTCCCTTTCACTCCGTGCATTCTGCGTGTCCTTGTATCTCTATGATTTGTTTTAGCTAGTCTACATTCACGATGATTTTGTTAATTTTCCCCCATCCACATGACCCACCTCGCATGAAGTGCCTCAAAACACCCATCATCTCTCCCACTTTTCATTTTTTTTCTTTGTAAATTCATTTTTCGAGGTGAGAGATTTTACCACCAATTATTCTTCATCTTCCCCAACTTCGTTTCATATAGTAGACTCCCAGTGAATCCAAACCGTTGTGCCATCCATGTTCTGGTGAACTTCTATGGTGGAGAGCCTAGGACTCGTGATATCCCACTACTAAAAATTACACTTATCCCAATGGTTTGAAACTGTTGGGATAGCCCCTGAAACCATTGGGATATGGTTTCCCAACAGTTTCACAAACCGTTGGCATGAGGACAGTTGGAATATCCCTATACCAACAGTTCTAAAGGACCTATTGGTATAGACTATCTGAAGTTAATATATTCCAACATTTTCAATAAAACTGGTTGGATATATATACCAATGGTTCAAGAACCATTGGTATACATGTTTTCTAGCATATAATCTATTCCGACAGTTTAATAAAAATTGTTGGGATATATTTATACCAGTGATTCAATAACTGTCAGTATATAATCTCTAGTATATAATCTATTGAAATGGTTTATGAAATAGTTGGAATAGATATATACCAACGTTTTAATTACCGTTGGTATATCCTCTTCAACCAACAACCAGCAACGTACCCTCTTCACCCAGCAACCAGCAGAGCACCCATCATCCTCTTAACTTCCAGAACCTATACACATGACTTAGAGAACCAAGAAACATGAATGTTATCTTCTAATATTATAGAACCTATAAACATGAATGCACTTGTAAACATGATAGCATTCAATCAGTGAATTTCAGGAATATGGTTTTTGTGAATAAAACCAACCAATTAAATGAAAATAATATACATTATAGGGATGTTCATGAATGATGGTTTTTTTCCATCCATGTATGAAATTCAGTAATTAGGATGGGTTCTTCTATTTAACCAATGCATATTTATTAAATTTATTATTGATTTTATTTACTAATTTATGAAAATTCAAAGGGAAGGGGATGTCCATGGGGGTGGGGGTGTCTAGGGGGTGTGGCTGTCCAGGGGGTTGGGGGCTATCCACAGGGGTAGGGGTGTCCCCAGGGGGGTGTGGGTGTCTAGGGGGGTGTCCGGGGGGTGGCATGGTGTCTAGGGTTGGGAGCTGTCCAAGGGTTGGGGGTTTGTCCAGGGGGTAGGGGTGTCCAAGGTGGGGGTCCAAGAGGTGGTGTGGGGTCCAGGGGGTGGGGGATGTCAAGGGGGTTGGGGGTGTATTCCAAGGGGGTATTGGGTGTAGAGGGGGTAGGGGTCTGGGGGGGGGGGGGCTGTCCAGGGGGTGGGGTGGGGGGATGCTCATGGGGTGGGGGAAACCAGGGGTGTCCAGGTGGTGGGGTGGTGTCCAGGTGGTGATTGTCTATGGGTTGGGGGTTGTCCATGGGGGGTGGGGGTGTCTAGGGGTGGGGTGGTGTCTAGGGGTTGGGGTGGTGTCCAGGGGGGGCTATCCACATGGGTAGGGGTGTCCAGAGGGTGGGGGTATCCAGGGGGTGGGGGTGTCCAAGGGGTGGGGGTTGTCTTGGGGGTTGGGGTGTCTAGGCAGTGGGGGTGTTTAGGGTGTGGGGGATGTCCTAAGGGTGGAGGGATGTCCAAAGGGGTAGGGTGTTCAGGGGGATGGGGGTGTCCTAGGTTGTGGGGGGTTGCCCATGGGGGTGGGGGTTTCCAGGGGTGGGGGTGTCCAAGGGGTTGGGTGGTGTCCAGGGTGGGGGCTGTCTAGAGGGTTGGGGCTGTCCAAGGGGGTAGGGGGTGTCCTAGGGTGGGGGTGTCCAGGGGTGGGGGTGTCTAGGGGTTGGGGTGTCTAGGGGGTTGGGTGGTGTCCAGGGGGTGGGGGTTGTCCAGGGGGTTGGGGGTTGTCCAATGGGGTAGGGGATGTCAATGGAAGTGGGGGGGTGGGGTGTCCAGTGTGGTGGGGGTGTCTAGGGGGTGGGTCTGTTCAGGGGGTGTGGGGGTGTCCAGGGGGGTGGGGGCTGTCGAAGGGGGTATGGGGTGTCTAGGGGGTGGGGGTGTCCCAGGGGTTGTCCAGGGGGTAAGGGCTATCTTGGGGGTTGGAGTGTCAAGGGGGTGGGGGTGTCCAGGGTGTGGGGGTGTCCATGGGGTGGGGTGGTGTCCAGGGTGTGGGGGCTATCCAAGTGGTTGGGGAGATATCCAAGGGGGTTGGGGGTGTCCATGGGGGGTGGGGGTGTCCAGGGGGTGGGGGTTGTCCAGGGTGTGTAGGGGCATTCCAAGGGGTGGGGGTGTCTAGGGGGTGGGGTGTCCAGAGGGTGGGGGTGTCCAGGGGAGGGGTGAATCAGTCAGAACAAATCATCAAGTCAAGTTTTATTATTTATAGATAATGAAATAAAGATAATGTGACCTACATAATCACACATATATTCAAGCACACCAAATCATTAAACATCAAATGTTAGTAATATCAGTAAAAAATGTAACAGATCAATCTATCCCTCATCACCATCAATATCATCACCCTAATCATCAACCTCACCCCTATCCTCATCATCATCGCTGCACTCCTCAACGCCCTCCTCCTCGCCGTCATACTCTACCTTGGCCTCCTCCTCACTCTCCTCCTCCGCCTGGGACTCCTCCTCGCCCTCCTCCTCCGCCACTGCCTCATCCTCACCCTCGTCCTCCTCTGCCTTGACATCCTCCTCACCATTATCTAAACTACCACTAAAACATCCACCTGGTATACCATATATATAAATCATCAACTACATATATTCATCACAAGCTATGTTGGCCTCTGGTGGAGGTGTTGAACGTAAAACTTATATCAGTTTTATAAATACAGTGTTTTCCCTATAAGATTATTCTACCATCTCTCTGGCCCTTTTTTCATCCTCTTCTATATGTTCCTTAACTAGCTAAAACCCAGTGGCACTAAAAAATGTAACTGATGAGGGAAAATACCTCATCGAGACTATACTCTTCCCAGGTCAGTAGCGTACACTGCCAGGGTGCTCATCTCCCAATACATGATGTAAGTGATTGTTTGGCCCTAAATTGTCAGGTTCCTGGGAATGAAGGGACTCTAAAGAAGCCTGTTACAAATATAAATAGATTATTAATTTAAAAAATATATATTAAAATTTTAAATAAAAAAAGTAAAATATAAAATCTTCTGCTGAGTCAGTTCATTAACTGCACTTCCATCTTTCTTCCTTTGACTCGAGCAAAACAATTTTTCTTGTGGCACACATCCTTCAAAGTTAAATTTTCCCTCTACAATGACATTAAATATAAAAAATAATAATTAAAAATAGGTTACTAATAATTAATTTCTTAAATAAATTATATAACAACTTTATCAGTTGAACAAATTATGGAGGAAACAATAAAAAGTGTATGTCGTAATGAAAAATTATAAACAAATTTCATACCTGCTTCCTCTCATGATCTGGCATTATAGTACGTCCCAATGTGTGGAGGTATTTTTTAGCATCAATGTTTTTATAATTTCATTCGTATGATTTATAAATAAAATAGAACAATACAAAATATAGTATTAATGAAAAACATAAAAAAAAATATTTAAACACCTCAAATGTGATTAATACCTTAAACTGGATAATCGCCTAATGAGTAATCATTCTCTGATATCGTTCTATCAGAAAATAATCAACATCGGGAACTACCTATAACTCTTTTCCAACTCTAGCATACTGGCCAATATACAACTCGTTCTTACAGGCTCTCCAAAGCTCACCTAAATCCTTTAGACGTGTTGGCCATGCAACCTCACTATCGGGGAAATTAAATCAAAGATAACACCAAAATATTAATTCATATAAATACAAAAAATAATATATTTCATTAAATAAAACATATTTTTTACGCATATATTTTCCCAAGCATTATCCTTGACTTCATTTGGAAACAATATCGATGAGAGCGGGCTGACAGGAATGATGTCAGAGTATTCGGAAAGCGTTTCCAAAACACTCTGATACTGTTGCCCTATTTTTTCAACCAATTGACTATATTTATTGTAGTCCACCAACAACTGTCTATGACAGTTCCAAACCGCACACATGCGTGTACACCCCAACCCCCGCCTCTTATTAGTAGATGTATCTTTTATGAAAGAAAAACAAATATTTTATCAAAACCTGTTATAATGAAAATAAATAATGGTTTAATTTGTTGGGGTTCTGTAAATATACATGTGGTAGTCTAATCAATGGATTCTTCTAGATCCGTAGAAACTGAAGGAACACCCTATACAGGTGGAGTGGGACCCAAAGTATGCTCTATAGGGATAGAATCTGCTGAAGTAGGAGTTGAAGAAGATAGAATATAGAATCTCAAAGAGAAGGAAGTACAAGTAAAAGAAGATGGCACAGATGGCTGGTTGTATGTTGGATGTGGAGTGGGATTCATCATCAAATATGGTAAAGATGGGTGAGGAGAATCAGATGTAATGGGTGGTTAAAACATGGGTGGCATAAATACTATGTGTGTCCCTAATGACACATCGAGATCAAAATGTGAGATAGACGTTATGTCAGTGGGAGGGGCAGGGTCTAATTGGGTACACTAACCAGATCACCTTGCTCTTGTACCCCCCCTCGTACGAACATCCTAAGTACTGGAACCACTACTAGGCTTCTCATCAAATAATTGTCACCTAAGAGGTTGATCCGGAAAAAATGTTAAAAAAAATTAATCACATGACATTATATATTATTTAAATATGTATATTTGAAATAAAATACTCTCTACAGGCACTAGTGGTGGAACACCCATCTCATCTATGCGACGACTGTTGTCCATCATCTTTTTTCATTGCCTCTCTTCAATTGGTTTCATTTCCTGCATTTTAAAACAATTATGGAAGTATTTTGAAAAGGATAACTAATGTGTAACCTAAAAAACAAAATATATGAGAAGGAATATGAGGATTTATGGATAATTTAACTGTCTATTATTTTAGATGAAATTGAATAGATATATAATGAATTCAATAAATCAAACAAGATATAATAATGAAATTTAATTGTTTTAGGATGGTTATTTACTAAGTGTCATCATTCTATTAAAATCACGAGACATTGATTCTGCAGCATTATTTCACTGAACAACCAAGAGAGAGAGGATACTGAATTATTCCTCTAGAAAATTCAGTAAGGTATATATTATGAATTATTAAAACCTTAAGATAGTTGGAAATGATAATATAAACATATGAACAAGGATTAGATATCTACCAGATTCATAAGGGGTAAAGCACATGTCAAAATTAAGGAAAATTTTAATTTCTTTAGCCCAGGTAGATGATGCAGGTTTCTATACATGTTTTGCAGAAGAAGAAAACCCATCATGTTCATTATATGGTGAAATGTTAAATGGGGGTCTTAGAGTTATACTCATTTTATACATGTTCAATAAATCCTTGAAATGTTCACCATGTTAGAAATGTTTGTTTCATAGGTTTGAATACAGTTCAATTCCAAATTAGAAAATGCAATTAAAATATAATTTTAACTAATAAACATTGAAAATTTACATAAAAGTATTGTCAGATACAATATATTTTTAATCAATATTAAATCAACTTGAATAGTACCAACATTAACAACCCTAGATGATCTTAACCAAAAGTATTGAGAACATGGATAAATGATTTTATATATTCCGCACCACAAATTTAGGTTCACATTCAAATCATAAAATTGTGTTATTAGAGTCATCAAAAGTATTAAATGGATCTATTCTAATGGATGTAGGGATGGTTTCAATTCCATCATCACCATCATCAAAAATATTTCTTATAATTACTTCAATAATGAAATGAAATTCAGGTCGAAGATGGCCTTTGAATTAAAAAATTTGTTCCACCATTGATGCCAACACATATGGTTATTGGTTGCAAGAGTGTGAGTCATATCAATTACATGAAATCCAAAATCATAAATAAATGTGCCCTGCCCCATCATTGAATCAAACCACTAGAATTTCATCACCATGACTCATCTATGAGAAGAATAATCCAATATTATTTCTATATGGATGGTCTATAGGCATGAATTGTCGATGTCCCATAAAACTGAAACTACATCGATGCTTCAATATTCTGGATCATTTATTCTTCATAAAAATAGGACATGATAGTTTTCCATTTATGATCCATGCAGACATCATTGCATAAGTATGAAAATCATTTATCGTCCACATAAGCACAACACGCATCAGAAATATGTCTTTCAAATATGCATCGTATGTGCGCACACACACATCCCAAATAATTTTCAACTCTTTTATTAAAGGTTTCATGTATACGTCTATATCATTGTTTGGATCATAAGGGACATATATGATTATACTCATGAAAGTGAAAGGTTTTTTCATACACAACCATGGAGGAAGGTTATAAATGTGTATAAAAACTAGCCATGTGTTGTGAGAAGTAAGAATCTACCCAAAAAGATTGAAACCGTCACATGAAAGACCCAGCCTCACATTACACACATCAGATACAAATTAATGATATTAAGCATCAGATATCTAGCATGAAAATCCATCTGTAGGGTGAACCAACTCATAATTAGTTTTATTTCCCTCGGTATCATGCAATCACATTTTTATTGATATTTCATCTGACATAAAAATATTCTTGATTATAGGGATCAATGGAAGGTGCCGCATTACTTTATGTGGGACATAGGATGGTGTTCCATTATCTTTTGGATTCCAACGAGATGTGCCACATTTTATACAATCATTTCTTTCAGTAGTTTCCTCCCAGAATAAAGGACAATCTTTCGAGCAAGCATGGATTTTGTTTCTTAAAAATCCATGTTTCTCAACTAGATTCAATTCCATATAGTGTTTTTAGTGAATATATGCATCATCTAGAAGTAATTACTTCATGAAGGTAAGAATGTAATCGATGGAAGTATTAAAAATCCCACACATTGTTTTTCCATGAAACCATCAGATTAAAAAATCCATCTTTTTCACTTTACCGTATTGTCGATATACTGGAGTCCTGGTAACATCATTCAATTTTTTCACCCTAAAAACATCAACATTTTTGTTAGATGCATCATGTGTTCTCATATCTTATTCTTTTTGGGTCGAAATACTTTCTTTTCATGATGACGAATAAACAAAAACTGGTCATATAGAAAATTATTCAATCCAGTCCTCTCATTTGGATCATCAACAATTTGAGATTTAATTTTCTCCCCATTATGATAGCACACATAGTAGTTTTCTTGAAAACCATATTTCGTTATGTGGTATTTGAATTCTTCACTGCTCAACCAGGGTCTTCCAATACAACTGTAACATGGGCAGTGTATGTGACCACTATCTGAAGCATTGTGAAATGAAAAATCCAAAAATCTCTCCAAATTGTTTTGAAAATTGCTTGAGATCCGATTAGTTTCATACATAAAACTTCTATCCATTCTGTAAACAAATTTTTATAAGTCATTTTGACAAAATAAATGCAATAATATTGATGTTTCATTGAAAATATATTTAAGTAAATGAGAATTGTTCACATTATATGAAACCATAACCGAGACACTACTCCATATAAGAATCATAATATAGAAGACAAAAAATATTATGTTTTAAAAAAATATCTTTGAATAACTATAAATGAGTGTAAAATATCATGTACACTTGTGGAGGATAATTACTTATGAGTTGAGTAAATTTTAGATCGATGAAATTTTATATTTTAGTAGATTATTTGAGTTATCACATACACTGCCCAAGGGGGTGGGGGTGTCCGGGATGTGGGGTGGTGTTTGGGGGGGGGGCAGTCCAAGTGGGTGGGGGTGTCCAGGGTTGGGGGCTGTCGAGGGGGATGCGGGATGTCCAAGGGGTGGGGCTGTCCAGGGGGGTCGGGGTGTCCAGGGGGTGGGGGTGTCCAGGGGGGTGGGGGTGTCCAGGGGGTGGGGTGGTGTCTAGGGGTGGGGGGCTGTCTAGTGGGGGTGGGGATGTCCAAGGGTGGGGATGTATAGGGGTGGGGGTGTCCAGGGGTGGGGGTGTCCAGGGGTGGGGTGGTGTCCAGGGGGGCTGTCCAAGGGGGTGGGGTCTATCCAGCGGTGGTGGGGTGTCCAGGGGGGTGGGTGGGGGTGGGGGTCTTTCCTTGGGGGTGTGGGTTTCTAGGGGTGGGGGTGTCAAGGCGGTGGGGGTGTCCAGGGGGTGGGGGTGGGAGTGGGGGGTGGGGGGTCGGTCCAAGGGGGTGGGGGTGTCCACCCCCAAACTAGGGTCATAGAATCCAATATCTAGCCAATTATAGCATGACTTCAAGCCCATTATAGATAACCTCGAAGACTGTTGGTGTAAACCTTGAATATCATACATATAAATCACAACACACCTAATTGTAAACACACCTCCAAATAGCATTCATAGATCAGATTTTATAGGCCACTCTAAATATCATACATGAATTATAATAAAAACAAACCTAATTGTAAACACACCTCCAAATTTTGAGATATGTATGTGGCTTATTGATGCCTTGATAAGCTAGCTGAGAGCTAATCCCAGGTTGTGATACAAGGTGTAAATATTTTATTTTCGATGTTTAAAAAATTTTGTGTGTGTGTAAAATGTGATTCTATTTAGCACCCCGACCCCTCTAGACAGGAGCCGGTGCATTACTTGTGATATTGGCATGGTTAGAAGGAATGAGAATACTAAAGGAATGATCTGTTTAGTATTCTTGAAGAAACTAGATACATAGATATAACTCCAATTACATTGGGAAAGGTTACAAAATACAATACAAAACAAAAACTAAAAACTACATCCACAGGAACTTAATAAAAGGCTTTCTCTTCATCACCTATTGAAGATAGACAATGAAAGGGGTGAGCTAAAATGCTCAGTAAGGGTTAAACAAAGTGCAAGAATCATTATAATAAATCTTGAATCATAATAAATTTGACATAAACAACATGGAATAGTGAATAAATGACAAACTAATGTCATATATAAACTGAGAATGAAACTGCATCCATAGATTTTGTCATAGTGAAAATCCCAAGTATAATAATAATAACTGATAATGAATAAAGAGAATTATTATTAATTGGACATCATGTATCTGGAACATGAAACCATAATACCATAAAAACGATTTACTGCTGGGGGTATAAACCCGCCTGATTTTTTTTGGAAACAAACTCGAAGGGTCTGTCGCCAAACTGTTTTGTCTCATGAGACCTACCTACGCATCGAGGGGCTGTAGTGGGACCCAACCACCTCTACATACAAATAATTCATTATACATTGATTCAATACAAGAGAAATATTCCTTTACAATATCCTTATAGAGTATAGAAAACAGACTCATCAATAACATCCCCAATATACACCGTATGTGAAATGGTACACAGTTTAGACAATAAAAATATCCATGACATTAGATTATGGATATTTAATAGAAATATAATTTCAAATGGAAAGGGATATCAAATGGGTATTAGTTACACCACATAAGTATTATTAGCTGCACAATACAATGTTAGTCACAACAAAGGGGATATTCTAGAACAAAAGTGAGAGAGAGGATCCCTTACCTTTTGCTTGAAGGTGTTCTTGTCCTGTTTTTAAAGACCTGAATAAACAAATTAGGATTATTAATTCATATGTACAGAACCTATTTTATGTTTAATTGATATTATATAACCTTATTTAGTTCATTAACGGACTTTTTTATGGATTTAAGAGATTCAATTTTATTGTTTTGGAAGCATTTTCTTACATGGTTTCATGCTTTGTTTACTTGTATTCATGAATTAAAGTTGGTATGAAATATGGTTAAAAATACAGAATTGTTAATATAAATTATTATTGAACTTAATGTGACATAAATGATGTTATAATGATTTTGGTTATATACTATGATGATGACTCTTTCGATGAGTCAAAGATAAATGCTTGAATTTGGCTTGGCAGTTTTGTGCTAAATTAAATTGTGTTGTATTTTTATTCCATAATAGGAATGTGTAAAGATTCCAGAACATAAATCAAGATAAAATAAATATATTATTATCTGGTTCAACCATATATTTGGTTTCATGACCATACTAGAAATAATTAATGGAAATTGAAATTACATTGTCAACGATGTCGGTAATTGGACACATCACAGACAATGTCTTTATTCCTCAAATAAGTGGGAGAGGAGATGAATAATGATGAGGAATTTTCCATAAACATGATAATATACCGAAATATACAAGATTCTAGAGCATACATTCCTCTTGGTGAATATTATTTTAGGAAAGAAGAAGAAAATAAAGGAATCTTAAAATGAATGAAAACATGATAAATTTATCACGAAAATTCAGCAGCCTAACAACGTCTCTTAAAATTTCATAAATATAGTTTGATGATAGGAATGGAATATCTCATCATTCATACATAATATGGAAAGTAAGGAAAAATATTTAATGAAATATCCCAACACAATACAAAGGGAATGGAAGAGAATATCATAAAATGAATGAAAAAAAGAAAATAAAAGAGGTTGTTTACATCTTGACCTCTTATCTTTGAGATCCTTATTAAGGGATTTGGTTTTGGTCTTTTGGTGAGACCAGTAGCTCTAGGACGTGGGGAAGAGACTTGGGAGGATTATTGGGAAGAATGTTAAGGATCTTCAAGGCTTATAGGAGTGAAGAGAAGAGGTGGGGGAAGGTTTATAGTGGAGGAGAGGGGAAAATTTTGAATATTTAATTTCATTATTCTATTATTTCCATCAAGACAACCAATAGTATTGTTTCATGTGAACCCTAATAGTAATAATGGCATGTGAGTTCGAACCAAGTGGCCTTGCATCACTTATGATGTCACGACCCGTCCCAGTGGGGCCCGCTCCGTGACTCCCCAAGCCCTCCTCCAATAGGCCAGGGGCTGGTGACTAGCACCGAGTAGGCATATCACTAACATGAGAGGAATTTCCTAAGTAACTGTACACATGCACACATCTCCAAGACCAAAAATGCTAAAATGTAAAAAAACACTAAGGAAAAAGAATTCATGCATACAATTAAACCCAACCAACAGAGTACGACGAAAGGTAGAGTACTATTAAAGTAAACTGGTCCAAAATACAAGCCCACCAAAAACAAACAAACAAGAGTCTGAAAACTGCAAATTCCAACCTATAAAAAAAAGGTACGGGGACTGCTGTTCATAGACTTAGGAATGCCTTGTCTTGTAGGGAACTCAAAAATCTCGGTCCTGCCCTGGTCTTCCCTGGACTCTGTCAAAAGGCTGCTCGTCTGCACAAGACACCAGACGTGCGGGAAAATCCCGTGCAGGGGTGAGTATAACAATACTCAGTAGAGGACCCTGAAAACCCCAAAGAAATACAAAGTAAAGGTATAGTCAGCTATGAAAAGTATATGTCTTTAGAACATATAGAATTAACCAGATATACTCAAAACCTAGACCCGTGGTCTAGAGGCAAGTCACACAACCGCATACCCCCGTAAGGGATTCTGTTCGAAGATTCCGTGATGCACTCGTTCTGGGAGAACACACTCCATGAGTCTTATAGCTCTGATTACCTTCGTCCAAGAAGTTCTGTTCGTCGGGAACCGTCACAAGAAATAGCTACACTCATTGTGGGAGACACACTCCTGAGTGGAAAGGTTACGATAGATAGAAGCACTCATTACGGGAGACACACTCCTGAGTGGGAAAGACCATGATACACAGATGAGAATCACTACCAGGGACATGGCGGATGTCGCGACTCATCTGGATTCACCATTTAGGTGATACACCATCTAGGTAGAGGATTAACACCCGATAAGGTTGGTTATGTCGATGCCTGACTCTACCTAGGGTCAAGAATGGATAGAGGATCTCGATCCGGGCCTCTTGGATGGATGCCGGACTCTATCACAGAAAGTCCTGCTAAAGGGATCATAATCCTGCGTGGGAAATGATGCCTAACCTTTAGGGGAACGACAAGAAGGGGCACTAACCCAAATGAAAGATTTCCAATTTACGTTGAACGAAAGGACCATGTTGTTTTCCAAAAAGTACACGGTGTGTAGAAAAGATACACGCCGTGTTGTCTGACCCTAGGTACTACCCGTGTACGACGACCTGTGTCATAGGCTGGTCATGTAGGATAAACTAGGTACACGACCTGTAGTACAGTGTACACGCAGTGTCTGGGTAATTGGGGTTGGTTCCATGTACTCTGTCCATGTGCCCGTACACAGTCATCAACCCATGTACTACCACCCGTGTAATCCGCACACGGGGTGACCCGCACTACTGGCATCGCCTGGCCGTGTCATGGAGTCCACGGTCGTGCACTCCATCCCGTGTCTGTGTATCTCCGAGATACAAACTGATTCCCGTGTAGCTACTTCTGCCAAGTTGTACATGTCGTGTCGCCTGAAGCCGTGTAGATCATCCCGTGTCCGCGTACTACCCAAAGAACACGCTGAAATTCGTGGAAGGTCCAACATGTCGTGTTACCAGGTTCACATGCCGTGTGTTTCTTCTCTGACCCCGAAACCCTAGCCACCGCCGCCCGTACTACACGACATGTTCTTCGGAAGTACACGCCGTGTATTCTGGAAATTTCCAGAAACGACGCTCTTCGCCGGTGCGCCTCCCGTGATGCTTCTAACATTGATCCAGCCGTCCGATCTCCATGAAACCTTTAGGTTTTGGTCGCCCCGACGCCACGAAGCCGCTTCCGGTGGTTTTGGACCTCTGATCGGCTCTAAAAACATGTTTTGATCTTCCCGCACGAAGAACACTCGAATAATGCCCTTTCCGATCCGGTCCGATTCGTCGTCCACCATCGTCGCCGCACCTCCACAAGGTCGTTGCAGCGTCGAACCTTCGATTTGGGATCGTTGCGTCGTAGAATGGATGCGCAAAGATCCGTTGTTCGTCACCCCGCGAAGAACGTGAATAATGCACGAGGAAAGAAGGGGGAAGAAATCCAAATAAAAAAATTGAGGAACGAACCTCCACCTTCGTTCATCATGGCATTGATCCGCTCCCATTAATAAGATTAAATGGAGAAAGAATCAATAACAATATAAAGCCAGATCAATTCCCCAAAACCATCCCAATGAAAATCCCTCCCGCAAGAACACACGAATCCGCGGATCAACTTGTTCGTGGTTGATCCGCGTTCATGGTTTAAACTCAAAAATGGGGAAAGGGAATTGAAATAAAAAACCCCTACCTATAGTAAGGATCAATCGTTGATGAAGGTGTCATGCTTCCGTCTTCGTCAAGATCATTCAACGTCGTTGGCGCATCGATTCACAGCCTCGATCCGTCTTCGTTTATCGCCGAGAAATTTCTCCAATGCCCCGTGGATTCGGCAGAGGTTCCTCTCAAACGTCGCTAACGATCAATAATTGTTCATCCCTTTTAAAAGGGAAACTATATTGGCACTTAATTATGCGTCGATATTAATGATTCCAACATGCCAAATCTTGAGTCATTATGACACACCCTTTGTTAAGGAAACAAACGTCTCGTCACTGCGTATTAAAGAGTCCAACTTTCCATTTATCTGTCATTATGACACAACATTTAATTAAGGAAACAACTTCCCTTTTACCCCACTGCAGCAGTTGTTTCCATAAAATAAAATAAACATTTAGATTTTTATTTTATTTTATTTTTTATTAAAATGTCTGAAAAATAACTTTTTCCCTCGACCCACGCCGGTCGAGATTAGCCTCATTCTTAGGTAAATTCGTTGTCCCAGATGCAACAGTGTGATCAAATTTTTTATCCAGGCATCCGTTTGGAAACTTCCACAACCGCGCACAAGTGCCGACTCACTTAAAAAAAAAGTTCAAACCACCATTCCGGGCTCACTGGACCTCGGAATGATGTGCCGTCTTCATGCCCGGTCTTGCTTAGAATGATGTGTTGTGTTCAAGCCCGGTATCGAAATAATTATATATAATATTTAAAAATAATAAACGGAAAATCCGAGACATTACATATGATGTCAGAAATAGTGTATTTTACTGATAAATTTAATATACTGTATTTTACCATATTTTACTATTCATCAAAAATTCAAGAATTTCAGAAAAATCCCAAAAATTCACCCCTACCATTTTTTGACATGTGGAATTCAAAAGTGAAATCCATTTTTCAAAAATAATTTTCTGAATATTATTAATTTAATTTTTAAATAAGGTCATTCTTAATTCGAAAAATAACAATCTTGAAGTGCAGTTAGTTTTATGTGACATTGAAAAATTAATTAAGATCCCATTATCATATTTCCTTAAGAAAATAAAATAATATTATTATTTACTATTCATAAGGATCATATTACAATTTATATTACTATTCATAAGGGTATTATACTATTCACCAAAAATCAAGTTTGTTCTATTAGACTCTAAATGACTTAATGATCACAACTCTAGATGACCATTTTTCAAAATTCAAAACATAGAAGTGGAAAATTTATATTTAATGGCTAGGTTTTGAATATATCCTAAATAACCTAGTGTTGTTTCAAAGAAACATAGTGATGAATATAATATAACTTAGTGATGAATAGAAAAACACAACATAAAATGTTTGGGGTACTACATTATTCCCTCCTTCGGAAAATTTCGTTCTCAAAATTTACAAAATATTACCTAAAAAGATTCGGGTATGTCATTAACATAAGCTTCTCATGCTCCCATGTTGCTTCCTCCATCTTATGGTTCCTCTATAGAACCTTTACTAGAAGAGTCATCTGATTTCTCAATACTTGTTCTCTAGTATCAAGAATCTTGATAGGATCGTCACAATAATATCGATCTGGCTCAATTTCTACTTCTTCATAAGTGAGTACATGTGTAGGGTCTGGCATGTACTTTCTTAACATTGACACATGTAACACATTGTGAACCATGGAGAGACTTGGTGACATTCCCACATGGTAAGCTACGGCTCCAATTCGGGTCAGAATTTCAAAAGGTCGGATGTACATGGGACATAACTTTCCCTTATTACCGAAATGCATAATACCCTTCCATGGAGATACCTTTAAGAAAACATGATCACCTTCTTAAAACTCAAAATCCTTCCTTCAGTTATCTGCATAGCTCTTTTGCGTACTTTGAGCTATTTGGATATGGTTCTGGATATTTTTCACCTTCTTCGTTGTTTCTTCAACAATTTCTAGTCCCGCAAGCTTTCTTTCACCAACATCATCCCAGTAAGTTGGTGCATGACATCTCCTCCCATACAATGCTTCATAGGGTGCCATCTGAATACTTGAATGGAAGCTATTGTTCTAGGAAAATTCTATAAGAGGTAAATACTGATCCCACATGCCTAGAAAATCAAGTGAACAAGACCTCAACATGTCTTCCAATGTTTTAATAGTTCGTTCTGATTGTCCATCAGTTTTTGGGTGATAGGCAGTGCTCAAGTGAAGATCAGTATCTAGGGCCTTCTGAAGACTTTTCGAGAATCTTGATGTAAAATGTGGATCACGATTAGAAAAAATCGATAGGGGTACTCCATGAAGTCTCACAACTTTATTAATATATAGTCCTGCTAGATGTTCAAGTGGTAGATCTTTTCTTATAGAAAGAAAATGTGCTGACCTGGTTAGACAATCAACAATGACCCATATTGCATCATTCCTTCTAGGAGTCTTTGGTAGTCCCATAAAAAGTCCATCATGATATTATCCCATTTCCACTCAGGTATGGTAAGAGGTTGCAATAATCCTCCCTGATTTTTCCTTCCATCTTTCACTTGTTGAAAAACCATACATATTGACAAAAAATCAACAATCTCCCTCTTCATGTTGTCCCACAAAAAATGTTCCTTCAAATCTATATACATCTTAGTGCTACCTGGGTGTATATAGAAATTTGAACTATGTGCATCATCCAACAATTACCTTTTTAGATCAGGTATATTGGGAACACAAAGTCTCTTCCCAAATCTCAAAATTCCATCTTCATATACAAATTCACTCAATCTCCCATCATTCACAGCTTTAATATTATTTTGAAACTCCTCATCATCAGCTTGAGAACTTTTTATCCTTTATAGTAAATATGGTTCGGAAACCATTTGAAAAAGTACTGATGATTCACATTCCATGGTTATTACCATATCCATCTTTATTAGATCCATGAAAATAGGTTCCCTTTCAACACTCATCTTGTTCAAAAATCAATGATTCTTTCTGATCAAAGCATCTACCACCTTATTTTCCTTCCCTGGGTGGTAGTGTATCATGCATTCATATTCCTTGATTAGTTTAAGCCATCTCCTTTGCCTCATGTTGAGTTATTTCTGTGAGAAAATATACTTCAAACTCTTGTGATCAGTATAAATCTCACATTTTTCACCATAGAGATAATGTCTCCATATCTTCAAAGAAAAGATTACAGTAACTAACTAAAGATCATGAGTAGGATAGTTTTTCTCATTAACTTTTAGTTGTCTTGATGCATAAGCAATAACCCTATCATTTTACATAAGGACACAACCAAGTCCTTTCTTTGAAGCATCACTATAAATAACAAAACTGTCATTCACTGATGGTAGAGTCAATATAGGAGAATTGGCTAATCTTCCCTTCAGTTCATTGAAACATTCTTCACAATCCTTTTTCCAAAAAAATTTAACCCCTTTTTGTGTGAGCTTCGTTAGCGGGTTAGATAGTCGGGAAAATTTTTGCATGAAATGCCAACAATTACCTACTAAGTGAATAAAACTATGTACCTCAGTTATGTTTGTTGGCATGGTCCAATCTTGGATTGCCTTTTTCTTCGCCAAATCAACAAGGATTCCATCCTTCGAGACAATATGGCCAAGAAAAGAAACTGACTGAAGCCAGAATTCACACTTTCTTAACTTCTCATATAATTGATTTCTTCTAAGAGTTCAAAGAATAACTCGCAAGTGACTATCACGGTCTTCATAGATTTTTGAGTATACGATGATTTCATTGATGAATATCACAACAAAGTTATCAAGATATTCCTTGAAAACTCTATTCAGTAAACCATGAAAACAAATGGTGCATTTGTCAGTCCAAAAGGCATCACTGTAAACTCGTAATGCCCATACCTGGTTCAAAATGATTTCTTCAGAATATCTTCCTTCCTCACACTCAATTGATGATATCCGGATCGAAGGTCAATCTTTGAAAAGTATTGAGGTAAATAAATTTGGTCAAATAAATCATCAATCTGGGGTAGATGATAATTTTTCTTTATTATAATAGCATTGATTTCTCTGTAATCAATGCATTGCCTCATGGATCCATCGTTCTTCCTTATAAACAAGACTCGGGCTACCCATGGAGAAACACTAGGTAGAATAAATCCCTTGTCACTCAACTCTTCTAGTTGTTTCTTCTGCTCCACTAGCTTCACAGTGGCTATTCTAAATGGGGACTTTGATATATGTCTTGCACCAGGAATTAAGTCAATGGAAAACTCAATTTCTCACTCTGGAGGATGTCCTGGTAAAGCCTCTGGAAATACATCAATTTACTCTTTCACTATGTGCACATATTAAATTTTAATATTTCTTTCCTCTCCCATAGATATTGGTTTATCATCATCTCCAAGTATTGAATTCAATCGAGCTACCAGGGGTGGTTCAAGATAATAATCAGGTGGTGAAGTTTCTACCCTAAAGACAATGGATTCTACACCATTTACAAAAATTGCAACTTCCTTTTTATTTCAATAAATCCTCGCATCATAAATTGATAGCCAATAAATAACAAGAATTATATCAAATTCAGTCATGGTTATGATGATAAGGCTAGAAACTAAACCACATTTTGGTGTTTGGAGGGGTACTAGTCGACATGCCTTTATTGCAATGATACAACCCATGGGAGTTTTGACTGACAACTCCTTTCTTAAATCAAATTGGACATATCTAATTTTCCTGGAAAACTGAGAGGATATAAATGAATGCGATGACCCATAATCAAATAAATTATTGGCTAAGTTTGAGGAAACAATTAAAGTACCTTCTACCACATAATTAGGAACTTCGACCTCCACAGTTGTAATTGCATAAGCTCTACATTGATCTTTTGTCCTTTTCTGAGTCATGTTTCCTTAGAGTTTAGGAAAATCATTTTCATAGTGTCCCATCTCTCTGCAATTGTAGCATTGAAAATCATTGAATTTTTTCTTCCACTTGCATTCATCGGATTGATGACCCTTTTCTCTGAATTTATAGTAGACTCCCAGGCCTTTCAATCATTTCATGAGATTATTATTTCTATAGTTCTCGCATAATGGTAAACTATTCATTCCCTTTCTCTTCTTCAGTTCTTCTCCTTTTCCTATTTTATCAGAGTACTGCTTCTTATCTTGGTTTCCTTTGAAAAGATTTAATCTGGAAAATTCCCTCTCTCTTTTGCGGGTACTTGATACTATTCGATCATATGATGAATTTTTTTGAGAAGTCAGTGCCCTCTGAAGAATTGTTTTAATACCTTCAAAGAAATGATCAATCTTGTCTGCCATGTCACATACGTAATATACTGCATACCTGGCCAGCCTTGTAAAAGTTGCCTCATACTCTGGAACACTGTCTTCTTCCCTTTGTTTCAAGATAAGGAATTTCTGCTTCATTTCAGTTCGTTGCTCAAGAGGGAAATATTTCTCTACGAATATTTCCCTAAAATTCCTCCACTCCATATCTTTTATTTCTTCTTCCTCCATGGTGTTCTGAATCAGGGACCACCATTCATCAACATCACCCTGGAGACAATATACTGTCAGCACCACCTTCTCATTTTCATTGCATCTTAATGCTATGAATATTTTTTCAAGTGACTTGATCCATTGATCAGATACGACTGGATTAGTATTCCCACTGAAAGATG
The DNA here is from genome assembly GCA_963277665.1 of Viscum album. Taxonomy (NCBI): domain Eukaryota; kingdom Viridiplantae; phylum Streptophyta; class Magnoliopsida; order Santalales; family Viscaceae; genus Viscum; species Viscum album. Next base: position 1,577,146,291 of record OY728146.1, on the reverse strand, counting down.
GGGGCTTCTGTCACATGAAACGATGCAACACAGGTGTGGAATGGTTATTCATTACAACTTGAGTATGTTGTCCCAATATAGTCAAGATCTGATCTGCACCAACATTGACTGTGTTGACTTGTTTAGTAGGGAGATCCCTACCCTGAACACGAGTATTCATTCCACTTCTCCCATTATATTCCATTTCTAAATAATGGGATGAACTAGATTAGTTTACGAATCATAAATATAAAAGCACTCAACATAGATTTAAATTCTATGCATAGCCAATATTATAAACACGGTTTCTCTAAGGTAAAATTTACATTAAACTCCTTCATAATGTCTTGTAAAGAAAATATGAATTATCCTAAGCATATACCCCAAGAGTGTTGTAACCAAGAGTGTAGCAAGGCCCGTTGTCGTGTACAAGTTCCAGTTCGAGTCTAGCTCGAAGCGGTGTTTTCAAGTTTTACCCCTAGATACATCTGTACCAGAGCCACCTCTACCTGCTCGTATCCATACAGGGATGTATTTCTATAATTATTCACATAATCTATTCCTTACCAAAATACCAAGAAGTTCTTCTATGTTTATCATCAAATTCTACCTTAGGTCTTTGTTCCCTACTATATATTTCATAATCTAGTTTCCATGTTTCCTACTAAACTTCCTCTGATACCAACTGTAACACCCTGACCCCTCTAGACAGGAGCTGGTGCATTAATTGTGATATTGGCATGGTTAGACGGAATGAAAATACTGAAGGAATGATCAGTTTAGTAGTATTGAAGAAACTAGATACATAGATGTAACTCTAATTACATTAGGAAAGGTTACAAAATACAATACAAAACAAAAACTAAAAACGACGTCCACATGAACTCAATAAAAGGCCTTATCTTCATCACCTATTGAAGATAGACAATGAAAGTGGTGATCTCAAATGCTCAGTAAAGGTTACAAAAAGTAGAATCATGAGTACAATAAATCTTGAATCATAATCAATCTGACATAAAAAATATGGCATAGTGAATAAATGAAAAACTAATTCCATTTATAAACTAAGAATGAAATTACATCTATATATTTTTTCATAGTGAAAATCCATTGGATAATAATAATAACTGATAATGAATAAATATAATGCTTATTAATTGGAAATCATGTATCTGTCACATGAAACCATAATACCGTAAAAATGGTTTACTGCTGTGGGTATAAACCCGTCTGATTTTTTTTGGAAACAAACTCAAAGGGTCTGTCGCCAAACTGTTTTGTCTCATGAGACCTATCGATGCATTGAGGGGCTGTATTGGTCCCCACCCACCTCTACATACAAATAATTATTTATTCATTGATTCAATACAAGATAAATATGCCTTTCTAATATCCGTATAGAGTATAGATAATGGACTCATCAATAACATCCCCAATATACACCGTATGTGAATTGGTACATGGTTTAGACAATAAAAATATCCATGACATGAGAATATGGATATTTAATAGAAAAGTAATTTAAAATGGAAAGTGATCTCAAATGGGTAGCAGTTACACCATATAAGGATTATTAGTTGAACAATACAAAGTTAGTCACAATAAAGGGGATTTCTCGAACAAAAGTGAGAGAGAGGGTCCCTTACCTTATGCTTGAAGGTGTTCTTGTATTGTTTTAAAACACCTGAATAAACAAATTAGGATTATTAATTCATAAGTATACAACCTATTTTATGTTTAATTGATATTTTATAACCTTATTTAGTTCATTAATTGTCTTTTTGATGTATTTAATAGATTCAATTTTATTGTTTTGGTAGCATTTTCTTACTTGGTTTCATGCTTTGTTTACTTGTATTCATGAATGAAAGTTGGTCTGAAATATGGGTAAACATCCATAATTGTTAATATACATTACTATTGAAATTAAAGAGACATAAATTATCTTATAATGATTCTGGTTATATACTATGATGACGACTCATTCGATGAGTTAAAGATAAACGCTTGAATTTGGCTTGGAAGTTTTGTGCTAATTTTTTTTTTGTATTTTTATTCCATATTAGGAACGTGTAAAGATTGCAGAACATTAATCAAGATAAAATACATATATTATGATATGGTCAACCATATATTTTGTTTCATGACCAGACTAGAAAGAATTAATGGAAATTGAAATTACATCATCCATGATGTCGGTAATTGGACACATCACGGACAATGTCTTTATTCATTAAATAAGTGGGAGAGGAGATGAATAATGATGAAGAATTTTCCATAAACCTGAGAACATCTAGAATATACCTGATTCTGGATCATACATGCCTCTTGGTTAAGATTAATTGAGGAATGAAGAAGAAAATAAAGTAATCTTAAAATTAATGAAAACTTGATAAATTTCTCACTAAAATTTGGCAGCCTAACGACGTCTCTTAAAATTTCATAAAAATATTTTTATGAGAGGAATGGAATATCTCATCATTAATACATAATATGGATAGTAAGGGAAAATATTTAATGAAATATCCCAACACAATCCAAAGGGAATGGAAGATAATATCATAAAATGAAAGAAAAGAAAGAAAATAAAATAGGTTGTTTACCTCTTGATCTCTTCTCCTTGAGATCCTTCTTAAGGGCTCTGGTTTTGGTATTTTGGTGAGACCAGTAGCTCTAGGACGTGGGGAAGAGACTTGGGAGGATTATTGGGCAGAAATTTGAGGATCTTCAAGGCTTAGAGGAGTGAAGATAAGAGGTTGGGGGGGTATAGTTGATGAGAGGGGTAAATTTTGAATATTTAATTTCATTATTTTATTATTTCTATCAAGACAATGAATAGTTTTGTTTCATGTGACCAATAATTGTAATAATGGATTTTGAGTTCGAACCAAGTGGCCTTTCATCACTTATGATGTCATAAATAATGTATTTTACGGATAAATTAAATATACGGTATTTTATCGTATTTCACTATTCATCAAAAATTCAAGAATTTCAGAAAAATCCCAAAAATTCACCACTACCATTTTTTGACGTGTAGAATTCTAAAGTGAAATACATTTTTCAAAAATAATTTTCTTAAATATTATTAATTTAATTTTTAAATAAGGTCATAGTTAATTAGAAAAATAACAATGTTGAAGTGCAGTTAGTTTTATGTGACATTGAAAAATTAATTAAGATCCCATTATCATATTTCTTTAAGGAAATAAAATAATAACATTATTTAATATTCATAAGGGTCATATTACTATTCATAAGGGTATGTTACTATTAACTAAAAATCATGTTTGTTCTATCAGACTCCAAATGACTTACTGATCACAACTCTAGATGATAATTTTTCAAAATTCAAAACATAGAAGTGGAAAATTTATATTTAATGGCTAGGTTTTGACTATATCCATGATAAACTAGTGTTGTACCAAAGGAACACAATGATGAATATAATGTCACTCAGTGATGAATAGAGAAACATAACATAAAATGTTTGGGGTACTACATCCTATTTATTTTATTTAGGAATATGAGCCATGTGTTGATGGGACAACTCCCCCTAAAACCCCATGGATAGCCCCCCCCACCTAGACAGCCCCCACCCCTCCTGGACAACACATCCACCCACCCCCACCTAGACATCCCACTCCCACCCCCCACATGGAGGCCCCCCATCTGGACAGCCCCCACCCCACCTGGACAGCCCCCCACCCACCCCCACCTGGACAACCACCCCCCACCCACCCCCACCTGGACAACCACCCCCCACTCACCCCACCTTGATAGACTACCACCCCCACCTGGACAACCCCCACTCCCACCTAGACACCCCCCACATGGACAACCCACCCTCGCCCCTTGACATCCCAAACCCCTCTCCCACCTATACATCCCACCCCACCCCCTTGGACAGCCAACCCTCTGGACAGCCGAAACCCCCTCCCCACCTGGAAAACCCACCCTGAACCCCTTTACATCCTACACCCCTGCTTGGATAGCCCACACCTCCTTCCCCACACCCTTGCAGCCCCCTACCCCCTGTAGACCCCTACCCCCTGGATATCCCACCCCCACCTAGATAGCCCCCCCCCCCCCCCCCCCCCCCACCTGGACATCCCATACCCCCTGTAGCCCCACTTAGGGTAATTTTATTTAAAACCATTTTGTTAATTAAGAAAGTCAATCCATAATGTATTAGCCATTTCATTCAAAACAACCCATTCAATTTATAAAAACTTAAAAAATTCAATTTATAAGTCTCTATGGGTCACTTAGGAAATGACATTGGGGGGAAGGGGAAATCACCTACACGGTTAATTCCAATTTTAAAACTGGGCCAAGCACTTAGGAGGTGGGGTGGTGTCCAGGAGGTGGGGTGGTGTCTAGTGGGGATTTCCAATGGGGTGGAGGGTGTCTAGGGTGTGGGGTGTTCAAGGGGTGAGGGGGGGGCTCTCCAAGGGGGTGGGGTGTCCACGGGGTGAGGGCTATCTAGGGGGATGTCCAGGGGGTGGGTGGTGTCCAAGGGGGTGGGGGTGTCCAGGGGGTGGGGGAGTGTCCGATGGGGGGGGGTCCAGGGGTGGGGGCTGTTGTGGGGGGAGGGGGTAGTGGGTGGTGGTCTTCAGAGGGGTGGGGGAGGGCCTTTCCTGGGTGGTTAGGATTGTCTATGGTTGGGGTGTCCCGCGGTGGGGGTTGTCCAAGGGGGTGGTGGTGTTCAGGGGGGGGGGGGGGTGGTTGTCCAAGGGTTGGGGTGTGCATGTGGGGGGGATATCCAATGGGGGTGGGGTGTTCAAGGGAGTAAATACACATATAATACATTGAAAATTACCTATACCCAATCAAACCAATATCACAATTCCAATCTATCACCCAACCAACAACCAATTCATCCTCAATATCACCAACCTTCCTATTATTCCTTGAAAAAAACTATAAATTAAAAATCCAAATCCAATTTTCAACTAAACTAATGTCCATAGAAACTACCATATCACCCCACTAAAAGTATGGAAAACCATCTACACCACTACCCCAACTGTCCGAAATCCCTTCACATGGATCATCCTTATATCGATTACCCACCTCAAGACTATATGACTAAACAAACCCTTTACCATATTTGACTTGGGATGCATCTCACCAGCACCCATTATTTCATATGGTTCAAGAACTCTAGACAAAAAATATTGTCTATGAATAATTCAAATAAAAGTGTCTCACAAAATCATGACACTTGAAGTGTAGAACAAAAACAGAAAACAAATCAATGTATTCAGTATACCATGCCATAGACCGCATGGTTTAGAAAAAATAAAAAAATATATGCATAACATTAAAACTATGGTACCACATACTAATTTGAATAGTATAAATAAAAAATTTCTTGATTGAAGATGGATCTATCGTGTGGAAGGAGTTCCGCAGCCTAGGGTAAAAAGAGGGCTTCGGGAGATCTTTGGATTAGGGCTACAATCGCAGGGACGGGGGGGGGGGGGGTCGTGCTGCTGTATATTTGGGTGGGAACATTACCAATGGTTTTAAAAAACCATTGGTAAATATATATTTTACCAACATGTTTAAAAAAATGTTGGTATGCATTAGGAAAATTAAATACTTCCCAATGGTTTACTCAAAGCGTTGGGAAATATTGATTCTAAAATAAGTATACCAACGGTTTGTTAAAACATTTGGTAAAGGATGATCCAAAAACATTATACCAACGGTTTGAACAAACCATTGGAATATAATTATTGTGAAAGCCACAATTTCCACCGGTGTCTATGTGGACTGCTTTATGTTCAAGATCCTCTAACCCCAGAAGAGCTCTATTACCTTTGAAACTTCTAGTTTTGTGATCCATTTCTTTTCAATATTCAGAATCTGCCTTGTATGATCTTTTTTTTCTTTTTGAAATATTTCTCAGAGTTTCATGCATTAGTTTGTCCAGTTCGGGGAACTATGTTACTATCTCTAAGCCATGATTCATCACTAGCTACTGTGGTGATGAGGTCTCTGTTCTTGGATAGTTTCTATGGTCTATGTGTGTGGTTTTCTTTACTTTGTATTCTCTATTTTTATGTGATTTTTTTTATTTTGTCATAATAATAAATAATTTCTTGTAGTTTTCTTATCGTGGAGTAGGACTAAAAGGTCTGAACCATGTAAATCTACCGTGTTCTTTACATTCCGACATTTTTTTCATTTCCATTCTTTTGGCTTTGTTAAAAATGATTCTTATTCTATATTGTGTTTACTTAATAAACCTATAAGTGAATATGTATCAATACCCAACAAGTGGTATCAGAGCCTCTAATCATTTTATCAATGTGTGTAAATTTTAAAGTAAAAAATTTTGAATTTGGAAATGATTTTAATATGTGGATACTTAAAATGCGTGCACTATTAGTTAAAAACAAACTTGTAGATGCTTTAAATGGTAGTAAAAAACCTATATTTCCCATCTCTATTGATGATCAGTCCACCACTACCTTAGTTGATATTGACCCTAGTATATGGGAAAAGGCTCACTGCACTCTTCTGTCAACCATAGGAGATAATGTTTTATGGCAAGTCGCACATGAAAACTTCTGCTAAATATATTTGGATTAAACTTGAACATTTGTATATGAACAAATCTTTTCATGAATGTTAGAATAAAAATATGTTGTTATATAACTTCAAATATGACTCCTGGATCTTTTGTGCATGTTCATATTGATTTATTTAAAAAAGTTCTTTTGGGTTTAGCTAGTACAGATATAGAGGTTAAAGATGAAGACAAGGATTTAATTCTTTTAACTTCCCTATATTATTATTTTAATTCGTTAAAGGATTTTATGATGCATGGTTGATATTTGATTAATTTAGAAGAAGTGATGTTTGTTATGTCTTCACACAATCGTCAAACACATGGTTTGAAGGAAGAATTTAACAGTGTTAAGAGTCAACCATAGTTAATGTATATTAAGGGTACAATGAAAAATAATGGTAGGAATAAAAAGAACTGGTTTAATAATTTATGGTGTTTTTGAGTGCGGAAACACTGACCTTATAAAAAGGTATTGTATGAACATGAAAATTAGAGACTGTGTGGCCTGGTCCCATATGATATTCCCTAGGTATGACAATACAGAATTTATTTAATTTATTTTTTAGCAACCCCTTCATTAGAACTAGGAATGGGTTCTTTGTGGTCTCTTTCTAGTGTTCCTAGTACTATCTACATTTGTCACTGTGGGAATACCCAGTTAGGAGAAAGGGTTCATGTGGGCTGGTCTAAGCTATTTAGGATTTGGTAGAGAGTTTCCTATCGGCTTCCTAGTTTGTGGTTTCTGTGTGATTTTTTATACTACTTTGTCACTATGGCATTATTTTATCAGTTTTTTTATTATCCACTATGTTTTACCACTGAGGAAGGTTTTTTGGTTTAATAGGTCTCTGCATGCTTGGGAGTCCAGGGCATTAATGGTACCCAAGGTAATGTTGGTAAGATGTTCTATTTAATGTCATTATTTAATTAGATTAAACTTCTGAGCATGCTTAGTAATTTTTGAAAGTATTAGAGGTGTGGGAATGGGTATTCCATGTGCCAATGTGGCACCCACTAAGAAGATATGTGTTGGGAGGATTCAGTAGTCTTAGGTTTATTTTTGTTAAATAAAATCTATCTAAACCCACTGTAGTGTAGTTAGGGTTGCAAGAGCACCCTAATTTTGTATTTAAAATTGCAAAGGTGGAGATTTTTTATTTTTGGTTTTCAATTTAAATGTTTTGATTTATGATTTTTTTATTTTATTATGAATAATTAGTTTTACCAGTCCTTCGCTTGGGATTCTGTGTTATCAGGCCTCTGTTTGGGTCGTTGGTAATACTGGGATCCCTTATGGACCATGGCATGCGACTAATTTTTGGGTTGCTTTGTTGGTTCGTTGATCAGTTGGTCTACTTGGCCCCCGTGCTGCCACTGTGATGGTATGCCTGATATCCTTTCTACTAGCAATCTATTGAACTCCATCTGACGGCTCTGGATCTCCATTTTGTGATTCTGTGTGATCTTATTCGCTGCCTCCCTTTCACTTCGTGCATGACACATGTCCTAGTTTTTCCATGATTTGTTTCAGCTGGTCCAAATTCGCGATGATTTTGTTCACTTTCCACCATCAATGTGTCCCACCTCACCTGCAATGCTTGACAACACCCATCACCTCACCCACTTCTCTATTATTTCTTTTTCGCTTCATTTGTTGAGGTGTGAGCTTTGGCTGGCGTTTCTTCTTATTCCTTCCATGGATTCATTCCAGAGACTAGACACCCATCGTATCCACTTTCCTGTGACTTCCCCATTTTGGTGAGCTTCGCCAGTGGAGATCTCGAGATACGCGAGCTTTGTGTGAACTATTTCATGTTCAAGATCCACTGACCCTGTTATAGTCTTATTGCCTTCGACAATTTGGGTTTTGTGATCCATTTCTTTATTTAGTATTTGTGCTTTATGATCATGTTTTCTTTTAGGTTTGGTTATTGGGGTAGCATGCATGAGTCCGTCCAAATTAGGGGAGTATGTTGTTATCTCTGAGCCAAGATTTTTCACTCGCTCTTAGGGTGATAAGGTCCTTGTTCTCGGATAGTTTCTCTGGTCTGTGTGCATGGTTTTATTTACTCTGTCTTTTTTTGGTATGTGATTTGATTTTTTTTCATAATAATAAATAATATGTGGTTGTGTTCTTGTTGTGGTGTAGGACCAAAAGGTCTGAACTACATAAATCAACTATGTTCATTACTTTACATTATTTTTTCTTTTCTGTTGTTTGGAGTTTGTTAAAAACTTTTCTTATTCTCTGTTGTGTTTGCTTCAAACACCTCTATATGAACCTGTATCGATACCCAACATAAGCTATTTGAGTACTGCACTACTCTCATTAATCATATATGCATGTTGTTGTTGTTGTTTTTGTTGTTTATTTTAGCTTTCTATTGAGATTCTGTACGTGCAAGAAAAGAGTTTTGTTCTGGAAAATGCATACGATGAGCCCAGAATTATTATTCTCATGGTTATGGTTATATTTTAATTGAATCATATTATAAAAAATGTTATTTACTGTTTATGAGAATCCTTCCAAGCTGTTTGATTCTATTAGTAGTATTTTCTTCTGATTTTTAATATGTTCACTATTAAATCATTTTATAATTCTAGTAATTGGAATTTGTATTACGAATATATTCTTGTTTATTTGATTCATATTATGGAACTGGAATATAACAATTAGTTTTAGATATCATATTTTGGGATTATTTAAACCTATTTTATAGCCACTGGATCCTTAGCGGTTGAATGAGGACCGCCTTGCGCAATGTATCCCCTAACACAATTCATTACTAATTTATTGAAATGTACTCGAATGATTATGAACTCTGTACTTTAGTTAAAATAAACTGTCTTCCACTTTTCATCACCTCTCACATTTTGGTTTCCAATTGTTTTTTGTAGAGATATTTATTTCATGATTTTTATAAAAAAGCATTCATGAAAGAGTAGTCATAAGTGATTTCAATCATGACATTTCAAAATCTAAGAAGACTCTGAAACAGTTGACTCCATCGATTTACTTGCTATCATGAATAGACTGAAATTCTATCATTTATATGTTTAAATGTTTCCTTGAAATGTAATGGATCACTTATATTCGGTTTCATTCTATGAAATAACTATTATTTATTATTCTATTTCTTTCACTCACTATATTGCATCTCTTCATAGGTTTTGTTAGTTAATTTTATGTTTTCCATAATTTACTTAATATTTTTCCTCGTGTAGTTTCATAGTTTGGGGTATTAGTATGTTAAATTACCAGAAACATTTGGTTTTCATTTTAGACTAACACATTAAATTATTTGATGTAATTCATCCATGTCAAACGAGTGATGGGGTTCAATCCATTTGAAAACCTATATAAAAAAACTAAAACCATTAAAATATTTATATTTTTTCTTAAAAAAAAATACTCCAAAAAACTCCAAGAAAATTAATGAACCAAAGAGGAAAGAGAATGGAATTTAAGGAGAATTTCATAATAACGGGGTGGTTTCAGATGAAGTGCATATAAGGAGTGGGAAATGGGCCTGAAAGTGGAAGACCACCACCACCACTGGCATCACTTTTATTGATTCAAACTATTTTTGGGAAGCTGTTCTCTTGCTCCTCAACCATGGAATCGACACTACCAGCCATAGTGATGATCGCCACCGCGGCTGTGCTAGTTTCAGGGGGTCGAGTAGGGAATTTGTTTGAAGGGATCGAGCCGTCGTCGCCCACATCGGCAGAAGGAGGAGCTGTTACAAAAATAAGTTGGAAGAAAAGAATATGGATAGAACCTTGATGCATGAATCGGGTTTACTGTCCAAAGGGTTTTGATCCACCCCCACGTTGATGGTGTATAGTTCTCGGTGGATGTATCCCTCATGGATTTCACCAGGGTTTGGGAAAAATTGAACACCAATTTCTGATTACCCCACTGCACCGATGTTGGGAAAACTCTGGAGAATTTCTAGGATTGAAATTAATTAATGCATAAGAGATCTAATCATCACTTATTTATAGATTAAAAATGGTGTTAATTTCACCGGTTCAGTCAAAGAACACATTGGTTTGACCAAAACTAGACAACTCTTGGTGAGGGACACACCGCTTCGATCTCACCATTTGATCCAAGAACACATTGGTTCAACCAAAAAGACACAACTCCTGGTGAGAGACACACCAGTTCAAATTTTAAAAAACACTCTATTTATTTTAATAAATAACTTGAATAAAATTATAACAATAACATATTTTGAATAAAATATATAAAATATATAACAATCCACTACTTTTATTCATAAATATTAATTCTCCATATCACAGGTGATTCATTAAACATAATAAAGGTATCTTTTGATTTAAAACATTATATAGTATCAATATCTCAAAGTTTATCAGATTTATAAGTTTTTGAAACATTAAAATTATTAACCTTTATGATAAATCGGAGAAATCATACATATGATGAACGATCATCCAACATCTCATTTTTAAGCACTTTTAAGGCCATGTGCTTATTTCCTTTTCATGAACTCTCTAAGGATAAAACCCATTAACTCCTGTAAGAAGAAGCGCCACTTCTAATTTCACATAGGCAAACTATTACAATGTGATTCTGTTATAATAGCACATAACTCATTGAGTCTTAATATTTTGTTAAGAGTTTAAAACTCAACCTCTTGTCATAATAGATGATATTGAAACCAAAAATTGGGGTTATAATTGTCAATATCAATAACCATCTTTGTAACTTGTTTTTACCCATTATACACTTTGATTAGGATTTAACTAAAGAAAGTGTTGGGTTTTGATTATTGAAATGATTTATTCTATGGGTTTTAACCCTATCTCTTTATTAGTTTCACAAATAACCTCTCACGACAGTGATTTTGTAAACGGGTCCCCGAGGTTTATACCTGATCTCACACAAACAATTGTTATGGTACCATCATGTAACAATTTTCTCACTTAATCGTGTCTCAAACTTATATTTCTAGACCTTCCATTGTACATGAAACTATATGCCCTTGATAATGTTGCTTCACTATCACAACTGATAGAGATATGAGGCATCTGACTAGGCCACAATCTAATATGAAATAATAGATTCCTAATCCATTAAGCTTCTTTTCCACATGCCACTAAGGCGATAAACTCTTACTCCATGGTAGAATATGAAATACATGTTTGTTTCGTGATTTCCCAAGAAACAACACAACCTAAAAGAGTAAACAACCATCTATAAGTGGACTGGTAATCTCCAATACTCGTAATCCAACTTTCATTAGTGTATCCTTCTAATATAGACGAATAATGATTATAGTATAAACATAAACCATTGATATTTTTTAAGTATCCAAAAATTCTCGTTATACATCTCAAATGACCCGCAATAGGATTACTAGTATATATACTAATTTTACATACCACAAAAGCTATATCAGGTCTAGTGAAATGCATCACATACATTAAAGAACCAATTACACTAGCATATTCAAGTTGTGCAACAGCTCTAACCGTATTTATAAAATGTTTGACACTAGAATCAAATAGAGTATTGACATCCATGAAACCAAGATGATCAAATTTATTTAACATTTTTTCTATGTAATGAGATTGACTTATAGAATAAACCCCACTATGTTTTATAACTTTAATTCCTAGAATAGTATCAACTATTCCAAGATCCTTCATTTTAATCATAGGTGATAAGTAATTCTTTGTCTTGATTATACCAATAATATTGTTATAAAAAAATAACATATCATTGTAACACCCGAGATTTTTATGAGTAATATTTTGTTTTTATATATCATCAAAGGAATCTTTCACTACATACTAGCTTGGCTTACTTTACACACAATCGCGACCTTCCTCGATAGCTTGCGTCATACGCAATACTGAGTTTCACTAAACAACGTTTTGCTATTAAAATATTATTAAAACTAGCCGTTATGAAGAGTAATAACCACTTTTTGAAATTTTATAAATTTTATATTTCAAAATGGACTTCATTTTTGGATTCGGAATACCGAAATTAGCCTAGGGTGAAATTTTGGTATTTTTCTGAAAACTTTCAATTTTTGATGAATAGTGAAACCACTAAGTGGTAGGTTAAAAACGGAATTTTGCATAAAACTTAATTTTACCACTTCTGTGAATGGAATTTCAAAAATCCGACAGACACAGTTGATATCAGTAAGTAAAATGTGGTTCAATGAGATAAAAATAATTTTTTGGTGAATAGTAACTTTTTACTTTTTTTTACCGCGGTTAATAGTAAATAGGGTAACTAAGGGTAAATATGATATTACTATTACCCTAACACATTTCCTAATTCTATTGGATAAGTTTAATTCGACCAAAAACAAACTTAGGAATAAAATATGACAATTTAGGCCCACTTGAGTTAGATTAGGACATTTATTATTAATTTATTTAAAGAAGGGTTAAAATAATTAAAATCAAAGTTTAATAAGTAAATCATCTTTAATATGGGGTTATACATAAGATAAATTCGACACTAAATATTCATTAGAAAGATAAAGAGATTTCCTACATAATGGTATTTTATTTATAATTTTTAGACATTAAATAAAATAATTTAATTATGACACAACGATGATGCAATAATTATCTTATTTTTGAAATATTGACATAATTGATGTTATAAACACCAGAATAAATGTAATTTGAGACTTTTTATGAATTAAACTAATTTTCTAGTTTACTATGATATATTAGTGTTGATTTAATCAACTTGGTTCGAACATATAATTCTGTTATGACTTTCACAAAAATCATATATCAAATAGTGTCAAAATTGACACAAAATAGTTTTTAAATCAAATATTATATTATTAATTGTTATTTTATTCCTAAAAATCTAAGGTTCGGCCAAATGACTTAGATAAGGATATATATATGAATAATAAACAATTTGGGGTTAGTTTGTCATGTTATAGTAAGTTTATTAACCATATAGTGTAAGAAAACAAAAAGACACGGTAAAAGTTAAATTATTTAACTTAGAGTTAAATCTAATTGATAAGGTTAAAATAATACCCTAAACTTGTCTAAATCCTATTGGTTGATAGGATTTCGACCCATACCCACTTTAGCTTCGAAATTAAACCTTTTTGAATCATTATAAACCGATTTTGACTTTAATATAAAATAATATTTTGAGATATTCTTAAGGTGCCCCTCTCCTCCCTTATAAAAGGGCACCTCCTCCCCCTCCTCATCACACCAATTTGAGCACTCATCCTCGGCCAAACCCTGCCATTTTCTCCACTCCACTTCCCTAGAATAATCCTAGAGGTCCTGGTTTTCTTCAAAGACCAATCTTAGTTCCCTAAGTGGAGGATTCAAAGAGGCATTCCAAAGAAGAGGTAATATCCATTACCGATATTTTCAATTTCTTTCTTCTTCAACTTCTTCTTCTTTAGTTGTTTCATGATAAAGTAATAACATAAGTATTACTAACATACTGATATGTTATTATAAATATGAAACAACTCTAATTCACCTTCTATCCATCCTACGGAAAAATGAAATCACCGCGCGTGCGTACGTACGGAATACCGTCTCCACACCGTGGTGTAATCTATTTCCCACCATCACCTTACAAGGATGGGTATAATGGTGTAATGAGTAAATATTTATGATTATTATAAAGAAATATTGATACTGAAATAATATACATATACTCCAATACAATTCCACGATCATAGGAACGATATCATCACTCGTGCGTACGTACGGAATACCGTATCCACGATGTGATGCGACTCGTCCTACATGATCATCATTACATAGTAATTATATAAATGAATTGAATGAATAAATATGTTATATTTTACACTAATACCATTCTAGATATAAGGTATCTATAACCTTAAAATATGAATAAGAATTTATTCGGCAAAACACGCATAAGAACAAAAGGCAATAAAGACCCGAGTAACAAGTAGTAATGAAATATTACTAACAAGAAGCTAAGAATATGACCATATATGATATCATATCAATATTTATGATTCTGGAATAAGTCAATAACATTATTTAAACCATTATACAGGAGCTTCAGACACGTACAAAGCAAATCATACCTAAGGTAAGGGAAATATCACAATCTCATTTTTATCCGAGATTGTTTATTCGTAAGTATTTACTGGGGTGTATTTTATCATCCACATCCATGTTTCATCAATATGTAATATTATTTCCATCCACATAAAATTGTTTAAATCCATTTTTACCCTTCGGTGAGTTTTTAGTAATATGTATGAAAGGAATCTTTTGTCATTTTTCATACGAGGTACTTTTTGACTTTTCCGACAAAAGTACGAAGAATGTTTTTTTTAACATATACGGCTTGAATGGATTTTTAAAACATTATTTCCAAGAAACTTCCTTTACATTTTTTCAAGTTTATCAACTTCTTAGTGTTTATAATTGTATGAAATGTTAAGAAAAAAAAAGTGTTTTCGAAGAAGAAAGGATATTTTCCTCAAGAATGGAGTTCAAGTGTTTTATCAAAATTATTTTCCATCTAAGATAATAAAGGGTTCTATTTTTATCCCTATTATTACATTGAGTTGATTATGTTGTGAGGGAATTATTTTTATGAAGTCATTTACCTTATATTTTTTTTTTATGATGTCATGATGTTTTTGTTACCTGTGTTATGCGATGATGTATGATTTATGATTATGTGGCACACATAAGAAAGGATTCATTATAAGATGGATGGGACCTATATCTCCCTCCAATGCATTAGGTAAAGATTTTATATCTCTTGAGATAGACATGGCTGGAATGGTAGGTTATACCAGTTCAGTGAAACAGGACTGGAACGAGGGTGACTCGGTTCAGAAAGGGACTCTGTCCACTAAGATAGTCTTGGCAATGAGTCATGACTACCAGGAAATGATTTTCCATGATTATGTGTGCATACCACAAAGTTTCAAGTTTCATGTTATGATTATGGGTATCTCATTTTCACTTCTATGATTTATTCCATGTTAAGATATTATGATCTCTTTTGCAGGTTATGATTGTCACAAAGATATGATATGATTTTTATTTCCTTTATTTGCCCTTGCTGAGCATTTGAGCTCACCCTTTTATGTTTTCTTTTCCCCAGGCCAGGAAGATGGATATTAAGTAGAATATGCTAAAAGGGACCCTAGATATGATGAAATAAATGGGAGACACTGTATAAGATTTATGAACCAGTTGTTTATGTTTCCCAGTTTCTAAAGACACTATACCTATACGGTCCTTTGTGGTTTTGTCATATGTTGTAATAAGTGTGCTTCAATTTTGAAGTATTAACAATGTATGTAAAGTATGGGTCATTATAGTTGGTATCAAAGGAAAGGTATAGTCAACCTTTGGAAACTAGAATGTGAAAGCCTTAGTAAGAACCCTAAGGATAAGTCTATGCATAGAACACAATCTTAGTGTTTTAGAAATGGCCATGAATACCCTAGGATAAGACCTTAAGTGTGAAATTTTGTCCTTGATTATGTGTTTTTCCTATTATAATTAGTGTTTATCACAATATTCTTCTTGGTTTTAGTCAATGGCTGGAACCCGAAGGAACCGTGTTAATGCAGAATGGGATGGGCAATCCAATGATTGTTCCCCTGAGCAGCCAAACAATATGGGAGCTGGAATGCAAAATCTTGTAGCCATGCTCACACAACTTTCTCAAGATATGAATCATGCAGGACTTCCAAACGAGCAAAGGAAGGAGCAACATTATGTTGAATCCTTCATGAGGCAGCGTCCACCTTCTTTCAGCGGGTCTACTGATCCATTAGTTGCTGAACAATGCATTAGTACTACTGAAATGATATTTTCAGTTCTTCAATGTTCTGAACAGGATAAAGTCATCCTAGCAGTGTATCGTTTGGAAGGAGATGCTGATCAATGGTGGAATCTTATTAAAAATACGAGGGAAAGGGATGAAATTGAGTCTATGGAATGGGACGAGTTCAAGAACTTATTTTTCAATAAGTACTTCCCTCGTATTCTCCGAACAAAGATGGAGAAAGAGTTTCTTAAACTGAAGCAAAGGGATGATGAATCTGTTGGTACCTATGAAGAAAATTTTACAAGACCTGCAAGGTACGCTTCTGGTATTATTATCCAACCTGAGAGTAAGATCGATCGATTCTTTAGTGGCTTAAAACCAAGTCTTCGAAGGGAGTTAGCCATAAGGGACTTCAATAGCTACGAGGAAATCGTTTGATGTGCTCTCAAAGTTGAGATGGAGATTGGAGTAACCCATCAGTCACATGGGTTTGATAAGAAGAGGAAGATGGAATTCAAAGGAAAATCTAAAGATCACACTGAAAAGAAGACGAGATTTCCCTTATGCTCAAAGTGTGGAAAGAAACATGGAGGGAGTTGTCTTAAAGGGACAAGTAAATGTTTCAAATGTGGAAATGAAGGTCATCGGGCATTTGAATGCCGCGATAATGGGAAGAAGATGTCTAATGATGCAAACAAAGGAAGGGATACACAGAATGAACCTACTACACTTCAATGTTTCAAGTGCAAGGAGATGGGGCATTATGCCAATAAATGCCCAAATCCAAGGGTTGATGATGATGGTCGACGTCACCAAAATCTTAAGGCTAAAGACAAAGGAAATTCACATGCAATTTCTATCAGTGATGTGGAGTACTATAACGAAGTGGTGAAAGGTACACTTACCATCAACTCTAAAGTAGCAAATGTTTTATTTGATTCTGGATCCACCCACTCTTTTATTTCTGAAAAATTTTCTAAGGGTATCACCGTATTACCTCAACAATTAGATGTTGAGTTAGCTGTGACAACACCTAATGGCACAACAGTCGCATCAAAAGTTTATAATTCTTCTCTGATTGAAGTTTGTGGGAAAGTGCTTCCTTCAAATCTTGTGATCCTTCCTTTAGTGGAATTTTATGTGATTCTTGGCATGGATTGGCTTTCTCTACATGTATCTCATATCAATTTCCAAAGAAGGGAAGTCACATTTCATATTCCAGATCAATCTACGGTCGTCTATCAATGCAAGGATGAACATAACCTTCCAGTGGAAATTTCTTCCATCTTATGGGTATTGATTCCACTAAATGAAGGTTATTTATCTCAAATGGTTGGTGAGAAACTCACGATTAAGAATATGCCCATCGTACGAGAGTTTGATGATATCTTTCCGGAGGAATTACCGGGTCTTCCACCAAATCGTGAAGTTGAGTTTTCAATAGAACTTGTACCGGGTGCTTTGCCTATTTCAAAGACACCTTATAGAATGGCCCCAATTGAGTTGCAGGAATTGTAGAAGCAACTACAGGAGAATCTTGATAAGGTATACATATGCCCTAGTGCGTCACCTTGGAAAGCACCTGTTCTATTTGTTAAGAAGAATGATGGATCAATGAGACTCTGCATTGATTATCGAGAACTTAACAAGATCACTATCAAGAACAAATATCCTCTCCCACGCATTGATGACTTATTTGACCAACTACGCGGAGCTCAATACTTTTCCAAGATTGATCTTCGTTCAGGGTATCATCAATTAAGGGTCAAAAGGGAGGATATACCAAAGACGGCTTTCCGTACAAGGTATGGACACTATGAATTTATAGTGATTCCATTTGGTCTTACTAATGCCCCTGCTATCTTCATGGATCTAATTAATAGAGTCTTTAGAGATTATCTTGATCAATTTGTGGTAGTCTTTATAGACTATATTCTTGTTTATTCAAAGAGTAAGGAAGAGCATGAAGATCACTTGAGAATTATATTGAAGACCCCAAGAAAGGAGAAGCTTTATTCCAAATTTACCAAGTGTGAATTTTGGATTCAAAAAGTTGCATTTTTGGGTCACATAATTTCAAAAGAGGGGATATCTGTGGATCCAGCAAAAATAGAGGTTATCGAAAGATGGTCAAGACCAACAAAAGTAACTGAGATCTGAAGTTTTCTTGGTTTGGCTGGATATTATCGATGTTTTGTAAAAGATTTTTCATGATTATCTAATCCACTCACCAAGTTGACTCGGAAAGGAGTTAAGTTTGTTTGGACAGAGGAATGTGAAGAGAATTTCAAGGAGTTGAAAAGAAGGTTATCTAGTGCACCTGTGCTCACACTGCCTTGCAGTGGAGAAAGGTTTGTGATCTACAGTGATGCATCCAAGAAGGGATTGGGGTGTGTTCTTATGCAAAATGATATGGTGATAGCTTATGCCTCACGAAAGTTTAAAATCCATGAGCAAAATTACCCAACACATGATTTGGAGTTGGCTGAGGTAATCTTTGCATTAAAGATTTGGAGGCATTACCTTTATGGTGAAAGGTGTGATATTTATACTGATCATAAAAGTTTAAAGTATATTTTCACACAAAAGGAGTTGAATATGCGTCAAAGAAGATGGTTGGAGCTGATTAAGGATTACGACTGCTCAATCCATTACCACCCTGGGAAATCAAACAAGGTGGCAGATGCATTAAGTCGACAAGACCATGCTATTTTATCCATGATAAGGATCACAAAAGATCCAATATTTATGGATTTACAAAGGATGGATCTTGGAATTATAATGGAAGAGGAAAAATCTTATCTTTCTCAAATGAATGTTCAACCATCTATACATGTGAAGATTAAAGAGGCACAGAAAGAAGATGTCGAGTTACAAAAGAATGTGAGAAATGTTCTTGAATTTAACCTTGATTGTGATGGGATAATAATGTTCAGGAATCGGGTTTGTGTTCCTCCCATCCCTGGATTAAAGAAGGAGCTGCTGTATGAGGCTCATATTTCAACATTATCTATTCATCCTGGAAGCACGAAGATGTATAGGGACCTGAAAGAGTACTTCTGGTGGGATGGCATGAAAAGAGATGTTGCTGAATATGTCTCTCGATGCTTGGTTTGTCAACAAGTTAAATCTGAGAGACAGAAGTCTAAGGGGATGTTACAACCATTACCCATACCCGAATGGAAATGGGAAAACATCACTATGGACTTTGTCACAAGACTTCCTAAAACATCCAAAGGCAATAATTCTATTTGGGTCATAGTTGATCGTCTTACAAAGTCTGCACACTGCATTGCTATTAGAGAGGATTTATCTCTAGATCAGCTTTCCAGGATATATGTAAAGGAAGTGGTAATATTGCATAGAGTACCACTTTCTATTATATCTGATCGGGATCCGAGATTTATCTTGAAGTTCTGGCGAAGTCTTCAGCATAATCTGGATACAGAGTTGAGTTTCAGCACTGCTTATCATCCCCAGACAGACGGTCAGTCTGAGAGAACAATTCAAACCCTAGAAGATATGTTGAGAGCTTGCTCTATGGATTTCAAAGGAGGTTGGGATCAACACCTACCTTTGGTGGAATTTTCTTATAATAATATATTTCACTCCAGTATTCAGACGGCTCCTTATGAAGCTCTCTATGGAAAGAAATGCAGGACTCCAACTTGCTGGGATGAAGTTGGGGAAAGAAAGCTATTAGGACCTGATCTCGTTGATGAAATGGCAGAAAAGGTCAGATCTATTCAACAACACATAAGAGCAGCTCAGAGTCGATAGAAAAGTTATGCCAACAACTGAAGAAAAGACCTAGAGTTTGAAGTGGGTGATAAAGTGTTCTTACGAATATCTCCCTGGAAGAGGGTTATGAGATTTGGAAAGAAGGGGATGTTGAGCCCTAGATATATCGGTCCTTTCGAAATACTGGATCGTGTTGGAAAGGTAGCTTACCGACTGGCGCTTCCACCGAATCTCTCTCAAGTTCACGATGTGTTCCATGTATCTCTCCTGAGAAAGTACATACTTGATCCTTCACATGTACTCAGCTCAGAAGTTGTACCGCTGGAGCAAGATCTTTCTTATGAAGAACAACCGATAGAGATTCTGGATCGTAGCGAAAAATTCCTACGAAACAAGACCACTCGATTGGTGAAAGTTTTATGGAGGAACCACCAATTAGAAGAAGCTACCTGGGAGCTTTAGGATATGATGAGGGAGAAGTATCCTCATCTGTTTGTTACAAAGTGACGAATTTCGAGGGAGAAATTCTTTTTAAGGGGGGTAGAATGTAACACCCAAGATTTTTAGGAGTAATATTTTGTTTTTATATATCATCAAAGGAATCTTTCACTATATACTAGCTTGGCTTACTTTACATGCAATCACGACCTTCCTCGATAGATTGCGTCGTACGCAATACTGAGTTTCACTAAACAACGTTTTGCTATTAAAATATTATTAAAACTAGCCATTATGAATAGTAATAACCACTTTTTGAAATTTTATAAATTTTATCTTTCAAAATGGACTTCATTTTTGGATTCAGAATACCGAAATTAGCCTAGGATGAAATTTTGGTATTTTTCTGAAAACTTTCAATTTTTGATGAATAGTGAAACCACTAAGTGGTAGGTTAAAAACGGAATTTTGCATAAAACTTAATTTTACCGCTTTTGTGAATGGAATTTCGAAAATCCGACAGAAACGGTTGATATCAGTAAGTAAAATGTGGTTCAATGAGATAAAAATAATTTTTTTGGTGAATAGTAACTTTTTACTTTTTTTTACCGCGGTTAATAGTAAATAGGGTAACTAAGGGTAAATATGATATTACTATTACCCTAACACATGTCCTAATTCTATTGGATAAGTGTAATTCGACCAAAAACAAACTTAGAATAAAATATGACCATTTAGGCCCAATTGAGTTAGATTAGGACATTTATTATTAATTTATTTAAAGAAGGGTTAAAATAGTTAAAATCAAAGTTTAATAAGTAAATAACTCATAATATGGGGTTATACATAAGATAAATTCGACAATAAATATTCATTAGAAATCTAAAAAGATTTCCTACATAATGGTATTTTATTTATAATTTTTAGACATTAAATAATTTAATTTAATTATGACACAACGATGATGCAGTAATTATCTTATTTATGAAATATTGACATAATTGATGTTATAAACACCAAAATAAATGTAATTTGAGACTTTTTATGAATTAAACTAATTTTCTAGGTTACTATGATATATTAGTGTTGATTTAATCAACTTGGTTCGAACATATAATTCTGTTATGACTTTCACAAAAATCATATATCAAATAGTGTCAAAGTTGACACAAAATAGTTTTTAAATCAAATATTATATTATTAATTGTTATTTTATTCCTAAAAATCTAAGGTTCGGCCAAATTACTTAGATAAGGATATATATATTAATAATAAACAATTTGGGGTTCGTTTGGCATGTTATAGTAAGTGTATTAACCATATAGTGTAAGAAAAAAAAAGACACGGTAAAAGTTAAATTATTTAACTTAGAGTTAAATCTAATTGATAAGGTTAAAATAATACCCTAAACTTGTCTAAATCCTATTGGTTGATAGGATTTCCACTAATACCCACTTTAGCTTCGAAATAATACCCTTTGTAACCATTATAAACCGATTTTGACTTTAATATAAAATAATATTTTGAGATATTCCTAAGGTGCCCCTCTCCTCCCATATAAAAGGGCACCTCCTCCCCCTCCTCCTCACACCAATTTGAGCACTCAAGCTCGGCCAACCCCTGCCATTTTCTCCTCTCCACTTCCCTAGAATAATCCTAGAGGTCCTGGTTTTCTTCAAAGACCAATCTTAGTTCCCTAAGTGGAGGATTCAATGAGGCGTTCCAAAGAATAGGTAATATCCATTACCGATCTTTTCAATTTCTTTCTTCTTCAACTTCTTCTTCTTTAGTTGTTTCATGATAAAGTAATAACATAAGTATTACTTACATACTGATATGTTATTATAAATATGAAACAACCCTAATTCATCTTCTATCCATCCTACGGAAAACTGAAATCACCGTGCGTGCGTACTTACGGAATACCGTCTCCATGCCGTGGTGTAATCTATTTTCCACCATCACATTACAAGGATGGGTATAATGGTGTAATGAGTAACTATTTATGATTATTATAAAGTAATATTGATACTGAAATAATATACATATACTCCAATATAATTCCATGATCATAGGTACGATATCATCACTCGTGCGTACGTATGGAATACCGTCTCCACGATGTGATGCGACTCGTCCTACATAATCATCATTACATAGTAATTATATAAATGAATTGAATGAATAAATATTATATATGTTACATTAATACCATTCTGGATATAAGGTATCTATAACCTTAAAAGAATAATAAGAATTTATTCGGCAAAACACGTATAAGAACAAAAGGCAATAAAGACCCGAGTAACAAGTAACAATGAAATATTACTAACAAGAAGCTAAGAATATGACCATATATGATATCATATCAATATTTATGATTCTGGAATAAGTCAATAACATTATTTAAACCATTATACAGGAGCTTCGGACACGTACAAAGCAAATCGGACCTAAGGTAAGGGAAATATCACAATCTCATTTTTATCCGAGATTGTTTATTCGTAAGTATTTACTGTGGTGTATTTTATCATCCACATCCATGTTTCATCAATATGTAATATTATTTCCATCCACCTACAATTGTTTAAATCCATTTTTACCCTTCGGTGAGTTTTTAGTAATATGTATGAAAGGAATCTTTTGTCGTTTTTCGTATGAGGTACTTTTTGACTTTTCCGACAAAAGTACGAAGAATGTTTTTTTTAACTTATACGGCATGAATGGATTTTTAAAACATTATTTATAAGAAGCTTCCTTTACATGTTTTCAAGTTTATAAACTTCTTAGTGTTTATAATTGTATGAAATGTTAAGAAAAGAAAACTGTTTTTGAAGAAGAAAGGATATTTTCCTCAAGAATGGAGTTCAAGTGTTTTATCAAAATTATTTTCCATCTAAGATAATAAAGGGTTCTGTTTTTATCCCTCTTATTACATTGAGTTGATTATGTTGTGAGGGAATTATTTTTATGAAGTCATTTACCTTATATGATTTATTTTATGATGTAATGATGTTTTTGTTACCTGTGTTATGCGATGATGTATGATTTATGATTATGTGTCACACATAAGAAAGGATTCATTATAAGATGGGTGGGACCTATATCTCCCTCCAATGCTTTGGGTAAAGATTTTATATCTCATGAGATAGACATGTCTGGAATGGTCGGTTATACCGGTTCAGTGAAACAGGACTGGAACGAGGGTGACTCGGTTAAGAAAGGGACTTTGTCCACTAAGATAGTCTTGGCAATGAGTCATGACTAACAAGAAATGATTTTCCATGATTATGTGTGCATACCACAAAGTTTCAACTTTCATGTTATGATTATGGGTATCTCATTTTCACTTCTATGATTTATTCCATGTTAAGATATAATGATCTCTTTTGCAGGTTATGATTTTCAAAAAGATATGATATGATTTTTATTTCCTTTATTTTCCCTTGCTGAGCATTTGAGCTCACCCTTTTATGTTTTCTTTTCCCCAGGTCAGGAAGATGGATATTAAGTAGAATATGCTAAAAGGGACCCTAGATATGATGAAATAAATGGGAGACACTGTAGAAGATTTATGAAACAGTTGTTTATGTTTCCCATTTCTAAAGACAATATACCTATACGGTCCTTTGTGGTTTTGTCATATGTTGTAATAAGTGTGCTTCAATTTTGAAGTATTAACAATGTATGTAAAGTATGGGTCGTTATAATCATCCACATATAAACACAAAATAACTCCATATTCTTTTTTAAACATTGAATAAACACATTTATCTGCATTATTATGAGAAAACCCATTAGATAAAATAATAGAATCGAATTTCTCATGCCATTGTTTCAGAGCTTGTTTAAGACCATAAATAGATTTAACTAATTTATATACCTTGTTTTCATAACCATGTAAAACAAACCCTTCCAGTTGTTCCATTTAAATCTCTTCATTTAATTCTCCATTTAAAAAAGTAGTTTTGATATCCATTTGATGAACATACAAATGATTAATTTAAGATAAAGAAAATAATATCTTTATTGAAGTAATTCGAGCTACAGGGGCATATGTATCAAAATAATCAGTCACTTTTTTTGTCTAAAACCATTGGAAACCAATATAGCTTTAAAATATTGAATGTTACCATTGGAATCATATTTCTTTTTGAATACCCATTTACTACCAATAGGTTTTGGACCTCGTGGTAAATCCCTAATAACCCAAGTATCATTCCCTATAATAGAATCCATTTCTTCATTAGTTGCTTCCTTCCAAAAAGAAACATCTCTACAAGACATGGACTCTTTATAAGTCTTTGGGTCATCTTCTATAGTCAAAACCATAGGATACATATTCAGATGTTGATTATTTTGATCTCCTTTAACAAGAAAAATTATGGAATCGGGAGAAATAAAATCTAGATGTAGATGTTTCACCTTCCTAATTCTTGTACTCCATTTAGGTTCAACTCGAGAATCATCATAATTATCTACTATTATATTTGAACTTGATGGAGTACATGAGATAGGGATATGAGGAATCAATTCCTCCACGTCATCTTTAAAAATATTATTTTAAAAAAACTCTACATCCCTTGATTAAACAATTATATTAGATCCTAAATCCATAATTCTATATTCCTTTCTATTTTCTGCATATCCAACAAAAACACCTTTAATTGCTCTAGGAACGATTTTAGTTCTCTTAGAACCAGGAAATCTATAAAATGATAAACACCCCCACACATTGAAATAAGAAATATTAGGTCTTTTTCCTTTCCAAATTTTTTTAAAAGATAACATAGATTCTCTAGATGCGATCCTATTATGAATATGACATGCAACCAATAAAGATTCACCCCATAAATTTAATGGTAACTTAGATTTATTAATCATGAAATTTACCATTTCTACTAAAGTGAAATTTTTCCTTTCAGTCAAACCATTTTGCTGAGGTGTGTAAGGAGCAGTTCTTTAGTGAAATATACCATTTTCTTCGCCGTATTCATTAAACTCAGTCATAAAATATTCACCACCTCTATATGAGCGTAATATTTTAATAATTTTTTCTAACTGGTTTTCAAATTCTTTTTTATACATCTCAAACACATTAAAGGCTTAATCCTTTGTTTTAAGAAGATAAATATGTAAATATATACTACAGTCATCAACAAAAGTAATAAAATATCTTTTTCCTCCATGAGTTAAAAAACCATTTAATTCAAAAATATCAGAATGCACTAAATCTAATATATTAAAATTTCTTTCAACACTATGAAAAAGATTCTTAAATATTTTATATTCAACACATGTTTCACATTTATTAAAATATTTTTCAAAATTATTCAAGTTTAACTTCTTCATTAATTTTAATGAATTAAAATTAACATGTGCTAAACGATCATGCCACAAATTAGACGATTCAATCAAATAAGAAGAAGATTAAATCATATAATTAATAGACAATTGATACATCCCATCATTTGAATACCCTTTTCCCACAAAAATTCCTCCATTCGACAAGATAACCTTATCGAATTCGAATGAAACCCGAAATCCCTTTTTACACAAAAGGTCTACGGAAACTAAGTTCTTTCGAATTTCAAGAACATACAACACACTGAGATGGGTCAAAATCTTCCCAGAAGTAAATTCAATCTTCACGCTTCCCTATCCATTAACATTGATGCATGAACTGTTTCTAAGATGTACTTCCTTGGCGATAGTACAATCGTCAAATATTTTGAACATTGAATGATCATTACACACATGCACCGTTGCTCCAGAATCTAGCCACCACCCCATCTTCATCAAAGTCATGTTGACTTCAGATATCACAGTGACTAGATTTTCTTCAGTCATCATATTTGCAGCGGGTTTTTTGACTTTCTTTCGATAGCGACATTCCCTTGAAAAATGCCCCGGTTTTCCAGAGATAAAGAAATATCTTTTCTTCATGGAAGGATTTCCTTTCTTCTTAAATTGTTGACTCTTCTTCTTGACATGTAAGGAAGAATTTTCTTATTTCTTTTCCTCAACAACAATAACAATGGTATCAAATTGTGAAACATACCCACATCTGTAACCATGTATTCTTCTTCAATACGAATAAGTTTTTACAATTTCTCCAAGGAAATATCATCACTTTTCCTAATAAGCCTCTTACTGAAATCTTTCCACATAAAAGGAATTTGAGCAATAATTTCACCCAATTGAAAAATTTCTGGTATACTGATACTAAGGAAAAGGAGTTTATTTTCTATAACTTGAAGCTCTTCAATTTTCTCCAACACGAGCTTTTTATCAACCATAATATAATTTAGATACATTGAAATAAGAAATTTAATGGAACCTTCTTCCTCAACTTTATACTTGAATTTGAGTGCATCCCAAATCTCTCGAGCGATCTTCATTTGGTGTATGCAACAGTAAAGACAATTTGAAAAGGTATTGAGAATGTTTCCTTGACACAAGACTTCATCATCTTCACGTTTCTTCCTCATTTCCCGAATGTGCTCAAATTGATTCTTGTCAATGGGTGGACCATTAGCATTTGAAACGGGTTCATCGGGTATGGGAGGAAGATTCGGTTCCCGAATGTAGGAAATCTTAAACACTGTCAGATGAAATTTCATCTTGTCTTTCCACCAGGAAAATTTGTTTCCATCTAAATGGTCATGTTTGACCATATCTTGGTTCATGACTTTGAGAGATTCAGAATCCATCTACAATTTTATGCCTTTTCAAACCATTTTGATTGTTACAAAAATAAGTTGGCAGAAAAGAAGATAGATAGAACCTTGATGCATGAATTAATTTCACTGTCCAAAATGGTTTTATCCACCCCCATGTTGATAGTGTAGGGTTCTCGGTGGAAGTATCCCTCGAGGATTTTACCAAGGATTGGGAAAAATCGAACACCAATTTCTGATTACCTTGCTGCAACGATGTTGGGAGAACTCTGGAGAATTTCTAAGATTGAAAATAATTAATGCATAAGTGATCTCATCATCGGTTATTTATAGATTAGAATTCTTGCAAATTGAACTGTTTCGATCAAAGAACACATTGGTTTGACTGAAGAAAGAAAACTCTTGGTGATGGACACACCGCTTCGATCCCACCGTTTGATCAAAGAACACATTGATTCAACCAAGAAAGGAACAACTCTTGGTGAGAGACACACTAGTTCAAATTTGAAAAAACACCCTATTTATTTAATTAAATAATTTGAATAAAAGTATAACAATAAAATATTTTGAATGAAATATATAAAATATATAACAGGAGCACCGATGGTGGTGGAAGGCGGAGAGGGGGCGGTGGGAGGTTATTCAGTCTGGTGTGGCCTGCAGTCCACCACCATCGTCGGGGTGTGCACAGTGAAGGTGAAGCAGATCGAAGTGGAGGGTTTGGGAGTGAAATGTTGCAGCGTGGTGGTGGCGTGTACGAGGGTCACTGCCTAACCACCACACCACATGAATATCTCCCTACGTTGTGGGGGATTTGAATAACCTCCACACTTAATAATAACTGATTTTACTAATGTTTCCATAATTTCATAACATATAATTTTCAATCTGTTCATTAAAACTACTTTCAAAATTCTGAAATCAAATAATAAATATTAATTAGATAAACACCAGTAAAAATTAAATAAATCCTCTATAAACTCATTCAAATTCCTAGTGTATGAAACTTCCCAAAAAAGAATATGAAGTAGCAAGCAAAATACATCAAGAGAAGCATTTAGTATTAAATTGAGCATAACAAAATCTTTGAATTTAGACAAATGCAAATAAAAATTTGAAAATAGTAATGATAGATTCCACAAGATGGTCAATGAGATAAGCAGAAGCAAGACCAAATTCAACACATCTTGAAGAACATGAAAACAAAAATTAATCGCATCAATAATATTGAAATTGGAAGCGAGCCTTCAGTGTTTTCAAGGTAAAAAAATAGAAACAAAAAAATTGTAAACAACACGATAATTTTAACATGCATCAACCAATTAACCTACGTACACAGGAACAAATCCTCACAAGCATCACCATGAAATAATAAAAGAGGTTATAAAAAGACAAAATAAATTACAAGGAAACATACAAGATGCACACGATGGAAAAACAGGCAGCATGTACAATGTTTCAAAAAAACTGATAAAGGAAAAAACTAAAATAGGACCAACACCCTCTTACAAGGGTTTGGTATCACCATTTTCAGTGAAGATTGTTGATGAATGACAATTAAATTTTCATTGGAAAATTCTTCAAGATAGTCAGTTCATCCTCATCCATATTTGGCACCCTCTTTGTGTTGGATGTACACTAAAATGGGATATCATATTGTATGATAACCCATATATCATATCCATTGATATGCATTGGATACATATTGGGATGGAGGATACGTTTTCATTTAACGTAGCCTTAGAAATCAACATAAATGAATGTTTCCACCAACATAATTTCAAATGCATGAAATGAATATCAGGATATTTTATTGTCTAATCATACTAAAGGTTTATGGATTAGAGTACATGTTGTGATAAATGTTCCATGAATTAATTAAGAATGTAATAAATTATCGTTCAATAAATTGTATAACATAAAATTAACCTGGGACATTATAATAAATATAATAAATTATAGTCAATGAATTTAATGCATTAAATACGGTCCATAATATTTATTGATTATTTAATGACAATCAATCTCCATGCATTAATACTCCTTGTCGACAGAGTAAATTAGGGTGATTTCTTGATGGTAGAACCCACTATCAATATTTAGCCTCATGCACATCGTAGATTAATGAAACAAACACCATCTACATCCCCCATTAAGAGTTTAGAAGACATTCTTATTTTGATTCCTCAATTTACAACATTTTACAATGGCTATAGGTAAGTGACAATTTCTTTTTATGAAATAAATTTATCCATTCTGGAATTAAATATTTTAATAAAATTTATAACATTTGGTATTAAAGGGAGTAATATCTCTGCCTTGTATTAAAACATCATACACACTATTTTAGAAAAACCCATTAGTATTTTTGTTTTTGGAGATGACACACTCTTTTTATACTGTCATCATCTCCATTTTTTCAACTTTAGTTATTAAATATTTTTATTACACATATTTAATAATTTATTAGAGATTTTTTTATAAATTTTATTAAAATTATGTTTTACCACATCATTATTAATTAAATAAAATTTACATGTTCAGTAAAATTTCATTAAATAATACATTTACTTGTAGAAATTTCAATAATTAATATATATATATATATATATATTAATTTTCATTTAGGAAAATAACTATTTAACTGTGTTTTTTGTAAACATTATAAAAAATTTGTTTTTCCACAGCCAACCTAATTAAATATAATTTTCATTTTCATTAAATAAAATTAAATAATATATGAAAAATGTAATAAATTTTATGAAACATGATTTTTTATTATATTTTCCATAGAGAAAATATTAAAATTAATTTTCATAATTTTCCAACATGTATTATTAAGATTAAAAAATTAGGATTTTTTCATAGTGATTTTTTAATTATCAAATTACAATTCATGAATTTATGAATTAAAACATTAATTGGCAATTCTTAATTAATTAAGTGAATCTATTAAATATAAAATTTCACCCATAGGAAATTTTATATATTTTTAGACTCATGTTAACAAAATTTACTAGGTAAATTATGTGATATGGAATAATAAGCATATATTTAAATTACAATTACACCATCATGTTTTTTTGATATTCAATGTGTCAATTTTTGAATTAAATTTTGACAACTATAAAATTTGGAAGGAGAGGATTCTTCTTCCTTTGGGATGGATGAAGATTGATTATACCATTAAGAAAGATGAACTGCTTACAGTTAATAATGATAGCATGCTAGATGATATAACATTATATATACATTAGGAGTGGTCAAACCATCCCAGTAAAATGATTATAAAAACTAAAATAAGTGCTAAAATCTACGGTTCAGTCGATAGGTATAATAATGTTCATGTATTTCTAATGGATATAGATGAGTAATTTATATCTTCAGATAAATAATTAGAAAGAACATTAATCATGAGGTTTTTATCTATAAAATTCACCACCATAAATGGTGGGAGCGAGCACATCATGCAGGAGAGGGATGCTTATGCTCATCTAAAGAATATCAAAGTTTTTATATCCAAGCCATTTCTAGTGCATTATATTCTTAACACTACCACGTTAATATGGTTCATTTAAAATCTATTATAATAAACATAATGATAAATTGTTAATTAATGAATTAATGACCATACATGTTCAAGAGGAGGAAAGGCTTGTGGTAGAAATATGAAAAACCAATTTGATTGAAAAGAAATACATTTCAATATCATTGATTTTTTATGAATCAAATATTGATGACATAATTCAAAACACTTGATGGATTGATTCCAGTTCTATAATAAATATTGTGAATATGTTGCAGAGAGTGGAAAACCTAAGGAAACTAGTGGATAGTGAGCTTGACGTTTATTCATGAAACAAGATGCGATCACTTGTAGAACTCATGGGTACATGTGTTCTACTATTACGCAATGGGTTTACTTTGATTTGGTAAAAGAAATTTTCTAGTCCACAATTCTCTAAAATATTTATTTGAGTTTCCAAAACTGTATCGTTGGATTTTACATTTAGTTTTTGTGAAGCTAATTTTTTCCTTGATATTTGGAAATGACATCTTTGGATGTGTTACATTAAAGGATGGGCTTTTCTCCATTGATTTAAATAGTAAAATCAATAATTCTAACATTCAAGAACATATTGTTATTAAAATAAGTATTATAAATTAAAATTATTATATGTGTGATGGAACATAATATTAGGACATATCTCAAAAGAAAGGATTGAAATATTAGTTCTAGATAAGGTAATTAGTACTATTAATTTCATTGATTTTGATACATGTTTGGATTGAATTAAGTGACTGAAAACCAATAAAATAAAGAAATGTTCTAATATAATTTATTCCATATTGGAAGTCTTACATACATATATATATCTCTCATACATGGATTTATATAACCATAACATCTTCATTTAATTCATTGATGAGTATTCATGATATATGTATCTCTATTTTCTTGACAATAAAAATGAAGCACTTGACACAGTTAAGGAGGAAGCCAAGAAAAAATGTGGTAAAAAAATTAATATTGTGAGGTCAGATCAAGGTGGATAATATTATGGGAGATACATTAAAGAGGGACAATTTCCTTGTCCATTTGTAAAAAAACCTTAATAGAATTGAATAATTTCATAATACCCTATGCCAGGTTCACCAGACCAACATGGCATAGTTGAAATAAGAAACCAAACTTTAATAGACATAGTACGAAGTATTATTTGTAACTCTAAGTTACCTAAATTCTTTTGGACTGATGTAGTTAAAGTAGTATCATAAATTTTGAATTAGGTTATAAAAAAATCAGTTTCCAAAAAACCTTTTTATTTTTCTAAGGAATGAAAACTATGTTTCTAGCGTGGACACATTTGGGGATTTCCTTCAGAAGTGCATGTTTATAATCTACATGAAAGTAAGTTGTATTCTAGGACCATTAGTGGTTACTCCATTAGATATTCCAAAATGTATAAAGGATACTATTTTTATTTCCATCATTGAACACTAGAATTATGGAATCTTGAAATGAAAAATTTCTTGAAAATGACCTACTATTGGGAGTGATATAATTAATTTTTTTTAATAAAGTTCATTCAGAAGCTCAACCCTCTATCATAGGTGATAAATTGAACATTGTTCATAAATGACACCATTTTTAAACAAATATCCTTCCACAAATAGTTGATAAGAATCCTTTGGATCAAATAGTTCAAGAATCATAAACTCTTGAACAATTAGTTTAACCATAATTTCCTCAAGAAAACAATGGTGAAACATTGAGAAGATACACATGGATGAGAAATCAATCAATTTAAAGTGATTCTATAGTGAATCTACAAGAATATGACTACAATATTGGTGCCAAAAATGATATTGAAACATTTTCACAAGCCATGAGTTATCAAGAGTCAAGTATATGCTATGATTCCATGATGGAGGAATTGAATTTCATAAAGATCAATGATTTTTGGGATCTTGGTGAGTTTCCACATGGTGTAAAACCTATTGGATGTAAATGGATTTTTAGAACCAATAAAAATTCATTAGAAAACATTTAGAGATACATGGTGTGATTAGTTTCTAAAGGGTTCACTCAAAATGAAGGTGTTGATTATAGTAATAAATTTTCTCCAATATCAAAAAGTATTCCTTACGTAGTATATTGTAATTAATATCTCATTTTGACTTATAATTAAAAAAATAGATGTGAAAACTGTATTCTTAAATGGTAATCTAGATTAGAAAGTTTATTTGAAAAAACCTGGAGGATGAATCTATTATAATAGTGATAATTTGGTGTGAAATATCAAAATCACTCTATATTTTTTAACACAATCATCCTTGAATTTGTATTTATGATTTCATAGTGTAACTACTTTTTTTGGTTTCGAAGAAAATAATATAGATCAATTTATTTTCCAGAAGGTTAGTGGGAGTAAATTATGATTTATTGTTTTATATATAGATGAAATTTTACTTTCCACTAATGATAAAGGGTATGATATATGAGGATAAATATTTTTTACCAAAATGATTTGACATGAAATAAGTGGGTGATTCATCTGATGTTATTGACTTAAATATTCATAGGGATATGTTGAGAGGAATTCTAGGATCATCTCAAAAAACTCATATTTATAAATTCATAAAGATATTTCTTATGAAATAATTTTCACCAATTATAGAACCCATGACTAATGGTGATAAATTCATCTTTAACCAATTCCTTAAAAATGATTTTGAATGATAAAAAAAAAGAATCCAACACATTTTTTTACATTATTAGTAGATCAATGTATTCTCAGATCTTTATGTGTCCTGGAATTTCGTTTATAGTAGGAATATTGAGCGATATCAGTGTAATGTAGGAATAGACCACTGGAAGGCCATGAAGAATGTGTCAAGGTACCATAAGGGGACTAAATACCAAATTATTATATATAAACTCACTCATAATTTTTAATTCATTGGATACCTAGATGCAAACTTTTTTGGTTACGTTGATTCCTGTAAATAAAGTTATAGATATGTATTTATGATGACTGGAGGATCTGTGTCATAAATAAGTATAAAATGGACAATAATAGTGACTTATACTATGGAAGATGAGTTTGTTTCACATTTTGAGGCCACTTATCATGGTTTATGGATAAGGATTTTCATTTTGATCCTTGAATTTATGGATTCTATTTCTAGGCCATTGATTATATATTGTGACCATTCAACTTCCATATTTATGGATAAGAATAAAAAAAGTGTGATTTGAGGTAATCAAATCGACATTATGTACTTGGTTGTAAAGGAATTTGTTAAAGATAAAATAGTTTTCATTCAGCATATTGAAACTAAATTGATGATTGTAGATCCTTTGAATAAATTCATGCCTCCATTTAAATTTAAGTATTATGTAATATGTATGATATTAAGATCTAATTTTTAATTTGATTAATAATTTTTTTTGAAAATATTATATTTAAGTATTTTTTTTTCAATTTACATGTACACATTCATTACTAGAGAAATATTTGGGGCTATAGAAAGAACCATACAGTTATGGTTTGGTCATATGGAGAATAATCCTTGTAGTTAAGGTTTATTCATATAATTGTTTAAGATACATGATACATTGTGATACATGGAAGGTAATACTCATTATTTAGATAAAATACCACTATGATTAATGCATTATGTTTCTTTCTAAAGAGGGAGATGGAATTAAATCTCAGTAATTGGTTTTGTATAAGTGAGAGAATATAATAAATGGTCTATGAATTAATTAATAATGTAATAAAGTATGGGATAATAAATTATAGTACATAAAATTCAAACCGTACATTATATTAAATATAATAAATTATTGTCTATTAATTTAATTCATTACATTTGGTCCATAATATTTATTTATTATTTGATGGAAATCAATAACCATACATTAATACTCTTTTTCATTGGAGTAAATAAGGGTGGTTTCTTCATGGTAAATCCCACTATAAATATTAATACCCCTGAACTTAGTATATTAAAGAATCATACACCATCTACATCTATCGTATAGAGTGTATAATGTATTTATGTTATTATTCCCCAATTTACTATATTTATAATGACTATAGGTAAGTGATATATTCTTTTCATTAAATAAATTTACCAATTCTTGAATTAAATTTCTTAATAAATATTATAACACATAGAAGTACCATATCTTCTCCTAAAAATTTCTTCTATGATGAATCAATAAGATTGATTTTTTAAATGGATAGACATATACAATGATTTGTGGAGTTCAAATGGTTATGAATAATCATTGAAGTGTTCAATGAATTAAAGAACAATCGAGTTGTAATGTATGAGTTCTATAATATGGAACCCAATGCTCTAAACATTTCAACAATATTAATTAAATGAATCTGGACTATAAAATTGTTATGATCCATCCCACAGTTAATGATTATTTTTAGTGGATCCTTACCATATAATATTTTTTATGATAATTACAATTATACATTTTTTATTTATTATATTTACAAAATTATTATTTTATTCCTTAAAACATGAGTAAAGAAATGTGTTTTATACTTTCAATACTTATAAGAGAATATTTAATTATTAATATTTATTATTTAATTATTCTTCATGTTCATTATGTGTCTTATGAACTTTTTTTGGAGAAAAATCCATTTTAGGTTGAGTTTTTCCATAATTCATACACATAAACTATCATAATTTAATAATTACAATTTTTATAAGCATTATTTAGTTACATATTAAATTATTCTAATATTTGTTTGTTTAATCTTTAAGGTTTTATAAAACCATCCTTAAATATTATAATCCATACAAAATGATCCTTACAGTTTATGTTTTCATCCTTACGAAGACATAATTTTTCACAAAGGAATGATTGTAGGGGAATGATGTTTACCTATAACACAGAATGATGTTTAAAAAACATAGAATTGTGATTACAAAACTGTAACAGCCCGAGATTTTATGAAAAATATTCTTTTTTATTTCACTAATGTCTTGTGTTGTATGCTACACCAAAAGGATCTTGCACAACACGCATCCTTGACTTGCCTTTCATTACACGCAATCGCGACCTTCCTCGATAGCTTGCGTCGTATGCAATACCGAGTTTCAATAAACAACGATATGCTATTAAAATATTATTAAAACTAGCCGTTATGAATAATAATAACCACTTTTTGAAATTTTATAAATTTTATTTTTCAAAATGGACTTCATTTTTGGATTCGGAATACCGAAATTAGCCTAGGGTGAAATTTTGGTATTTTTCTGAAAACTTTCAATTTTTGATGAATAGTGAAACCACTAAGTGGTAGGTTAAAAACTGAATTTTTCATAAAACATAATTTTACCGCTTCTGTGAATGGAATTTCAAAAATCCGAGAGACACGGTTGATGTCAGTAAGTAAAATGTGGTTCAATGAGATGAAAATAAGTTTTGGTGAATAGTAACTTTTTACTTTTATTTAGCACGATTAAAAGTAAATAAGGTAATTAAGGGTAAGAATGATATTAATATTACCCTAACACATGTCATAATTCTATTGGACAAGTGTATCTCGACCAAAAACAACCTTAGGTGTAAAATATTATCATTTAGGACCACTTGGATTAGATTAGGACATTTATTATTATTTAATTCAAAGAAGAGTTAAAAGAGTTAAAATCAAAGTTTATTTACTAAAACATTTTTAATATAGGGTTATACATAAGATAAATTCGATTGTAAATATTAATTAGAAATCTAAAACGATTTCCTACATAATGATATTTTATTTATAATTTTTAGACTTTAAATAAATTAATTTATTTATGACACAACGATGATGCAGTAATTACCCTTTTAAGGAAATATTAACATAATTGATGTTATAAATGCTCAAATGAATGTAATTTGAGACTTTTTATGAATTACAATAATTTTCTAGGTTACTATGATATATTAGTGGTTATTTAATCAACTTGGTTTGAACATATAATTCTGTTATGACTTTCACAAAAATCATATATCAAGTAGTGTCAAAATTGACACAAAATAGTTTTTAAATCAAATATTATATTATTAATTGTTATTTTATTCCTAAAAATCTAAGCTTCAGCCAAATGAATTAGATAAGGATATATATATTAATAATAAACAATTTTGGGTTCGTTTGGCATGTTATAGTAAGTGTATTAACCATATAGTGAAAGAAAACAAAAAGACACGATAAAAGTTGAATTATTTAACTTTGAGTTAAATCTAATTGATAAGGTTAAAATAATACCCTAAACTTGTCTAAATCCTATTTTTTGATAGGATTTCGACCCATACCCACTTTAGCTTCGAAATAAGACCCTTTGGAACCATTATAAACCGATTTTGACATTAATATAAAATAATATTTTGAGGTATTCCTAAGGTGCCCCTCTCCTCCCTTATAAAAGGACACCTCCTCCCCCTCCTCCTCACACCAATTTGAGCACTCAAGCTCGGCCAACCCCTGCCAAAATCTCTTCTCCACTTACCTAGCAACATCCTAGAGGTTCTGGTCTTCCTCAAAGACCAATTTTAGTTCCCTAAGAGGAGGTCTCCAAAAGGTGCTTCAAAGAAGAGGTAATTACCATTACCAATTCTTTCATCTTTATTTCTTCTTCCACTTCTTCTTCTTAGGTTGTTTCATTATGAAGTAATAACATCAGTATCACTCATATACTAATATGTTATTATAAGTATGAAACAACCCTATTTCACCATCTATCCATCCTACGGAAAAATAAATCACCGCGTGTGCGTACGTACAGAATACCGTCTCCACGACGCGATGAGATTCATTCTACATGTTAACCATTTAAGAATGATTATAAAGTATATATAAGAAATAATAATGAAATATATGACATTATAAAGCCACTGGATTTATGTATATATATATATATATATATATGTATTTCATCTACTTACTTCCATTCAAGACAACAAGGAAAGGAAAACAGCGTTCATGCGTACGTACGGACTACCGTCTCCATGAACGGTGTTTTTCATTTCATTTATCTATCTATTATATATATATATATATACTGAATATATATGATATATAAATCATATTTTATATTCTTGAAGTATGTAAATCATGATATAAGTAATAATAATGTCATGAACAACAAGTCAAAACACCTACGATAAATGAAACGATTTTACCCAAAACGCTTCTTTAACATGGAATTTACAAAAGAACGGGTAATATAATGTCATAAGTGAACAATATATGATATCATAACAATGAATATGATCCTTTAATAAGTCAATGACATTATTTAAATCATTATACAGGAGGTTCCGACACATACGAAGAAAATCGGACCTAAGGTAAGGGATAAATTTTCAATCTCATTTTTATCCGAGATTGCTTATACTTAAGTATTTACTGGGGTTACGTTTAATACCCATGACCATGTTTTCTAAATATGTTTTTATAAAATGTTTACCATTCTTCCATTAATTTTTAAAGTCATTTTTACCCTTTATTGACTTTTTACCACATTGTATGAATGGAATCTTTCCTTTGGTTACCATATAAGGTTCTTTTTGACTTTTCCGACAAAAGTACGAGGAGAATGTTATTTTTAACTTATACGGCGTGAACGGATTTTTACTGTTTCATAATACCTCATTTTCAAAAATCATCCTCTACAATATTTCATGATTATTTTAAAAAAAACCCTTATATTTTAAAAATTGCATGAAATTTTGTGAAAAGAAAATGATTTTAAAGAAGAAAGGCTATTTTCCTCAAGAATTCATTTCAAGTACTTTTCTCAAAAATATTTTCCATCTAAGATGAAATTATTTGATATGTACGTTTCAAGTAAAATGTCTCTATTATTTAAATGGTTTCAATATTCTTATGATTGAATGATATCAATTGTTTATGGATTATGATGGCATGATGTTTAAGATTCCCATTTTTATTACATGGGTTATGCAATGATGTTTGATTTATGATTTTGTGGCACACATAAGAATGGTATCATTATGAGATGGGTGGGACCTATATCTCCCTCCAATGAATTGGGTAAAGATTTTATATCTCATGAGATAGACATGGCTGAAATGGTAGGTTATACCGGTTCAGTGAAACAGGACTGAAACGAGGGTTACTCGATTCAGAAAGGGACATTGTCCACTAAGATAGTCTTGGCAATGAGTCTTGACTAACAAGAAATGATTCTCTATGATTATGTGTGTATGCCACAAAGTTTCATGTTTTAAGTTATTCTTATTGGGATTTCATTTCACTACTATGATTTATCCCATGATATGAAATTATGCTCTCTTTTGCAGGTTAAGATTTCCAAAAGTTATGTTCTTATGAATATGATGTGATTGATTTTTCTTTTTCTTACCCTTACTGAGCATTTGAGCTCACCCTTTTATGTTTTCTTTTCCCCAGGATATAAAGAATGTTTTTAGGTAAAAAAAGGAAGATCTTTATGGGAGATATTGAAGATCTTTCACCATGATTAGAAGATTACGTTCCGAGTTTCCAAAGACACTAAACTATTACGATCCTTGTGTGTGTGTTTTTTGTTATGTACTAAGTATTCCGCAAAA
Organism: Viscum album; assembly: GCA_963277665.1. Taxonomy (NCBI): domain Eukaryota; kingdom Viridiplantae; phylum Streptophyta; class Magnoliopsida; order Santalales; family Viscaceae; genus Viscum; species Viscum album. The sequence goes on along the minus strand of OY728146.1, from coordinate 1,577,106,938 downwards.
GTAATGTAATGTCCATGTACGTCAGGCTTCGGGTCTCTACAGTTGGTATCAGAGGAAAGTTTTAGTCAACCTTTGGAAACTAGGATGCGAAAACGTTAGTGAGATCCCTAGAGATATTTCTATGGTATGTCTAGGGATGTCCCTAAGGTTAAGTATACGTATAGGTTATAGTACTAGAACTACGCTAACGATCATAGAATTAAACCTAAGATGTTAGATATTGAAGGTACTCCCCCTTTATTATGTTGTTTTCCCTAGCATGATTTTTGCCTCTCACACTATTCATTTTGGGTTTTAGAAAATGGCTGGAAACAAGATGATTCACGATAATGGAGGATATGATGGACAATGGAATGATATTCTTCATGAGCAACCAAATGAAATGGGATTTGGAAGTCCAAAGATCATTATTATGCTGAATCAACAATCTCATAATATGATCAATAAAGTAAAATTTGGTAAGTTTCCTGACTCGGCTAATAAGAGAAAGATGGAGTTTCATGATGATCATAGAGGAAAGAAAGTTCAATTTCCCCTATGTAAATCATGTGGGAAGAGGCATCAAGGAGAATGTTTCAAAGGAACTGGAAAATGCTTTGGGTGTGGAAAAGAAGGACACAAAGCAAGTAAGTGCAAAGGAAAAGGTTCAGTTAACACCATGGATGAGGATAATGGTATTGCTACGACATCAAAAATGGTTAAGTGTTTTAAATGTGGAATGTATGGGCATTATGCAAACCAATGCCCTAAGGGAAAGTCTCATGAAGAGAATCAGTATGGTCGTATGGGTAGTATTTATGTTGATGATGATGAAGAGACTACAAATAATATGTGAGATGAAAGAATTGTTGAAGCTCGCTCAATGGTTTAAGAATGTAGTGGAATGATGACATGTTTATCATGTGTAATGTTGTATAAGTAATCTCATGGTACTATGGAATGAAGAGACATCTAAGGATTGTTACACTGTTTTCCTTCCTTGAGTTTTGAAAGTGTATGATTAATGGTACAAGTATCCATGAAAGGTTATTCAGATATTTTTGGAATGTAGATGATATGCGCATAATGAAGGGATAAGGAGAAAATTAAATGTTTGACAGTATTCATGAGCTCATGATTGATAAAAGGACTAAGTGATATCATGGTTTGATTATATAGAATTTTGAGGATTTTTGTATATGGAAAGTGTTAACTTTTAACTGCATTCAAGTTTTCACTATGGATCAATGGGTATTCAAGAGAGTACAAGATTAAGGCCTTTGAATGTTTGGAATGTGACCAATAAGATATATCTTATGATATATGGGGATCAATGATGGTATTAAATCTCTGAGAGTGGACGGCAGTATTATGGATAAGAATAAAGATTGGAATGGTTTATGTTGGACATAAGTTAGTATTTTTTAAGGATAGAAGTTTTTTCGATATTATTGATGGGATGTTATAGTAATATAGTTTTAGAAAAAGGACAACATGCAGGACGGGCGACAACCCATCGCTTCGGACAAGGTTGTGGGAATCGAACCCACAACCGAAGTGCGACTGGACTTTATCGCCTACCACTAGCCTACATGAAGTCCCTGTTTAGTAGAAACTAGTTTTATTATATTAAGCAGTATGATATGTGAAGTATAAGTCCATTTTAGGATCCATATGTGATTAATCTCACTATAGATCGACTTATGTATATAATTTTTGCTAACCTTTTGTTTGAGACAGATGGAATGACCCGTCATTCTATCACATGATCTGCTAACACTTCACGAATAACAAATTCAACTTCATTTATTTAAGAGATGAAGTGGAAATTGTTCAAGGCATGAACAACAGTGAGATTGTACCAAAATAAAGAAAGTATTAATTCTAATTCAAATTTTCAACTTTAGGGAAATGATCTTGAAAACCAAAAATGTTGTCCTAGTGATCTTATACCTGATGAATCAGATGGTACCTTAGATCGTCACAAATTTATGGATTTGTGATTACTGGATTTTCCATAGCCATGTTCTCTACCACTCTCCATCAGAACATGATGGTTAGATTTCTCTTCCATATCCATATTTTCACCTATGTGGAAACCCTGTGATTAGTTTATTTGGGTAATCGTTACATTTCATACATTAGTTTTTAAAGCCACGTTTTGGTATTCCTTTTTACGATGTGGGTTTCTATTAAAGAAACTTTCGAATAGTAAACCATTTATAACCCCGACGAATTTCGAGGGCGAAATTCATTTTAAGGGGGGTAGAATGTAACAGCCTGAGATTTTATGAAAAATATTCTTTTTTATTTCACTAATGTCTTGTGTTGTATGCTACACCAAAAGGAGCTTGCACAACACGCATCCTTGACTTGCCTTTCATTACACGCAATCGCGACCTTCCTCGATAGCTTGCGTCGTACGCAATACCGAGTTTCACTAAACAACGATATGCTATTAAAATATTATTAAAACTAGCCGTTATGAATAATAATAACCACTTTTTGAAATTTTATAAATTTTATTTTTCAAAATGGACTTCATTTTTGGATTCGGAATACCGAAATTAGCCTAGGGTGAAATTTTGGTATTTTTCTGAAAACTTTCAATTTTTGATGAATAGTGAAACCACTAAGTGGTAGGTTAAAAACTGAATTTTTCATAAAACTTAATTTTACCGCTTCTGTGAATGGAATTTCAAAAATCCGAGAGACACGGTTGATGTCAGTAAGTAAAATGTGGTTCAATGAGATGAAAATAATTTTTGGTGAATAGTAACTTTTTACTTTTATTTACCACGGTTAAAAGTAAATAAGGTAATTAAGGGTAAGAATGATATTAATATTACCCTAACACATGTCCTAATTCTATTGGACAAGTGTATCTCGACCAAAAACAACCTTAGGTGTAAAATATTATCATTTAGTCCCACTTGGATTAGATTAGGACATTTATTATTATTTAATTCAAAGAAGAGTTAAAAGAGTTAAAATCAAAGTTTATTTACTAAAACATTTTTAATATAGGGTTATACATAAGATAAATTCGATTGTAAATATTCATTAGAAATATAAAAAGATTTCCTACATAATAATATTTTATTTATAATTTTTAGACTTTAAATAAATTAATTTATTTATGACACAACGATGATGCAGTAATTACCCTTTTAAGGAAATATTAACATAATTGATGTTATAAATGCTCAAATGAATGTAATTTGAGACTTTTTATGAATTACACTAATTTTCTAGGATACTATGATATATTAGTTTTGATTTAATCAACTTGGTTTGAACATATAATTCTGTTATGACTTTCACAAAAATCATATATCAAATAGTGTCAAAATTGACACAAAATAGTTTTTAAATCAAATATTATATTATTAATTGTTATTTTATTCCTAAAAATCTAAGCATCGGAAAAATGACTTAGATAAGGATATATATATTAATAATAAACAATTTGGGGTTCGTTTGGCATGTTATAGTAAGTGTATTAACCATATAGTGAAAGAAAACAAAAAGACACGGTAAAAGATAAATTATTTAACTTAGAGTTAAATCTAATTGATAAGGTTAAAATAATACCCTAAACTTGTCTAAATCCTTTTGGTTGATAGTATTTCGACCCATCCCCACTTTAGCTTCGAAATAAGACCCTTTGGAACCATTATAAACCGATTTTGACATTAATATAAAATAATATTTTGAGGTATTCCTAAGGTGCCCCTCTCCTCCCTTATAAAAGGACACCTCCTCCCCCTCCTCCTCACACCAATTTGAGCACTCAAGCTCGGCCAAACCCTGCCAAAATCACTTCTCCACTTCCCTAGAAACATCATAGAGGTTCTGGTCTTCCTCAAAGACCAATTTTAGTTCCCTAAGAGGAGGTCTCCAAAAGGTGCTTCAAAGAAGAGGTAATTACCGTTACCAATTCTTTCATCTTTATTTCTTCTTCCACTTCTTCTTCTTAGGTTGTTTCATTATGAAGTAATAACATCAGTATCACTCATATACTGATATGTTATTATAAGTATGAAACAACCCTATTTCACCATCTATCCATCCTACGGAAAAAGAAATCACCGAGCGTGCGTACGTATGGAATACCGTCTCCACGACGCGATGAGATTCATTCTCCATGTTAACCATTTAAGAATGATTATAAAGTATATATAAGAAATAATAATGAAATATAAGACATTATAAAGCCACTGGATTTATGTATATATATATATATATATTTATTTCATCTACTTACTTCCATTCAAGACAACAAGGAAAGGAAAACAGCGTTCATGCGTACGTACGGACTACCGTCTCCATGAACGGTGTTTTTCATTTCATTTATCTATCTATTATATATATATATATACTGAATATATATGATATATAAATCATATTTTATATTCTTGAAGTAATTAAATCATGATATAAGTAATAATAATGTCATGAACAACAAGTCAAAACACCTACGATAAATGAAACGATTTTACCCAAAACGCTACTTTAACATGGAATTTACAAAAGAACGGGTAATATAATGTCATAAGTGAACAATATATGATATCATAACAATGAATATGATCCTGTAATAAGTCAATGACATTATTTAAATCATTATACAGGATGTTCGGACACATACGAAGAAAATCGGACCTAAGGTAAGGGATAAATTTTCAATCTCATTTTTATCCGAGATTGCTTATACTTAAGTATTTACTGGGGTTACGTTTAACATCCATGACCATGTTTTCTAAAAATGTTTTTATAAAATGTTTACCATTCTTCCATGAATTTTTAAAGTCATTTTTACCCTTTATTGACTTTTTACCACATTGTATGAATGGAATCTTTCCTTTGGTTACCATATAAGGTACTTTTTGACTTTTCCGACAAAAGTACGAGGAGAATGTTATTTTTAACTTATACTGCGTGAATGGATTTTTACGGTTTCATAATACCTCATTTTCAAAAAGCTTCCTCTACAAGATTTCATGATTATTTTCAACAAAACCCTTATATTTTAAAAATTGCATGAAATTTTGTGAAAAGAAAATGATTTTAAAGAAGAAAGGCTATTTTCCTCAAGAATTCATTTCAAGTACTTTTCTCAAAAATATTTTCCATCTAAGATAAAATTATTTGATATGTAGGTTTCAAGTAAAATGTCTCTATGATTTAAATGGTTTCAATATTCTTATGATTGAATGATATCAATTGTTTATGGATTATGATGGAATGATGTTTAAGATTCCAATTTTTATTACATGGGTTATGCAATGATGTTTGATTTTTGATTTTGTGGCACACATAAGAATGGTATCATTATGATATGGGTGGGACCTATATCTCCCTCCAATGCATTGGGTAAAGATTTTATATCTCATGAGATAGACATGGCTGAAATGGTAGGTTATACCGGTTCAGTGAAACAGGACTGAAACGAGGGTTACTCGATTCAGAAAGGGACTTTGTCCACTAAGATAGTCTTGGCAATGAGTCTTGACTAAAAAGAAATGATTCTCTATGATTATGTGTGTATGCCACAAAGTTTCATGTTTTAAGTTATTCTTATTGGGATTTCATTTCACTACTATGATTTATCCCATGATATGAAATTATGCTCTCTTTTGCAGGTTAAGATTTCCAAAAGTTATGTTCTTATGAATATGATGTGATTGATTTTTCTTTTTCTTACCCTTACTGAGCATTTGAGCTCACCCTTTTATGTTTTCTTTTCCCCAGGATATAAATAATGTTTTTAGGTAAAAAAGGAAGATCTTTATGGGATATATTGAAGATCTTTCACCACTATTAGAAGATTACGTTCCGAGTTTCCAAAGACACTAAACTATTACGATCCTTGTGTGTGTGTTTTTGTTATGTACTAAGTATTCCGCAAAAGTAATGTAATGTCCATGTACGTCAGGCTTCGGGTCTCTAAAAAAACATAGAATGATTCTTATGGAATATAGGAGGGGGATAAAAAAAACAAGAGGATTTTTATGTAGGAAATAAAATGATTCTTACATACACTCATGTTTACACAAAACACTAAGAATGTTCTTACACAAAAATCATGTCCATGAAGAATGAAAAAATGATGTCACACACATTCAAGCTGATAAATAATGATTTTTACAAAACAATTATGCTTACACATACATCAAGAGTATGTTTTTATATGTTTTTAAATATGCTCTGCTTTACATATCTTTTCATATATCGATTAATTACATTTCTATAGTGATTTTTATACTTTATTTAATTATTTTATAATTATTTATTAATTATTATGATCCTATGAAAACTAATTTGGAAATTTTTTTATGCACAATTAAATATATTTCAGGTGGATAAATGTGTGATATATATATATTTTTGTTTGTTTAATAAGTTCTTTTGGTTACAAAAATACATGATCAATTCATAAGAATAATTATAGTAAGTTATCAAGCACATTGATATGAGAAATACACATAATGTATTATGTATGAAATATACACAAAACAACATTAAAATAATTCATTGGACACAAAAACACTCCCGATACTTCAATAAAAGGATGAAATTTAATGACTATAATATTAATGTTTATTTGCATTTGGCTTTTTGTGTTTGGTGTTGTCATTCGTAAAATAAACTCTATAAAAAGAGTGTAAAAAAACCTGTGAAAATGAACTAAAATGATGGAAATTTAAATGATACTCAATCTGTAATGTGCTACAATATTTTGTGATCATCACTATAACACTCCCAAATTTCTTTATATATATATATATATATATATATATTATTTTTGGTTTATGATTTTTTATACAAAATCATGACATTAGTGTTTGGGTTATACTAAACCTATAAAATCTACTTTGGGTTGTTTCATATCTATTACAAGGAAGGGGATTAGTTTTTCCCCGGATCAGATAAAGTAAGGTTTTTTATTTTTACATTTCAAAAGGAGGGTTTTGGTTTGTACCACCAAGTGAGAAGATGGCAGGATTTGGGTTATGCCTCAAGGGGTTAAAAATGAAGTCAAAAAAGGTTGTGAATCCTCTCAAAGTCAATTCACTAGATTAGTGTGTTACATACTCTCATGTTGAGAGTGTGAAGATTATATGTATGACCATTTTGATCCGAAAAACTACAAAAATAATTGTATTAATATATTTTTTTTTGAAAATTAACTTAACTCTGATAAGTATTTAAAAAATTTAAAGTGATCAATTCAATCCCTCTTGACAAATTTATATTCTCACCCATCAGACTAAACAATTGTAATCTGATCTTAGACCACGAAATTATTTATAAAATTTTTCTCATATATATCTTTTTGTTGATAACCTTATCCTAAAATTAATCATTTAAGGTAACAATCTATTTGAGATGGAAAGAGAAATTTTTTATGATAGTTTTTCTCCAAAAAACAACCCTTTTTATGGAAATGATTATGGTAATTAGCATGTAGGGATGGAATAATATCTTAAAGAGATAAGAATTAATCATTTTATATCCACGGTCAAACCTTACAAACTCCCTACAGATATTATTGATACTATCACTTGTGATGATGCCTCAAAATATATACTTGATTATAAAATCATGAAAAAGATTTATTTTTCTATTAATTGAATTTTATTTGACCACATAATAGTATGTAAGACCACACATGATATATGGGGAATATTTCAAACTACTCATTATGGTTTGGATAAACTAATTGGAACCATCCTTGGAAATCAAAGGGTATGATATAAATATTTTAAGATGGGTGAAAACGAAACTATAAAACAAAATTTTCATCTATATAGTATAATTGTAAGTGTAATTAATTCATTAAGAGAATCTCAAGAAATTATTGTTTTAATTGAAATAGTTTTGAGAGATCAACCTAAAAAATAGAATGCTAAGAAAGTAGAAATTGATGAAATTAAGAATTTTAAATAATATAACCTTGATCATCATATTTGATCTTTTTTGAAATATGAGTAGAAATTGAAAAAAATAAAATAATAAGAATATGGAAAAGTAAAAATAGTAGCCTTGAATATAAGAGATGGTCATGGAACGAACTAAAAATTTAAGAATATCTCTAATAGAGTTATAAATGCAACCTATTATTAATATAATAAGAAAAGAAAAACAAATCATAAATAGACAAATACAGAGAGAATGGAATAATAATAATTAAAAAGAAGGAAAAGAGATAACTTGCTGCTGAATGGATTTGTATAAAGGAGTCAGATTCGAGTGACTAATCTGGTTCTGAAAATGAAAATAAATATATTCTTAATAGACTATTCTAGATGAAAATTAAAATGTGAAAAATGAAATTGAAATCTTGATGTTAGATTTGTCCAAATATTTTTCAAGTGGAAACTATGATATAATAATACGAATTAAAAAATTGAATATAATTAATCCCATTCTTTTTTGTGATAATATATTTCCAAAAATGTTTAAGATTTTTTATTGAAAGATATAATGTAAGTATTTCAACAGTTATTTGTTTTAAATGTGGATTTAAAAGATACTACACAAGTAAATTTTTGTTTATATTTTTAAAATATTTTTGAAAAACCAATGTATTTAAGTCTAAATCCTTATCTACAAAATTATCTATGATTAAATTTCTAAAACTAGTTTGGGTTCTTGATAAAAGTTTTTCTAACCTGATTGGACCCGAGTTTTCATCGACACCATAATTCTCTTAAATTTATATTTATAATATATGTTCCTTAAAAGTTTAAGAAAATAAACCTGGTAAATGGAAAATGGGTGTTCATAAAACTTTACAGGAGATGCTATAAATTTTCCATCATTAAAAAAAGTGTGAAAGAGATAATGTTAGATTCAATGATAATTCAAAAATATAGTAAATTTATTTTAGGAGGTTTGAATTTTTATTCTATTATCACATCTTATTTTTTATAAGATGAGGGTTTAAAACATGATTTTATAGTATTTCTGATTTATATGATGATGAAATGTTTGTGAAATTTCAAGTTGATAAGTTTGTAATATATAAACGAAAATATGACTTAATTTATGAAAATATATGGGATAATAACTATTGTATTCATTCTTGTGAATTGAATAACTATAATGTTAAATATTTGAGTGGCATTCAGTCAGATAACATATTTTGGTATATGATTCTTAGGAATGAAAATTTTTGATTACTGTAAAAGCTACCAATAAACCAAATGATCTATAGATTCCATATTTAAATATGAACAACACCTAATTTTGTGACTCATGTATGAAATTTAAACCCCATAAATATTATTTCATACCTATCAAGTAATTTCATATAGTAAGTCCATTATATATTTTACATATTGATTTATTTGGACCAATATCCCTGACTAGTGTGGGTGTAAAATGGTATGTATTTGTAATTTTTAATGATTTTATCCAATTTACATTGGTGTACATTCTAAATCATAAAACTAAAATAATTTCAAAATTATATTTTTAATTCAAGTTTGATCATAATAAAAAAATATATTTAATTTTTTCAATTAAAATTGATATTATAGGGGATTTTGTAAACCCATAATTTAAAAAAAAACATGCGAAGATAATGGTCATTATAAAAAAAATTAGCTCTTAGGACTTAAAAAAAAGGTGTTTTGGAAAGGAGAAATATAACACTTCAAGAAATGTCTCGAATGATGTTAAATGAATTTAAAAATCCTAGATATTTTTAGGTAGAGGAAATAAACACAGATTTTTATCTGTCAAATAGAGTTATTTTAAGACCACTTTTAATGAAAACTTCTTATGAACTTTAAAAAGATATAAAATCAAAAGTTTTTTATATTTAATTATTTTATTGTTTCGTTTTTTTAACACTCAAGATTCATTAGATATATTTTATTCAAAATATGATGAATTTATATTATTAGGTTATTAAATTACTAGTATACCCTATAGAGTTCAGAATAAAATATATACGATAGTTGAATAATATATACATGTGAAATTTGATGATGGTATATAAAAATAAAAGAATGATGATTTGAATAAACTTGAAGGAAAATTTAGTGATTTAAATTTTTGAGATGATGATCCCTATAATAATATTGTAAATTTTGAGTGGAAGATTCACTTTCATGGAATTTCATAGAAAACTCATAAAGATCACTATTTGTAGAAATTAATCCGAACTATTAAGTCAAAAATTCAAAAAAAACTCATATGAATTTTTGGGATTGTTTTACAATCATTTATGATTTTGTACATAAAAATGTTAAAGGATATTTAACATGTTCAAAATAAATATTAGCTATGATAGAAGTGTTAATATTTTCTCAAGGAAAAAAGTTTTGATTTAGTTAAGAAACCTTAAGATTCTCATGTAATTGGTTCTAAATTTAATTTCAATAATAAACATGATGAATATGGAAATAATATAAAAAATAAAACCAGACTTATAGAACATGGTTATAGTGAAATAGAAGGGATAGATTATGATGGAACTTTCAATTTAGTTCCTAGGTTAGAAGCTATAATAATATTATTATATTATGTAGATTTTCATGGTTATTAATTATTTTAAATGTATCAAAAACTTTAATTTTTAAATGGATGTATTTCTAAGTAAGTATATGTTAAATAGTTTGAAAACATAGTAGAGAAATCCTATATGAGACAAAGTATTGCACAACCTAAAGTGTTCATTCTCATATGTCAAAGGCTAATTAATAGTAGAAAGGGCGTAATCCATATAATGAGGAGAATATGACATCAAACTTGAGTTAAAATCTTTAAATAACGAAAACATCCATCACATAATCAAAGAATGCATAATCAATTAAAAAATGGTGTCATATCAAAATGTAATGATGTCATACAGACCCACAGTCATACAAAAAAACATTGGTCATCCACTAGGATGACTGTATAGACAAATAAACGAAGAAAATAAATACACACACTAGTCCTAATTCCATGATCAGGCCTCATCAAACATGAATCGACATACCCATTGAGATGACCAAGCCTGATCCACTTCACAAAATGTGATGAACCTAAAAACATACATAATGTTTATATGTGCAGTAGGGTTCCTGTTTGGGGTGTGATAAATATATCACAATAGGATCTCACCCTGATACCCTATTATACTCCATCACATATGTATATTCATGAGTAAAAGTAAACATGTCATGCATGCACATTGGATATCATGTTCTAATTAAGACCCCATGACTAACTACACATCAACCCACCATGTGATAACTTGGACACCATAGAACCTTATAATAACTACTTTAGTGACATTCCAAAATCCATTTGTCACCTCATGTCATCTCCCATGTATCCCTTCTTGTACCTGAGTACTCGGGTTAGGGTGTCATCAATGTCATTTTCACTACTACTTTAGCGTAGGGTCCTGTGTCCAACCTCCAGACTCACCTTTTAACTCATGGTGGCCCAATTTGCAATGTTATACCTCTACTATATCATTCATGTAAGGGTTCATCTAAAAAATACCATATCACATTTGGAACCCATATCACTCAAGGTTGTCCAATCATCCAATCCATAATCACAACACATCATGTACCCCATATCACTCATGACGATCCAACCGTCCAATCTTACACCATCATTCCCATTCTAGGGACTCCATCTCACTCATGGAAGTCCTTAAAATCCAATATCACTCATTATAAGGCTAAAACTAATTCCAATACACACCATATCACAATGGTTATCCAAAAATTTACATGGTTATCTAGGACTATGCCTCAAAATGATAGTCCCACCCATGTTATCTCACTCATAGAGGAAAAAAGCCTCCAAATACACTCCCCACAATGAGATCCATCACCTGATACATCACATACAAAAGAAATAAAAAATATGGATTCAAAACATCATATAGATCACCGGATCATCATTTTGTTATCAAGGCATTATTCACACTAGAACTGTACCCTTATCCCAAACATGCCTCAACTCACCCATAATGGAATACACTAGGGTCCCCTAGACCCATGTCAATCTCTACATGTCAATACCAACCAAATTATGTCACCCCTTAGAAGAACCATAATTCGTAGGCTCATCCCAAAGTAGTCATAAAGGCCTTATTCAACCTCATAAAATAATATCAACACTCGATGTCCTACTTCCAAGGGATATTTTATGTCGACTTTATCCAAGCTTCCTTGGATTCCTAATGCCAAGTCCTGAACAATTCTCATGACCCAAAAAATGAGTCCCATCTCACATATCATAAGGGAAATCCTTTGAAACATCAATGGAGGAAAACCCTCTCTATCAGAACCCATTTTTTTCTAAATCACACATCCTGCTCAAAGTGCTCAATGAGTCCAAACCACCCACAAGAGGTTGTCACTCCCCAAGGATGAAACGTACGATCATCTAACCCATTTTCACTAGGCCTACTAATCTCTCACCTACCCTTCTAGCCCTATGGAACCCATCATAAGCTAACCATTCCTCATACCACACACAAATATCTACTCAAGTCCCCTCATCAACTAAAAAGACACTCCCACCCCTTGAAGACCTGGTCATTGTGTGATTCTAGTCCCTTGGGATCTAAAGAGATCTTATTCCAAGCATATAAGTCCTAGTTTCATCCTATCTATTCTACCCAGAGCCTCCACAACATTGTAGACATTCACAAAAATTCAGGAAACATTCATTTGGAAATAAATCATTTAAAAACAGTCAAACAATATTTTTTTAAAGGGACCACATAACTATGAAATGGGGTTACCACCCAAGACAAGTTCTATCGAACATTTCCCATGCGTTTCCATGCCTCATCCAATCTCATGGAGCCTTTTCTATGCTCCCAAGCCTCAATATTATTCCATAATTACACAATATTTAATTATAAACCATTATAGTGAATTATTTAAAATAATTATAAATTAATATTCAACAAAAAACTCATTGTGCATTGTCATCTCACTAAAACTACTTCCAATAGTATGAAATCAGCCTCTCGGGTCCTCCTCTATACACCATACATGAAATTCCAATCTTCCCAGATGATTTATAACATGATTTAGTGGAAATAATTAATAAAAATTAAACAAAATTAAGGGCATTAAAAGTGTAACTAAAATAGAAACAAATCGTAAGATCTTGCCTTAGATTATCAGTAAAACACACCAAAATGAATCCCCTCTAAAGAAGGACCAAATGAGGGATGTTGGAGGGGAGATCCAGATTTAAAGGACCTATATTGATGTCCAAAACCCCTTAAAAACCAAATAAACTTGATCTAGAAAATTCAAAAATACCCTCAAATAAAAAAGAAACAATTGGTCCTTATTTACGATGTGGACATGATAGTTACAAAGTGAACCCCCCCTTTTCTCGATATTTTTACAGCATGACTAGGGGTTGTAGTGTGAACACCTAAAGCCACAATTATCTTCACAATGTGAAGAATTGTACCCAACACCTTTCATTTTTAAAACACAACATATAGTGGGTCCAACACCTAGTCCATCCTTCTTCATGGCATGACTTATCTGGGCTATAGTGTGAACCACTACAAAATCTGAAATTTGAGTTATTTTCTACCCTGAACTTTATCTCACTCCCACTTGAGAACATATACAGAAAAATGGGCCTCATTTAATTTCCAAACAATCATATAGAGATTTTACAATACTCATAATCTCTATCCAAGTACAAATTTAAGAACTAGTACCTTCTCCATGATGAAAATTCAATTTTCCTCTCAAAATAACAACCCAGATTTTAAAGGGTCATTACAAACTCCCCACCATAGGGAATATTATCCTAAAAAATCATTTGGTAGTCCTTTGGATAATACACAATCCTTAATCGATCACCAATTCACCAAGGAATCATTGGGATCCATCTGGAAATGAAAAACATTCTTTTACTGTGCAACTTCAAACACTAAGGTTCTCTATTCTCCTTGCATCAAAACCAAGATGGAACTCACCACACACATATCTACCAACAAACTGAAACGATAGAAACAAATTCGTAATAATTATTATAGTTCTCCTACCATAAGTCCATACTCAATAAGGAAATCCCTAAACCATGCCTCTCTCCACCATATAATCTTCTTATAGAAAACACACTTCTAGATCTCAAAAAGCCCACCAAATATGTTAAAACAAATTCTTCAAACTTACCACTTTATCCAATCGGATTCCATGCAGCACACTAGTCAAACCATCTCTAGATGACCTTTATTCAATATTCATAGCCTCTCCCATTGATGTGTTACTAGATAACCTAGACCAATCATGATTCTGTAACACTTGTTGGCATCATAGAACCACCCAAACACTAATAAAGAAGTATGGAGCTAAAATTCATTGTAGTTTCATGAGTGTATCACTAACCACTTGAAATATATATCTTGATCTTACCCCAGGAACTATCATGCCACTAATCTGAATTAATCTCATATCACACAAAAAACCACCTCAAGCCTAATGAAAATGCACTAACTCTATCTTATAATGCATCTAAACTATGAATTTGACATTATCCATGAGACTAGATATCAATCGATCATACCACATATCGATATCTCAGTTGTAAGATCCCAAAATTTTAGAGAGGTATGGAATAATTTAAATTAATTTTTAGAAAAGTTGTTTTATCTTAATAAAAGTGATCAGGATTTTAATCATGTGTTGGGTAGCATCTATGATTTTTTCAAACCATAAAGATCTAGTTTTTGGTGAAACATTGTGAAGAGAATGGTTGGTTCATGGTTTGTGCTAACTATGCGACTCAAAAATGTGGATCTATGGAGGAGGTACATGGTTTGATTAACCATGATATGGAGAATAGAAAACTATGATTTTTTTAATTTATTAAATATGGGTTAAGAATTTTTGGTGCATGATTTCTTAAAACCATGTGCCAAGCATGAAAGAGGGTGTAGATCTCAAATAGTGTGAATGTATAGACAACACACATTTTGTTAGACTATATACCTATCCTTTTGAGGGGGTGGAACCCTGAACCATTCCGAATGCATGGTTGCCGTATGGTTTAGAAAATCTTGTGGCTAAATTATGCGACCCTTTAAACATGGTTGAAATTACTATTTTAACCATCCTTATTTAAATATTAAACCCTATTTTATTTTTCTCTCCACACACAATAGCCTCCTCCTCTGCTTGAGAGCTCCCTCCTCCTTTAACCTTGGCTTTGAGCCTCCTCCCCCATATGACATCAGAATCACTCATCATTCATCTCATTGGATATATATCAATAATTTCTCCAACCCTCTTGTTTTCTCCCTTCATTTCTTCCACTATATGGAGTTCTAAATTTGTGTGAGCTAATTTTACTTATTTCTAGGGTGTTTCTCTATTTTATCAATTTCTCCCATTTAAGCTCATAATAGAGGTCAATAATAGACAAGGAGTCATCTACCACCATAAGGTATGTGGTCTATTAATTTTCCCTAAAATTATAGTTGTTTTATATCATTCACCATTATACTACATGTTGGGATTTCCATGTGTTTCCTTAAAATGTAAAATTATTATTTAAATTGTTTTCCCTAGTTATAGGAACTCTCTTAGACCTAGAAATTGTCGTATGATGTATACCTAGAATAGTACCACCCCTTGGATGCATTTATTGAATTTATTAAGACATATATATATATATATATATATATATATATATCTTGTGACCAAACCACTATTTAGGTGGACTTGGATTAATACCTAATTGAAATGGTCAAATTGGATTGAATGAAAATTAAGTGCCACAACCAAGACACGCGAATCATATATAGTTAATGGATTATTCCCTTAACTAAATGAAATGTAAAATGGTTCAAAACCAATTCCTATCTAATATTAATGTAGTGCATGAAATTTTATTATTTTTAATATTTTAACAGGTGTGTTAGTCGTTATGACATGGTCATTGAAATTGTTAGACACAATGCTTCACGCATCCTTAACGTGTGATGTTAGACATGATGTTTCACCTAGTTTATTGGATGTTGGACCTAACGATTCACATCATTTATTTAGATGTTGTACATAATGCTTCACGTTCCCATATATAGGATTTTGGACATGGAATTTCACACCATTGGATGAGTTTGATGTGTATGATGACATTTGTATCCCTAGAATGAGCATATTGGGATAATTTCCCTTATTGATTATGAGACTCTTATGATTATGCATGAACACCTAGGTTTCATGAATTCGTTCAGTGTTAATACCATATATATATATATAATAATGCCTACCTAGAGACATTATAGCTTGGACTAAAGCAAGAAGTGTTAGTGGGGTGTCTTTTAAGAACCTTAGCCAACTTAGTTTAATTTACATCACCACATATTATTTTGTATACACACACACTATTCATTTTATATGAACTGACTATATTATACTAGATGTTGTTGGTGGGGGACAACTTAGTTTTACTCAAACCTTGTTTGGGACACCGATTGGTACTCAGATAAATGTCATGGATGTAGGCATAGACATGGGAATTTTGTAAGAGCTAGTGTCCTAGAACCAACTTTTTGTACTTTTATTACATGGATATTTAAAATATATAAATATTAAACATCTTATTACATATTGTTCATTTTTCTGCATGAATATTATGTAATAATGTTCTAGAGTATTTGTTTCATTGATAAGGTCATGACAATTCCCCACTGTGATGAGAACCGGGAAATGCTATAACAATATTCTTAAAAATAGTTATACGGTTGGATGAGATACTTTGAAGGGACACATAGCATGTAGACTGTTAGGTGTGAGTACTCATAAGCATATGAGACTTCCTCTCATGAAGTTCTCAATTGGTAATCTCCAAGATAGGAGAATATGAGAATAGACCTGGCAGTAGGAATTCAACATGTTTTGGTGTCATTGTATATTTTGATCTATGAGTGTGTGTAATGATCTATAGACATTAATATTATCATTAATACGTGTCAAGATTTGTGAACATTGATTTACTGTCCAAAATCGTCACACAGGAAGTTGGTGAGAAGTAGGGTATGTTGGGTGCATCACGAGTGACATGGTATTAATGGATAATTCGAGAAATTATTTATCCCTTCCATTTATGGAAGTTGAATATCATCCATTTGATAAAAATAGAACCATCATGTGATATTAATTGGCCATGGTGTAATGAAAATTTTATTTCAGGAAGTCAAAGAATGGCATATCAAGTATAAAGGTTGATGAAACTATCATGAAACCTACTAAATAAGATATTGAGACAAAGGGATTATATTACACACTGAGCATTCGTATGTGGATGTCGTTGTTTCAACTTTATGTTCCTTCTCTTGGGTGCCTTGACCCATTGCTAGAATGTACTCTTGGACTTTATGCAAGCCCACCTAATGCCAGTGAGAGAGAATCCTAGAGGGTCACACACTAAGTGTTTTTTGTGGCCTTTTTTAAATTCTATATTAATTCAATTAATGGAATAAATATTATTCTCAGGACCATGGAATAATTTTATTCAGGTTAAGATGATCACATAAATTAAATTATTTTTTTTATTGAACATTTAATAAATATTTATTTACTATTTTATAAATAAAATATTTGTTTAAGAGAATAATATATATATTTATTTATTAGGGTGTTCAATAAATGGAATTGGATTTAGAGTGTACCAAGGCCAGACCGGGAGTAAAATATATATTTTCAATATGGTAAATAATTATTAGTTGGGACAATTGAAAATAATAATGACTGTACTATTATTTTGTGACGCATAATTTTATTTATAATTCTGTTTTTTCACAAGTTGGATCACCATAAATAATGATGCGGTATTATTATTTTGAACTTGGGTTTTCTCTATGTTCCTGAGTGTATTTAATTTTTCTTATGCTCTTAAAAATTTTAATTGGATTTCCATGCATATAAAGGACAAGTACGTCTATTTTTCTATAGCAAACACACCGCACACTTGGTGAATTGAGAATTTTTGAGCTAAACAAATTCTCTCTCAAATCCTCTTCCCTCCCATCTCAATAATGAGATATGTTCTTCAAGGCCGAAGAACAAGTGATCAATAATGAACAAAACAATACACTCAATTTACCATTCTAGCACCCGGAGAATGAGTGGTTTTGATCAGAGGCCATTAGAGCACATGTGGATCACCACTAGAGGGAATCTAGTTTGGATCCTCTCAAGCATAGTGAGATAATTCAGAAGGGTCATTCCAAATGATCAACATCACCAATGAAGAAAATACCAAAGATCCAAATATTCTTTTCATTATTAAATTAATTAATTAATTATAAACATTATGTGAAAGATCCTCTATCAAGGTTTCGTCCCTCTTCCTTCATTATCTAAATCTTTGATTCAATTCTATGGAGATTAACATTCATCTTCATATTGATCATGGAATAATCATTGATCATGGTAAAAATTAAATTTGGGTGTTGGCCCAACCACGCTTCTGCTACACCGAGAACAATAAAGTGGTATCAGAGGGGTTACATAATAGTTTATAATTTTTTAAATATTTCTTTGATGATTTACAAATTTAATAATTTAGTTGTTTCAATTGAAGTTAATTGTTCTTTAAATCTGAATCTTGAGATATGTTCCTCCTTTTTCGCTTCTCATTCACCTTATAGAAATTATCTTTTCTTTTAATTTTGATTAAAATAAAATAAGGGATCTCATCTGGAGAATGAAAAGCTTCTTGGTCATACAACACCATAACACACTGTGTTTATTTGGTAGTATGCATCATGTAGTCAAGATTCAATGCATTGGACTTGTTTTCCAAACCAAGTCATGCATTGGATGCATTCTAAGTCGTAAATGACTCTGTGTGTCGAATAGGAATAGGTGGCATGTGGTTTCCAGATTACATACCTTGTAGTCCACTGGACATGACTTGTAGTCCCTTCGGGTTAGGGTTAGACCATGTACCCCATACACAGATTTCCAAACTGGAAACTATGTAACGTGAATGCTACATGGCATGCGGCCCACTGAACACGTTGTGTTCTTCAACGATTTCAAAAGTTCATCTGCACACTATGTCCCCTGGCATGTACTTCATATGTATGGTGAATGATAGTACATTCCGTGCAGTTGGAACTACACATCACGTAATCATCCAAATTCAGAATATTTATTAAAATTTATTATAATATTATACAATCCTTTGAGACATGTACCATAGTGTGGGCGTAAATCCTAGGCACAACATGTGATAGGTGTTATATATATATGTTTAATTTAACATCTGTGTAATGTTCATTTCTATTCATTGGGTAGTTATGAACGGGAATTCACCGGGTTGCCTCCAAGGTACATGATACATACAAAGATAATTTTAAATGAATTTATTTGTTGAAAATTACGATGGACAAGAATCTCAAGGAAATTCAGAAAAGGGTTTAAGATAAAAGGATTGATTAATTAAAGATGATAATTAATTGATCCGAGGAAGATTTATCTTAAACAATAATGATTAAAGAATTTAATGCTAGTTTTATTTATGCGTAAATATTGTTTCATGTATTGATGATCATGAGATAGACCAAGACCTTTTTATGTGGATGGTTTCTTTTAATTAATTTATTTAAATTAATTTTTTTGGCATGCGAGCCTTATCCTCATTAATATATAGGACGTATGTTCCCAAGGTTTCTTTTATGTAAAACCCCTTTTTTACCCCTCACCTACATGTGAGTTTTAAAAAAGGAATATGTAATGGATGGAACTCCCAACCTAGTTGAGGCGGTTCAAGATGGAGCCAAGACGAAACCAATCCCAGGAGATACATAAGTGGATAGGTGGAAAGCTGTAAACATGAACCCAAAAGGTTCAATATGTATCTTCTCTAGGTTAGGGTTAGTTTATCAATCGCTAGATAAACTAAACATTAGAAAATCTCATGATCATTCCCTTTAATTTATTTCTGTCAGTTGCATGGTTTATCATTGTGGATGTGTTGTCACAATCACATAATTAATGAATAAAACAATCATGCAAGATGGAACTAAAATAAACCATACTTATGCGTAAATATTATCAAGACATGGAAAATCACTTAAGTAAGTTCCACTAAATATTAACAAGAATGTGATACTGATAATAAGAAATTATTGCATAATAGATAAAAATATCTCAAATAAAATATTATGTCATAATAAGCCTTCTGTTACTTCATTAAAGGAAAAACTAAATAAACCTATGTGTTTGACCAACAATTGTTGGGACACTTAATTTTAGATAGGAAGCCCTTATGAAAGGTTTCAGGTTGACATAACAATATAACATCCATAAGAGTATCCCTTCCTAGACATGGTGTAATATTGGAGGAAATAATTGAGGAAATCCAAAAGTCATGATTTCAGAATTGGGGAGTCCACTCAACAGATCAAGGAGCTGCAATCCCACAGTTGGAAAAGACCTACATATGTAAACACCTTCTAATAGCTTGATCAACCCTTGTAGGCGTTATGCGAAGGGGAATATGGATCCTTTCCACTAGAATGTCATGGAAAATAGACATTTTGAGTTCAATGGTGAGGGCCATTAGGACATGATAAAATAGTGGGAGACTTAATATAAATTTATTATTTCTCATAAAATGTAATCAAGAATGTACTAATGATATTCTCTTTTAATTTTAGAATAAAAATGACAAGCTTGTCAACCGTACTATCCCTACGATCAATTCTGGATAAAGACAACATCCCTAGTGACAGTAACTTCCAGGAATGGTTTAGATGCCTTCGGGTTATCCTACACCATGAACAGAAGTCTTACATGATGGAGTCAGCATTACCTGATCTGCCTGCCAAAGAGGTGAGTGATAAGGATTTCCTGGTCTATGATAACCATTTGAACAATGCGGTCGATGCTCATTTTTTGACTCTATCATCAATGTCTAGTGAGATCATGAAGTCTCATGAAAACATGGATGCTTATAGAATGCTCAAGAACCTCCATGGTCTTTACCAGGATAAAGAAATATAGGAAAGGTTTGAGATCTCTAAGGCACACTTTTAGAGTAAGATTGTGGAAGTTACCCTAGATGGGCCTCATTTAGTCAATCTCATTAGCTAAATTAAGCGTCTAGAGGTTCTAGGGTTTAAACTCCCCAAAGAACTGGGCACCGATCTCATTCTCGCATCACACCCTCAGATATTCTCTAATTTTCTTGTCAACTTAAATATGAACAACATTGAGAAGTCTCTATATGTTCTTTTTATCCTCATTCGCCAGTGGATAATGATATGAAAGAGTGTAAAGACTTCTGTCCATCTGTTGAATAAGAGTAAATGGAAGGTGAAGAGATTTAATCCCAAAGCTTCTTCATGGACTTCCATGATAAGGAAGATCAAAGGGGGGGCAAAGGAACATGAGGCTTTTTGTTTTGTATGTGGCAATAAGGGCCACTAGAAGAAGAACCGCACCCTTCCTAAGAAGCAAGGGGAAGCGTCAGATGCATTTTTTATTGAATCCAATCTATATGTTTCTATTAATTAAGTATTAGATACATCCTGTTGTGATCACATATGTATCCTAATACAGAAACCAAGTAGATTCAAGAATATTGTCCGAGAAGAGTTAGATCTGTGAGAAGACAATGAACATATACTTGTTGTTGTATCTGTCGAGGACTACCACCTCGATTTGCGAACAAATATGATCTTCGTGTTAAGGGTTTGTTATTATGTTCCTTCTATTACTAAAAACATTATTTTTGTATCCATATTAGATACAGATGGATTTTTTTTCGTGTTTGGAAATGAATATTGTTTCTTTTACAAAGAGAGCATTTTTTGGTAGGGCACATTTATACAATAGTCTTTACATGTTGGAATACACAAAAAAAGTAATGGCAATCGATAACAAAGACACTTCACATGAATCATACCACACCCAACCTTGGCATCACTGGCTAGGTCATGTAAATGAGAAACACTTGACCAAGTTACATCAAGATGGATATTTAGATTATTTAGAACTAAAACCACTTGGAGTATGCCATGCATGTTTATCAGGAAAAATGACATCATCCACATTTAGTGGGAAAGGTTAAAGGACCTGAGAACTTCTTGAATTTATTCATACCAATGTGTGTGGACCATTTCCATTTGAAGCAAGGAGAGGGAACATATACTTCATAACTTTTACTAATGATTTTAGTAGATGAGGATATATGTATGTAATTAGGTATAAGATAGATTCTTTTGATAAGTTCAATGAATAAAATAATGAAGTTGAGGACCATATTGGTAAGAAGATTAAGAATCTATGCTCAGACCAAGGTGGATAATATATTAATCAAGACTTCATTGATTACTTACGTGAGTTAGGGATCCTATCCCTACTCACTCCTCCAAACAAGCCCTAGTGGAATGGTGTGAGTGAAAGGGGGAATCACACCCTATTGGACATGGAGAGATCAATGATGAGTCATGTGAGTCTTCCATTATTCATTTGGGGATATATGTTACAAAAAACAGCACACATACTAAACAAAGTGACAACTAAATTGATAAATGGTATTCCATATGAGTTCTGGAGTGGAAGAAAATACATGTTATCAAATTTACATTGGTGGGGTAGTGAAGAGTTTGTTAAGGCCTCTTCAGGTAACAAACTCGCACCCTGAGGCACAAATTGTACCTTTATAGGATAACCCCATGAAACAAGGGGATATTATTTATACATCCCCTAAGACAAAAAGGTAACAGTGGCATGAAATTCCATATTCCTTGAGAGGGAGTACATCTCCAAAAGATATAATGGGAGTGATATAGACTTCGATGAAGTTGATGCTTAAGGTACACAAGAGTCGGTATGGGAATAGATCCCACAAATCCCCACAGAAGAATAATATGTTCCAAAGACACAAGTACTTCATAGGAGTACAGGAGTGGTTAGAGAACCAGAATGGTATAGTTTTCTAGTTATCGAGGATGGTGACTCATTATTAATTGATAATAATGATCTTATAACCTACAAGTAATAATTAAGTGGCATAGATGTTTCCAAGTGGAATGAAGCCATGAATTATGAAATAGATTCCATGTATCAAAACCAAGTCTGGATTTTGGTAGATCCTCTAATTGATGTAAATCATGTTGGTTGCAAATGGTTATTCAAGAAGAAACTAGACATGGAAGGACAATTCAGTACCTATAAGGTATGACTGGTTGCAAAAGGGTTTGAATAGTGTCAAGGAATTGACCACGATGAAACATTTTCACCTATTTCATTGTTGAAATCCATCATAATTCTACTTTCCATTGTGGCGTACCATGAATGTGAGATTTGGAAAATGGATTTCAAAACATCCTTCCTTAATGGGAACCTTTAGGAAGATGTCAACATGACACAACCTAAAGGGTTTTTCAATCCAAAGGATGCCAATAAGGTACGAAAGTTGCAAAAATACATTTATAGATTAAAGAAATCATCCAGGTCATGAATCATTCTTTTTTATGAAGCAGTAACAGAATTTTGTTTCATCAAGAATGAATGTGAGACTTGTGTCTACAAAAGGTTTAGTTGGAGTGAATTATTTTTTCTAATAGTATATTTTGATGACATATTACATATTGAAAATAAGATACCAATCTTACAGTATTTTAAGGCATGGTTGAATCAGTTCTTATCCATGAAGGACTTGGGTGAGGCATCATATATTCTTGGGATCAAGATTCACCATGAAAGATCCAAGAGATTGTTGGGCCTAAGTCAAAGTACATACATTGATAAGTCATTTAAGATATTCAGTATTGAAAAATCCAAGAGGGGATTGTTGCCAGCATCACATGGCATTCATCATTCCAAGAAAATGTGTTCTCAGACACATGAGGGAAGAATGATATTGGTAATGACTCCATATGAATTATTGATCGTGTCAGTCATGTATGTAATGCTATGCACTAGGTTGGATGTCACCTATGCATTATGTATGGTAGGAAGATATCACGATGACCACGGTGACCACCATTAGATGGTAGTCAAGACTATCCTAAAGTATCTGAGGTGTACTAAAGATATGTTCATAGCTTATGGAGGATAAGAGGAACTGGATATCATGGGATATGTAGATGCTAATTTCTAGACTGATCCAGATGACATGAAGTCCCATACAGGATAGATCTTTACTTTGAATAGATTTGTAGTGAGCTGGAAGGCCTCAAAGCAGAGTGTTGTGACAGATTCTATAACAGAGTCTGAGTATATCAGAGCTTCTGATGTAGCTAAAGAAGCAGTTTAGATGTAAAGGTTCATCTAGGATTTGGATGTGATACCTAATAGTAATGATCCCATCACATTGTACTATGATAATACTGTATCAGTGGCTCTCGTAAAAGAGATAAGGTCACATTAGTGGATGAAGCACATACATAGGAAGTATCATCTCATAAGGGATTTTTCTCAGAGATGTGAAGATGCAGTGAGCCTTATTTCCATGGAATACAACATGGAAAACCCCTTTATTAAAGCCTTGACTCGGTATAAACATGATCACCATGTGAGGTCTAGTGGAATAAAAGTTGTAGGCACTTGGCTCTAGTCCAAGTGATAGTCTGTAAGAGTTGGTGTCCAAGAACAAACTGTTTGTACTTTGATTACATGGATATTTAAATTATTTAAATATTAAACATCTTATTACATATTTTTCATTGTTCTTCATGACTATGATGTAATAATGTCCTTAGATTATTTGTTGTATTGATAAGGTCATGGTAGTTCCCCACTATTATGAGAACCTTGATATTATATAACAATATTCTTAAATATAGTTCTATAGTTGGATGAAATACTATAAAGGGACATATATCATGAATACCTTCAGGTTATAGTACTCGTTAGCAGATGAGAATTCCTCTCTTGATGTTCTCACATGGTAATCCCCAAGACAGGAGATTATGAGAATAGACCCACTAGTAGGAATTCTGCATGTTTCGGTGTCATCGTATTTTTCTATCTATGAGAATGTGTAATGATCATTATTCATTAAGATTATCATTAATACTTGTCGCGACTCATGCACTTTGATTTACTGATGAAAATCGTCACGCAGAATATTGGCGGTAAGTAGGGTATGTTGGGTGCATCATTAGTGAAATGATATTAATGGATAAGTCGAGGAAGGATGTGTCCCTTACATTTATATAACTTTATATCTCGAATATTTTATTGAAATAGAACCGTGACAATAAATTCCATGGCCATGGTGTAACAATGAGTTTATTTTAGGTAGTCAAAGAATGATGTATCAAGTATAAAGGTTGAAGACACTATCATTAAACCTACTTCATGAGATATTGAGAGAAAGGGATTATATTACACAATGAGTGTTCGTATATGGATGTAATTGTTTCAACATTATTTTCTTTCTCATGGGTGCCTTGACTCAGTTCTAGACATTACTATTGGAATTTAAGCAAGACCACCTAATGGAAATGAGAAAAAATTCAAGAGGATCACACACTAAGTGTTTTCGGCAGTCTCGATTAAATTCTATTTTAATTTAATTAATGAAATAAATATCATTCTCAATACTGTGGAATAATTTTATTCAGGGTAAGATGATAATATAAATTAAATATAGTATAATTTATTTATTTTATTAAACATTTAATAAAAAACTATTTACTAGTTTGTAAATAAAATATTTATTTAAGACAATAAATCATTTATTAATTTATTCGGGTGTTAAATAAATGGAAGTTAAGTTCGAGCAGACCAAGGTCAGTGTAGTAGTAAAATATTTATTTTCAAGATGGTAAATAATTATTAGTTGGCAGAAGTTAAAATAATAATGACACTGTTATCATTTTGTGATGTGGAATTTTATTCATAATTTTGTTTTGCTCAAGATGACACACCATAAATAATGACGCGATATTCTTATTATGAGCATGAGTTTTCTCTAAGTTCATGAATTTATTTAATTGTTGTTATGTAATTAAATATTATAACTAAAGTTCCATATATATAAATAGAAAAGTACGTTTATTGTGCCATAACGAACACACAACATGCTTGGTGAATTGAGAATTGTTGAGAAAAACAATTTCTCTCTCGAATCCTCTTCCCACACCTCTCATGAATGTGATACGTTCTTTAAGTCCAAAGAACAAGAAACCAAGAATGACTAACACAAGACACTCACTTCACCGTGCTAGCACCCAGAGAATAAGTGGTGTCAATCGAAGGCCATCAGAGCACATGTGGATCACCGCTAGAGGGATTATATTTTGGATCCTCACAAGTGAAAAGAGATAATATAAAATTGTCATTCCAAACGATGAACATCATCAATGAAGAAAATACCGAAGATCCAATTATTATTTTATTTATGAAATTAATTAAGTTAATTATAAACATGATGTGCAAGATCCTCTCTGAAGGTTTCAGTCCTCTTCCTTCTTTATCTAAATAATTGATTTTATTCCATGGATACTGGTGTTCATCGTCGTATTGATCCTAGAATAATCATTGATCATGGTAAAAAAATAATGTTGGGTGTCGGCCCAACCGCGCTTTTACTGCGCCTGGAACCTTGAAATGTGTCTAACTATGGATGCCTAATTTTTCTATATTGGGATAGCGTGTGGGACAAAAAGACTGAGCTTATTCTTTTGATGCTATTCCAGATGGATTTTGGGTCTTTTTCTTTTTTTATATCATTTTGTATATGTATGTTTTTTTATACCTTGTATTTACATTTAATTTTTTATAGAAAATATACATAAAATCATTTTTTATTAGAATCTGGTTATTATTTCTTCTATTGTTTTATGTTCTCTAGTATGTTCTCTTATGATAATATTCATAATTTATTATATTTACGTTGTTTTTTCTTTTATTATACCAATTTTTCCACTATGATTATGAGGGAATAGTCTCCCTCCCATACCATTACATAAACATACTTCTAGACAACATCCTCTAGCATACAGGGGAACATGCCTGAGTCCATATGGTCTACTAGACTAATCACTTATTTATGAACTAGGATCAGGATGTCAAAAGGTGGTAACATGTATTCTTTTAATTCCTTACTATTATTGGATGGTAGACATGATATTAGTATGTTTTGTACTTTGGTGATGAGCCTATGCCTAGGAGTAGCTACCCCATGTATAGGTAGAAATCCATGTTTTCTAGGATGGGACTCTTAATTTTAAATTATACCTATTCTAGTTTCACTGATTTTAGTATTGGGTAATTCACATGACTTGTGGGGTTTATTATTATTATTATTATTATTATTATTATTATTATTTCAGATTTTATCTTCCAATTGTCCATGTATGGAAAGGTAGTATTGACTCATGCATTATTGTAGTAAACTAATGATTTTCATGCCATGAATATTCCATTCCACATTTATATTACAGTGAATATTTCCTATTGTAAATTGTTGGTTCCTTGATTATGCTATTTGGAACTCTGCTAGCATTTATTTTAGGGATAAACAATTGGTTATTAAATTGTATTTATCAACATAAATAGTGATTTCTTACATATCTTGATGGTGTCACCATAATTAATCAATTATGGCATGTATGAGCCCTGGGCCATTGGTCACATGGGTTGAAACATTAGTGGTTAAAATTAAATTGATGCAAATAGAAATTTCTAGGGTTTATGTAACCTTTATAAATTGGGAATGGTGATCCATATAATTAAGGGTTATAATTTTGTGTTACCTATAGGTGGGTATCAGTGAACATGTCTGGCCACTATGTTCAAATATAAGACTCCCTCTCCCAGGTCTCATCTTGTAGACGCCCATGCTTTCACTACACTTACACTAGAGGTACAGTTTACCCATGTAGATTCTTCTCACAACAGTCTATAATCAAAACCATATTCCCTTCAAAGGATGCATCAACATCCATCTCAAAGTTATCAACATCTATCACATGATAAGGGTCAATATGAAATATTTTTAGCAGTGAAACATGAAACACATCATGCATGAAACTATAGAACTGTGCAAGTGTTAAAAATTATTCCACCTGACCAACCCTTTACACTATCTTGAATGGACCAATGAACCTGAGTGCTAGCTTTCTATGTTTCCTTATACAACATTGACCTAGCCAAAGAGACACTCAAAGGAAAACACAATGACTAACCTAAAAATCATGAGGTCATACATGTTGGTCAATATAGGATTTTTATCATCTCTAAAAGGTTATCAATGACTTTTTAAACTACCGGGCCTACTTATATGTCTTCTACATGAGACAACATCCAATAAGTGCTTTATCACCATCCTATAATTATCAAAGAGGAAAATTCCATGATGTTATATACAAAGCCTCAAAAATATCCCTTTGGATTGATGTTTGTAAGATATTATTATAGGATAATTCAATGATAAGAATATTATTCTATTAGGAACAACCAAAATACCAAACACATGCTCGTAAATATCCTCCATAATATGAATCATCTTCCCAGATTGGTCATCAATATGAGGATAATAGGATATACTCTGAAAAATCTATGATCTCAGGGCCTTTTTAATACCCAATCATAACAAAGATGTGAAACAAGGATCCCCAATAGAAATGATACTCCTTTTAACACTGTGAAGTTGAACTATTTTATATACATAGTGACTACCTAGATATTTTATTGTGAAGGTCCCCATGATATGAAAGAATTGGATTACCTTTGTTAGTCATTCCATGATCACCAATACTATATCACTATTTCATGTTTTCCTAGGAAAGATTTTCACCAAATCCATACTGAAATCATCTCACTACCATTCTAGAATGGAAAGAGGATACAATATCCCAGTAGGCCTTTGATTCTCAAAATTCACATACTGACATGTGTCTAACCAAAAAAGCATTTATCCCCATTCTTTATTATAGGCCTAAAGTAATGGATATGAAGATCATGATAAATATTTGTTATACCAAGATGTACCACCTATTTAAAATCATAAAACTCTCTCATCAACTCCTCACACAGGACTTTAGGAACCCATTCATAGCCACATAAAATATAAATACCCATGTTTCCAAGAGTCCATATTGATCGTGGATCCCCACCATATAAACTACCCCCATAGACAATCCCTGTGGATTATATAATTTATTTATCTTGATTAGGTCAAGAAGTTTGGGTATAATGTATGTCTATGTCAGATATATTCATACCTGAGAGTCTTGAACATATAAATGCATGTAACAAAAGATTTTTGTTCACCACCACTCATTGTAAGACTCCCAAAATATCTATTCCTCCATATTATAGATCAAGGCATTAGCAATGAATGATTTATTTTCTTGCTGTGAAAACCAATTTGAAGTTGAAATATTGTAGATACTCAATCCGCCTCCAAGGATGAAGGTATATGTCTCACTAATAAAGGATGTAATTCAGGCTCTTGTGGTCTATTTTCACCACAAACATATCATCCAAAAGATAGTGCCAGAAAAATCATAGGGAATTTACCATTACAGCTAACTCTGAACCATGAGTAGTGTAATTACTCTCATGTAGTTTTGGTTGTCTAGATCCATAAGTAACCACCCAAACCTCCTATGTTAGAACTAATTAATCTCCAAATCCATATACATCACGGTACACAACATATTACTTACCTAATATAGGTAAGGTGATGACCAGTGTTGAGGTCATCTTACTCTCAATATCATAGAAATACCTATCATAAGCATCTAGCCAAAAAAACATCACCCCTATCTTGATTAGCCTAGACATTAGTGTTGCCATATGGAAATTTTTTGATGAAACATAGATAAAATCCTACATGTCTAAGAAATCTCCGAATCATGAATACATTTTAGGGTTTGAAGATAATACTACTTCAAAATTCGTTGGTCCCACTGAAACTCCAACCTATGAGATAACATGGTAGAATAAATACACTCTATTAATCTAGAAGTTTCATTTAGATTGCTTGGCATAAATATGATTCTCTCTCAATGTACTCAAGATGATTTCAAGGTTTTAGGGAATAATCATCTACAGATTGGGAGTACACTAATATGTCATTGTTAAAAACTACCAAAAAATGATCATGTAATGAATGAAATATACTGTTCAATAATTCCATGAATACATTCAGTGTGTTCATCAAACTGAATTACATCACCAAAAAATCATACAAGACATGCCTGGTTTTAAAATATGTCTAGGGTACATTAGATGCTATCATAATCAAATGATGGTACCCATAACATAATTCTGTCTTAGATAAGATCTTGAAACCTCTCATCTAATCGAATATATTATCAATTCATGTTAGGGGATGCCTGTTCTTGATACTCATCTGTTTCGGTCTCTGATAATCCATATATAAGAAAATATTTCCATCATACATCTTCGAGAAACGTATGGGAGAACCCCATGGAGAAGTAATATGCTATATGGATCCTTTAGCTTCCAAATATTAAAAATAAAACATAAAATAATGAAGCTATACTAGTTTCATTCTGTATGGTGAGGTAGAAACTAGATCATCTCCCAATTCCAACTTGACTGTGAATATAATCATATAATAAGGTGGTAATCTAAAAAAACTTTTAGGAAATAAATCCTAAAATTGGTTCACTATTAGAGGGAAATTATCCAGTTACATTTCCTCATTGTCCAAAATAATCATTTTTACCTAAGCCATGAGATAATCCAATTTTTACTAAATTAGTCTTGCATGACTAGATCAAATATCCCAATCACCCTGGTAAGTATAATTTCCCTTTCTAGATATAGAAAGAAAACTCTCCTTAGATAATAGTCTATATGATATTGGTACAAAAATAGCCAATTCATACCATGAATTAAATTTAATCCTATCATTTTTAGCGCAAATATCTCCTAAAGGAAACAATTGCCATAAATTTTAAGATAACACTCCTTACAACCCTTTATACCCTCTTACCGCACTCTCGATGTCATGTATATTGTTATAACACAATTTATTATCTCCAAAAAATCCAAAACAAATTGAAAAAATTTAGATAAAAAGTAATGGGATGATCCTATATTAAAACAATGAAAGGAAGGTTGGATGATACAAAAATTGTACCTCTTGGAGTAGAAGGTCCTACATCCAAACTAGCTAGAGTATACTACATAGTGTAAAATTGAATTTCCACTCTACCCTCGGCACTAGTCTAACTCCCCTGTGTTACCTATCTGAGTAGTGGGTACCAAATCCACTTCTTCAAGATGAACTTACATTGGAAGTCTAACTACTAGTATACTAAGGGGGATTAAATCCTTCCATGATTCAGGTGCCTATCTTATTCCTCTACCATTGTTCTTCTACTGAGACTCCCAATAAAACCTCTAGTGATGGCCTAACCTACTACAAGAATGGTACTCTATAGATGGTTAAGGACACTTATGGAATCTATTGACAAAATTTCCACATTGGAATTAGTTAACCATGTCACTATTCTAGGATTGCTACCTACTTCCTCGACAACTATGATTTCTACTTCCCTAGTTGTAACTATTGTACGTTGCTTCTAGAAATCAGAATAAGAGATCCCAGATCACATTGCAGAAATAGTCTTAGCAACACTTAGGGCCTCTCTAAAAATTCATTTTATAATGGGAGCATGGTTAATCACTTTAGTGAAGATTCGTAAGAAAAATATGATCACCAATAACCTGATATCATAGTGAAGTTTATCCTAAAATCATTTTTCTTTAGAGACCACATCAGCTGACAAGGATGGAGAGAAGAATTGAAGGTCGGTAAAGTGCCCAATATATTCTAACACTGACATTCCTACTCGTTTTAGATGTAGGAACTCGCGAACTATCTCATATCTCAATTCCATTTGATAAAATTGACTTCAAAACGTCACCACAAAATCTTTCCAGGACTTCTCCTCGTGTTGTCTGGATTGCTCCAAGATATCCCACCAATTCATGGTTGTTCCTCAATTCATGTAAGTAGTAATATTTACCCTCATATCAGTAGGTTTTTCAAGGTGCTTGAAGATTTATTATACTAACTAAATCTAGAACTTACCTTCCTAGGGGCCTCCCTCCCCAGTGAATATAAAAAGATTGTGTAGCTAAAACTTTATCATCAACTCAAACATTATAGGTATGGTGCTAAGAGACTCACTTTCCATGGATCACTTGAACCTTATGAATATTTTTTGAAGCTGACCATCCATCATATTCTTCAGGGCCTTAGGAAGTTATATCATTTCTGCATTAGGATTTTACTAAATTCCACTCCCCTAACAATCAATTTGAAGATGAAAAGGAGTAATTTCATCCAAAAAGGTTACACCTTAGAAAACAAGTTACACAAAAAGGTAAACCTTTAAAAGTGAAAAAATAAAGAACCATTGGCTAACGGTCCCTCTGCACATGGCTTAATAGGTGAATTGGCATAAAATTTTAGTTTCAATAATCTACTTTATCAGGTATTTCAAGGGATTTCATTTCATAGTTTATATGGGAAAATATGTCACATGAAGTTAATGTGTCCCAAACATGAATGATGCATATAAACATATATCTCTATGTGCCTATCCTGATTTAAGCATATTCATATCAAATCATACCATCCCATGAATAAAATATCAGTATACTATAGTAACACACAATAAGTGAATCACCCAAGGTGAAATAGCATTAACTGTAACAAGTGAACAAAATGATCAATAATCTCATCCCTGAGCACTTGGAACCCCCCCCCCCCACAAGGGTTAGATGTTCTCATGGATGATCTCGTTACAAATCCCTAAAATATCTTAGTATCCTTTCTACCTTTCACAAATAGTAATGTAGAAGAAATGAAACTCATGCTCAAAGATCACTTTGTGAAATCCTCGACTCGGCAATCCCTCACATGACCATGTAAGGTGGGTTACATGACCTCAGGAATCCCTCTGCATACACCAGAGGCTACTGACTAGAAAAAAGGGTGTAAGGTATATGGTCAGAAGACTATACCCTCATATACATAGTAGAAACAAGCTTGAAAATAAATAATTATAGTGTATCAAAAATAAAAGATATAATATAAATAACCATCAGGAAACTATTACACAAATAACAGACAAATCAAATAAACCAATAGTGTTATAATCATGTAATATTAGGATGAATGTTGTAAATGATATACTAAAATTCATATATATTAAAGACTAAATGGACTCTAATAAAGACTCCAAGGACCCCAACCTCGAACCCCACATCAGTCATATCTCCAAACTCCAAACCATATAGAAAAAAACAATCAACAATAGGGTCCCTTGCCTTTGTCCATACCTACAACTATGAAGTCTTTCTGGGTACCAAATGACGACCATAATAGAGTGTGAGTAAAAATCAATAGGTCACCACCAATTATTTCTAAACAAAACTAGAATGAGTATGTGGTGCATGTAATTTAGTGATAAACATATGTATTAATTTAATAAATTATTACTACACAGTAATTAAACTTGTTGTCCATTGAGTTATGGGTTGAAACATGAGGTTATCGAAACCTACTTTTGTACAATCCCAGATATCTCTCATCATGTCATAGAACCATTACAACCATAGTCATAACCATCACAGAGTACAATTCACAAATCCAAAAAATATTAGAACTTGTTATAACCACTCTAAGCATTATAGAAAGGTCAGGCATAGCCCTCTAAGCACTAAATACCAATCGAGAAGTGTACTATAAGAATTACTTCACAACCAGGTAGATCCCTATAAGAATTATGGCATTACCTAGTAGATACCTCAAAGAATTACAACACATCTAGGTAGATCCCTCTAATAATTATAGTACAAGCAGGAAGATCCCTCTCATCATTTCAGCCTATCATGAAATGAAATAAACAACATGTTAGACTCAGAAAAAATGAACAATTCCCAAAGTGTGTCCTCATAATCATTTCAATCCATTTAATCATCAACTAATCCATTGTTCTCTAAATTATTATTCCAATTTCATTAAAGGAATTAAATGCTTTTAGTTATATGATCTTTTTTCATGAAAAATTCCAACACAATGTTATGCCAATATCAAATTATCAAGGGAGTCGATTCATGAAGTACAAAGTTAGGATCATCTCTTAAGAGGCCATAATATTGGCCTGAACCCCAATGGACACAATAAGATCCAATGGGTGGTCTAAGAATTATGATTATGATCAATAGTGAATTAAAAAATTACTTAGGAAGCACACACAACATGCCAACATAATCATATCTTTTGCGCATACTAGGTGAAACTAAATTGGTATTTCGGTATTTGTTCTAGACCACGTACCTAAAGAGATGTTTAGATGCATGAAATTATCACATTTAAGGAAATTTGGGTTACTTAATTATTCCCTTCAACAATGGATATAATTTTTTTAATCACACAATTCTAGAAGCCCAAGATCTATTCGAAACAAACCCCGATTCATAGTAAAGATTTGTAGAGACCGCCTACATAAGTTTATGCATTATTAGAATGAACGACAACCATTGTAGGTTCTAAAACATGTTGTCAATGGATTAATTACTATATAAATATTTAATTAATGTTTTGATGTATATGAATCCCATGTAAGTTGAAAACCCATATCCTAGATTAAAACCCATTCAAAATTTGAATTTACGGTGAAAAAAGGATTGAATGATGTGAATTTTGGTTCGTAGTATTGCCCTGACAAATTTTCAGTGTAAAAGAGATTTATGGAGACAAAACACTATATTTACTACTTTTCCAAGCATTTTAAATCATAAATATATTATTTACGTCATAAATATGCTCTGGAGACTACACTTTCTACACCACCCAAACAATTACCCAGAACTTTCTCTGCTTGATTCACACTCACCCTCCAAGGCTCAAACAAAGAACAATTATACTCCAAATGGTTTACCCAAAACGAAAGATATATATTCCTAGAAAATATGGGACCCTTAAATCCCAAACACATGATGATGATCCATTGTTACAAAGGATGATTATGCAATGATCGTTTATCATGTATTTGTCGAACCACAATCTGAAAGGAATGATGATGGTGAACACATGATAAAAGGATGGAGATAAGCACAAAACACATAAGAGGAACATACCATGGGCATTTTTTTGGTTATCCTAGAGTAATTTTCATTCAAACAAAAAATAAAGAACCCATCAATAATCAAATAATATTAATTTTGGAAAATCCCTCGAAGATAAACCCACACTTATAAAGGTTGATGGACCTGAAAATAAATATATTTGTAAAGTTGATTCATATTATTCATGGGATAATCAAGGATGAATAAAAAAATGAAAAACAACTCCTACCTTAGGTTTTGATCAATCATAGAAGGAGAATAGTTCTTCTACATTGTCATTGGCGAGATCCACAAGCTCTAATTGGCATACCATTTTTCAATCCATGATCACTAGTGAAAAAACACATTTTAACGTTAGTTTTTTTTATTTTTGACATTAGTTTTTAACCAGAGTATGTAAAGGCGATGCAAAAAATAGCATTTTAGTTCAGGTTTTTGATGTCGATTTATTTAACAAAATGATGCCGATAACCGATTTTCGACATCAGTTTTAAGTACAGCCGACTCTGAAAATCAAATAATATCGGGTTTACGGTGTTAGTTTAGGATAAAACAAATGCCTTAAATTGGTTTTCAATGCTGGTTTTAGACAACCCATTGCCTAAAAGCCTTTTAAAAAATATTGGCGTCGGTTTTTGAAATAACTAACGTTTTATGTTAAATTTAAAAAAAATTCTAAAAAACCACATTTCCAATAAAATCAATACCCCTATAAAAAATACAACAATGAAATATTATTTATCATTCAATTAATTTGTGTCACTGAAAAATTTAAGGATCATTAAATCTAATAAAAAATTAAACAACTACATTGCATAGGCACTCAATAGAACACAATGAATTCTAGTTAAGGATTAATGCATCAATATATCTTAGGATGACATGTATTATGTTTCCTTTAATGATATTTCTTGTTGAATGTATTACCACAACTAAGGAAGCATTATTTGGTAGTTGGAACAAGTGGACCATCATGATATGATTATACCAGTGTGGTTGACCTGACACGATACAATGACTATGATGTACCTATGATATGCTTGTGGCTAGACATAAAATTCAATTCCTTATGGATACCAAGTAGCATGCATGAAATTAATGTCTTGTGGATATCAATTACATGTTCATTCATCATTATTGTGGTCTGAATCAATACTTGATTCGTTAGGGATACCATGTAATATGTTTAATGCACTTTTGGATTGTTCTTGGTTACTTCAAATGTCTTTTTTATCCTTTTGGAATAGAATTGCCACAGGTACGACATGGGTTCATATCAGCTTAGATAGTACATAGCCTATCAGCACATGGTTTATTGATTATTTATTCTTTCATATTACAAACATAAAAAAAACCCAAGCTGAAAGTTATAATTTTTTTAGAAAATTCAAAATCTTAAACAATCAAAATAAAGTGGAATTAAAATATACGTACTAGAAATGTATGGTATGCTAATTATTGGTTGTTGTTGAAGCATTAATTTTATTATTAGTTGGTTCAAACACCTAATATTTCAAAAGAGTTTGTTTTTTGAACCCATATGTAATATTATTTATTAATATTATAATATACATACCTCAAATCCTAATTAGACGTAACAAATAGTTCGCAAAAATAGATTGAATATGAGTCATATCAGATTGGGAATAAGACTGTGAGTCATTTAATTCCAGCAATAACATTTAATGATATGAGATAAAAAAATATAATTATATGGGAAAAAAATTAATACAACTAGCCTTATCAAATTCAGTAGTTTCCCCAACTGTGATTATCTCATAAATGAATCATAGAATATGATAACCACATTCCACATTTCCTTTTTGAAGATGAAACTTGTAACATCCCAAGTAAGTAAAGAATTATGGATTTTCATATCTATGACTATTTATAAATTAGATAGTGTTTTATAGGCTTAAAATGAGAATAAATCTAATCTTAAGCACCGAATACTCTAATATTTTTAAAAAGATTGTTTTACCGCCTTTTGATGGAGAACCATTTTTTAATCTATATTTTGACAATTTTATGAGTTCTATTTATCAAAATAAACTTATTATTTATAATCGGGGCATTGAAATTTATTTTGGATAAATTTTTGGTATTTTTCTAATAATGTTCATTTTTTAATGAATAGTGAAAAATACTGCATTTTACTTCAAAACTGCTTTTTCATCTAATTAATTATATGGATAGATTTTACTTTTAATTGGTTTTAAAGTTTAATTAGAAAATATTTTTACCATTTAATTCGATGTTGTTCATTGTAATTCATTTCACTTTTTAATTGGGCATAAACAAGTTTCAATCTTTTGATAGATACTGTTTCTAAAAAACCCGTTATTTGTTTTGACAATGAGAATTATTTTTAAATTAATTACTAAAATTTATGTTTTTGGAATTTGGTAAAATGGATTACATAATTGGATTCATGAAGTACAAATTATGTAATTAATACTCCTGTTTTTGGACATTATGAATAGTAACGATGGAAATTATCTTTAATTATCGTGATTAATTAGTAATCGGGTAGTTCTGGGTAATAAAATAATATCATAACAATATAAAATAACACCAACATGTGTCCTAATTATACTTTTTGTATCATGGCCTATCATGGGATTACTTTTTCCAACTTTTGGAGCCCATGGAATCACTTCTGTGTTATAGTGACAATTTATCTTTTTATTTTTAAAGAAAGTTAAATATAACAAAAGTATGTAACACCTAAGTAAAACAATTTTAATTTTGTATACATAAATGATATCTTAGACTATAAATAGTCATTAGAAACATAAAAATATTTCCTATATCATGGTATCTTTTTTATAATTTTTACACATTATATAAATATATTTATTTATGACACCATGATGATGCAGTGATTACCTCATTAATGAACGATTTAAATGAAATAAAAATATAATGTAAAATATAAAATGTAAACTTTTACAAAACCTATTGTATGGGTGTATTTAGAATCATTATCACCTTATCATCAATATATATCATTGTGTGACCTTTAAAATCCAAAACTCATTTTATAATAAAGCAACATTTCAGGACTTTCCAAGAGTGCCCCTCCTCCCTCTTATAAAAGGCCCCCACCTCTAGCCCCTTAGCCACACCTCTCAAGACATTGGCTCAGAAAAAATCTGCTCATTTTATCTCTACACATCCCTATATTCATCCTAGAAGCCTCAACTTAGGTAGAAAGCTCGTCAATAAATCCTTTTGGTTCAAACCAATGGGAGTTACCCGATTTAAAGGTAATGTCTTCTTTTATGTCCTTTTGTTTTATTTTGTTTCTCATACCCCCTAAACTCTTTTAATTACTATATTTTGTAAAAAAAACAATTATAATCAATATACAAGGATGTTTTTATGAGAATTATTTGATTTACACTTACACACACCTCTGTCTAATGGTTAAAGAACATACTGTTTCTGTGAGTGGCGAATTACTGCCCCACGAAACGATGATTGTTAAATATTCTTTTAACACCATTCATGGTGGCCATTAATATGTCACTATATTTATATATGATATATATTATGTTTATGTTTTCCTTAGGCTTCTGTATTTTTCATTTATGTCATACCTTTATGGTTTCCATTATGGGTAAACACGATATCTTAATTTTAGGAAGTGCGGACTACTGCCCCCTCAAAGTTATTTGAATCGTTAATGCCATATGTGAGAAGTATAAAGGATGGAGTTAATGATATTATATATGATATTATACTGGAAATATAATATACCTTTATATCATTATTATTTAATTACATTAAATATGAAATAGAAATGAAAGTAATGTTCATGCGTACGTACGGCTTTCTATCTCCATGAACGGTGCATTTCATTTCTTACCTCTAAATGTTATGTAATATTATAAATGAATGTATATACATGATATATATGATAAATATTATATCTACATCATGAATATAATTCTGGATATAATGGATATTTTACCACATGAACAACTTGGAATTATAAGATGTTTATTTTTGACTCAAGTACCAAATATCGACAAAACAACCGTTATTAACTTAAATAATTACATAATGTTAGTAACATGGTAATAAGTGATATAAAAGTAATATTGAAATTGAAAAAGGTTCTTAAACAAGTAGAAATTAACTCTGGTTTATTATTCAGGAAATTAAAGAATGATCGAGTCATGTCGGACATGAGGTAAGGGACTTCGTCTCAATCTCCATTCATTGAGGAATATTTTGTTTTATACACAACCTTATTTTATAAAATGTATAAACCCCTTTGACTTTTACTTTTATTCAAAAGGAATATTTTTATACGAAGGATTTTACTAAATGACAAAAGGGAATGTTTTTTTCTTACATATGCGGCGACAACGACGTCTCCACCACCGTGACCATTATTTGAGTTTCGGCTTCCTCTACAAGCCATAACTTTTTATAAATGAAAAATAAATACCATGTTTTAATTTTATTTTATTTTGGTATTGAAAATGGTTTTGATAATGTTTTTATTATATCAATATTTTTTTTATGTCTTGTGATTGAAATATGGAAATGTTATGTTTCCTTTATGCATGTTTTATGTGATACGATTATGTTATGGTTCTTGGGAATTGTTTTTGAAGACGGGTGGTTCTGTTATAAACTAAGGGAGGGTGATCCCGATATAGCTCTCCAATGAATTGGGTAACATGAAGGAGTTAAACGCTAAGGTTTCACTGAATAGATTTAGGGAATATACTGTAATGGGTATTCCAAACGTAACCATGAGTGTTACTCCCTACGTAAGAATATTATGAATTCCTCAAGTTACATTTATGTCGTATGATTTTTTTTGAGTTGTTCATAAACCATATGATTTCATGGGGTATGTTAAAGTGATTATATTCTATGGATAAAGTATGATTTCATTGATTCTTATGTATATATGAACTAAGGTTTTTTTCAATATTTTGATATCTCTTACTGAGATTTTTATGCTCACCCCATGTTTTTGAAATGTTTTTCACAGGTCAAGGGAAAGGTACATGATGTGATGATAGTGTCGAGGATGTGTAATAAAAGAATTCATGTTTTATTTTAAATATGTTTCTTTGATGGGAGAAAATGAATACTGTCTTTTATGTAACCACCTTGTTTAAATGTGGAATGAAATGCATGATTTGTGATCTAATTCTCTAAAACTCTAAACATGAAAAGATCCTCAATGTGTATTCCTGTAATAACTCAATATTATGTAATGTTTAAGGCTGGTTCCTTATAAGACTACAGTTATAAAACATTAAAATATTAATAAAAATTAATATATAACAAAAACTCAAAACAAATTCTAATATAATGACTAATTACCTGTACTTCCACATATTTGATATTATTCGGTGTCTTTATCTATTTTTATTCCTAGTTAATTTTTTTCCATGAACTTCATTATCATATATATGAACTAATTAAACATATCTAAACAATGAGAATAAAACATAATGAGATTATAAAGAAAAATACACTCCTTTCTAATATGGTGGAATTTTTTTTATGAACATTCCCTAATAAAGAGAAAAACCAATATACGGTGCATTCACTTGGGCATAATATGACCAAAATCCAATGCCCCCTAAAATACAAAAAGTACACAATTAATGACATTATAATGATCATTTGTTCATAATTTATATTCTTACTTATCATGAAATGGCATAAACCAGCATTGAATCTTCGTATGAGATAATATCTCACACATATATGCAACTCTTCAAAGATTCTTCACATGTTGCACTTCTATGGAAATGAATTCTTGATATATAAAACCATAAATTTCCATACTTTTATTTTGTAAATGAATCATGTGTAAATACAAAATTTTAAAAGAATATATAGTTAGTCAAATTAAAAACATCTTTTATTAAATAAATAAAAATTCAAATGTCAATTTACTTACATGGTAAACAATTTCACCACATTCAAGTTGATCTCTTCAAAATCTACTAGATGCATTACATCTTCTTTGAGTAATCTCAATGGATATTCTCTTCCACATATATCATCCATCATCCAAAAATCATAAATATAATTCAATTAATAAGATGCTTGAGATAATCTTTGTATCCCATGTGAAATATCTGAAGTATCTACAACGGATTGTTCCTTAACATTTGTTTTCATTTGTGCAGTTTATTTTTCTTTCAGATAATCCTATATAAGATAAATGTTAGAAAAAATTATAATTAATTTTTAATCATTTTTAATTAATATTTAAAATAACATATACCACATATAAAATATAACGAAGAAAACCATTTAGCTAAAGTAAAAAAAATGACCCACACAATCCCCAACTCTGGTGATCTCCGCGGTAGGAAATGGTAGTAGAAAATTATTATCTACAATATTGAGTACAAATACTCTATCCTGACCCACTTTCATAGGTTGGTGATGTACAAAATTCCCCAAAAAATTCATGAGTCCT
Organism: Viscum album; assembly: GCA_963277665.1. Lineage (NCBI taxonomy): Eukaryota > Viridiplantae > Streptophyta > Magnoliopsida > Santalales > Viscaceae > Viscum > Viscum album. The sequence goes on along the minus strand of OY728146.1, from coordinate 1,577,065,400 downwards.
AACACAACAAAATTAATGTGAGGATATATAAAAAACAACTCACAAGATACGTTTTAGTATGAGCGAGGTGGTGGAGAATCAAAGTAAGCAGATAGCGCAAGGTGGTCTTGGTGAGAAGGATGGAAAGGATGAAAAATAAAAAATTTATAATAGTTTTAATAATTTATAAAATAGAAAAACTGATAACAAATAAATTATATACTAGGGAAGGATTCTCATATGGGGCAGAGTATGTAGATGGGGTAGGGTAGTTCGGGTGAACAGACTGTGAGGGGTGTAAAATGAAAAGGTTATATTAGTGATTATAATTTATAAAATAGAAAAACTAATAACAAATAAATAATATACCTGGGAAGGCTTCTCATAAAAGGCGGGGTAGGTAGATGGGGCAGGGTAGTCCAGGTGACCAGGGTTGGAAGGATAGAAATGAAAAAGTTATATTAGTGATTATAATTTATAAAATATAAAAACTTATAACAAATAAAAAAATATACCTCATTAGGCTTCTCATATGGGGAGGGGTAGGAATATGGGGTAGGGTAGTCCAGGTGAGCAGGCTGGGAAGGCTGAAAAATAAAAATTTATATTAGTGTTTATAATTTATAAAATAGAAAAATAGATGACATATAAATAATATACCTGGGAAGGCTGCGTAGACTGTGACTATCTTCCCATGTGTTCTAACAAAGTCTTATGCACAACTACTTGAATTTGATCACCCATAGACTGTTTCATATCATTCAGCTATGATTTTAAGGATTCTATTTCAGTTCTCTTGATTTCTTATTCTTAAAAAAACCTTTTGAATACTAACACTTGCATGATATCCTCTAACATAGCCCAGGTGTTCTGCCATTCCCAAACCAGTGGCTAGGATGTCCATCCTACCGTCGGGGGTAAAAGAGCCTTTTGTCTCCTGCTCTTGAAGTTCACCCTGAAATGAAAAATAAAAATGTTATATTAGGGTTTATAATTTAAAATAAAAACAATTGATAACAAATAAATAATATTTACTTACAATTTTATTAGCTACTTTCTTAACTTCCTCCGTAAGATACTGTACATTTTTTCTTCTTTTTGTTCGTTTCCATTTTTCATGGCAGGTGGGAGGAGACGGAGGACCAAATTGGACCTCTTCTGAACCACTACATGATCAATCTCTTAATGCTTCAAATTTTTCTTCAATCACTTTATTCTCAAAATACGAGTACCCTCCATGTGATAAAGTATGAGTGTATACGTTTCAAAATTGGATCTTCTGATGATATCTCCTAGAGGCTTGTTATATAAAAATAAACAACTTAAGTAATAAGAAAAATATATAATAAATTGTACAATAAAAAAAAGTATCATACCTGAAATTTTTCTTCATTATGACTATCAAAAAATCACTTCCATATATCTTCTTTTATAAAAAAATACTTAAGGAATTGGTTTTCAAAACCCTCTCATTCCAGGAAACATAATTTTTTGTCATTTTTGTTTTAAAATCTCTCTATCGAACTACTTTAAAAGAGAGATGTCTTTTCTTAATTTATTTAGTTTCCTCAAAATTTAATGTCGTCTATAATTGAATAAATTAAATAAGGAATTTAAAATATAAAATATTAAAAACTGAGATAAAAGAAGTAAATTAAGATATTTTACTGTCACAGACACTCAAAGATGTTGTTTCTCCATCTTCTCCACTGACTTCCAATAAGGATATAAAATTCTAATCCTGTAACAGCTCTGTATCGCTATATAACTGAAAACCTGAACTAGATTTGGGCCAATTTCATTATTATCATAAAAAAAGGATGTGTACTATGTCATCATCATGAGAAAGTGATAGTTTTGGTAAACGTGTAATACCAGGTTTACTAACTTGAGAAAATTATTTTGAAGTAGTAACCGGAGAAGTCTCCTCCGCCGAGGATGCATCAGTATTACTGCAAAAAAATGTAAATCAATAGTTTTATTTCATTAAATAAGTATATTGATGAATATTTAATAATATGTAAAAACATATATACCTTGGTAATTTCTCCTCTCAATTTATATCTAACATTTCCACTAAAAAGTGTAATGAAATTTTGTGTACCAGCATATCATTAGAAAACTGAATATTTAGATACAAGGAAGACAAACAATAAGTTTGTTTAAAAAGAGGCATGCATTTGTATGTTTGAAAAAAATCTAAATATCTACTAGAAAAATTATGAGACTAATCTAGTGTTTTCCCACATTCCTTCATCATGATAATTATATAATACATGCACTGTGTTTGTCTTATACACACTATAATCATTTGGATATTGCGTAATAGATGAATAAGGCTTATATAAATCACTAACATCATCAGCATCATCCTCATCAACCAAATGGTATCTTTTTTCCATGTAGAACAAATGACCACTAATCATTTTATGAATCAATGATATAAAATACTTTCTTTACATGTGTCGCCATGATCAATAGTTCTTTGTTGAAATTAAATCTTTTCAAATCAACTAGTTTGAAACCATATTAATCATGTTTCACACCAATATTACTATCAACCCAATTAAACTAAAAAATGTTGACTCGAAACATCATATAATCAATTTATCATATTTTTTCTCGAACTAAAAACTATGGTGTTGATGCAGAAATTTGGTTTTTATCTTTGGCACTTGAAAAATGAACTGCTTCAGAAAAAACCATCACACTACTGTTCTGAACAGTACTCCTATAAGCCATGTTTTTTGTGTAAAATGCGTACCCATTGATATCAATACCAGACCATGTTATTACATTAAGAGATAGACCCCTTGATAACCACTTCAATGTTTCTTATGCAGATATATCTGGGGTGACTTTCTCATAAACCATGAAACAAATGTCTTATTATGATCAATCATCAACCACTTTTCATTTCTTTTATGATATCGTAACTTTAATTCTACAATATGTGAGGATATATATGATTAGACCTCATATGTGTTGTTCAAAATGTATAAATATGCCTGCATCACTTCATAATGTGGAATGGACTTTAACATTATGCCTCAAACCCCTCTATATTCATTATCAACTGTCATATGTTGAGATACATGAAGACCAATAAGCTCTACCTCATACAAAAAATCTATATAAAACTCAATAAATAAGCTCCAACTTATACAAATAATCTATATAGAACTCAATAACCTATTTTGATAAATATTTCTGAAAAATAGATTTCTTTGGACAATAAGGATATTTAACATATCCCTTCAAAATTTTCTTATATCTTTCAAAAGGATACATCCATCTTAAATAAATAGGCCCTCATATTCTTATATCATGCACCAAATGAATCAGCAGATGAACCCTTATATCCAAAAACATGGGTGGTAAATATATTTATAGTTTACAAAGAATAAGAGTTTCTTCATTATCTAAGACATCTATTAAATTTGGATCAATGACTTGGCTAAAAATGGATTTGAAAAAATTACATAACCTGATGATAGTCTATCTGACAGCTGTCAATAATATACCACACACTGCTGCAGGTAGAAGTTGTTGAATCCACACATAGAAATCCTGAGATTTCATACCTACTAATTTACATTCCTTAAATGAAACCAAATTATTCATATTTTATGAAAACCCACTGGGTACTTTAATACCATAAGGGCACTAATATAAATTCATATTTTCAATCTTACTTAATGTGTGACAAGATGGAGGTAAATATGTTGTGTTTCCTTTCAAAGTGGGAGCTAACTCCAAACATATTCACATTAATATCAAGTAAAATCTATCATTAAATTCATATTTTGTCTTTCCTTGTATGTATAACAATGTTCCAATCAAACTATCACATACTTTTTTCTCAACAGGCATAAAATTAATGTTATGTTTTATCTTTAAAAATATCAAATAAGGTAGTTTGAAAAAAATAGACCGCTTATTCAAGATATTTCATTGAAGACCCAAACTTCTTTTCTTTCCAAATGTCTATTAAATTTCTTTAATCCTGTCATAATATTCTTCTACTGGAAATGGTAGAGGGGGAAGGTTGTATTCCTATAATCTATTAAATGATTTTTTCAATCTACAATAAGGATGGTAAATTCGCAAAAATCTTCAATGTTCTATTTACACATTCTTTCTTCCATTGTGCAATTGATATTATGAAGTCTGTTCTTCCCAAATTGGACATGATTTATGTTCTTTAACACTATATTCAGAAAATTTTACATATATAGGGAAGTTGTTTATAGTGGACATTATCATAGCACCCAAAAGAAAATACTCTTTCTTATATGTATCGAAAACTTTAACACCTGCCTCCCATAATAGTTTCAAATCATCAATCAATAGTGAAAGATACACATCAATATCATTTCCTAGTTGTTTTGGTCCAGAAATCATCAAGATCATCATAAAATATTGTTTTCATACATAGATGTGGGGAAAATTTGTAAACTACCAGCAAAGCAGGCCATGAACTATGTTGGCTGCTGAGGCTCCGATATGGATTTATGCCATTAGTACACAATCTTATTTTGATATTTCAAACTTCACTTCCAAAAACATGAATTTTTTTAATCAAAACTCTTCCACTGTGGTGAATCAGTAGGGTGATGTAAGTTACCATCAGAGATGCGCTCATCTGAACGCCATCTTAACCTTATTGTGTCAATTTTATTTGCAAATAGACACTTCAAATGATGAATTATTGGAAGGTAGAAAATTTAAATAGCAGGAGTTTTGATTATTGTATATAAAAATGAATCACAATTGAAATATCAGAATTTTATGAAAGAAATATTGGATGATATCACTGGAAAGTACAAAATTGATTTGCCATAAAGTTCGGTGACATCACCTGAGAATGAATCTTAGTTGAATTTCCCATCTATCTTATAGCATGATGTCCCACATGTAGAACAACTTTATAAATATTCATTTTCATTCCTATAAAATACACAATCATTGAGGAAAGAATGTATATTTTCATACCCCAATCCCATTTGTAAAAATATTTTCTTCACCTCATAATTGGAATCTGGAAGCACGTTGCCTTCTAGAAGTAGCTCTTTTAAAAGTTCAAGTAAGCTGGAGAAACTTTTATCACTCCACTCATTTTTTTCTTTTAAGACAACTAATCTCAAAACTACTGATAACACTGTATATTTACTAAAACCTGGGAATAATGGTTTCTTAGAATATCCATACTACTGTTCAACAATGGTCTTTTTCGATGGTTTCTACACCTTAAACAAGAATTAATTCTTATATATGATCCTCTAAATCGTTATGAATAATGTCATAAACATTGGATATTGAATTTTTAGTTCTTTCACCATGCCAGATCCAACGTGTATAATTAAGGCCAAAACTAGAAAAAATGAGATGTTCCTTGATTTCTATGGAGTTTTTACTTTCTCATATTTAAACACTTCACACATGGAAAGAAAATCAAATTAATGTTTTTAAGATTTCATTTAGAAATTTCCAAGAATTCATTAACTCCTTTTTTATATTCACAAGTGGTTCTTCATAAATATATCCAATTACGATCCATTCATTATCTGATATCACAAAATAATTGGTGAATATATTAAAACAAATAAAAATTTAAATATATATATAGTTATAGATAAATTGTAAACAAAAACACATTTAATAAAAACTATTGATAATAAGATATAAAACATCAGATATGAAACACCTTTACAAATAATAAACATTTTATTTTCATATTATATACATGTGTTATATTGATATTATAATTAAATTATAATAACAATTCTCTAAAATTTATTAGTTCATTTTACATAATTGTTGCATTACTTTGATGTTTAATGTCTCAAAAGTATTAAATATATCATTAATTTAAAGGAAAAAAATTAGTTATTATTAGTAATATGAAATAATAATTACAAAAAATGTTTATATTATAAGTGAAATTAATCCTAATACTTCCAAAATTATGACAGATGAAATTAAATACATAACTAAATTGATATATATTACAATAAATTTTGGTGAGATAAAAATAGAATCATTTGTGGAATAATAAGTGGTTGTGGAGGCGGGCTTTGGGGGTTACCCTCATCTTCACTGTAGACCCAGGAGGGGTTCCCAGTGGGGGAGAGTTGTGACAATGTGGTATCCGATATTTTGGTTAAGAGTTATGGTAGTGGATGGATCTAGACACTTGTAAGGATTGTATTGGTTGGTAGAGAAATGATATTTGTTGATCCCGGTGCATGATATAGGCTAAGGATATTGGTAAGGATATATGATTTTTGGTCCCTCCATGATTCGATGAAAGAAAGTTGAGTTAACCAAATGACCAAGTGAAATGGTGTTGCTTTCAGGGTAGAGACCTAGTAAAGGTACACACATCACGCTTGTTTACATTTTTGTTTGAATGAGGGACTATTTTTGGAAATTAAATGATCAAAAATAAATTAATTTTATTAAATAAATTCCATGCTACCAATATTTCATAAATGTGTTCTTAAGTGTAAATAAGAATATGTTAATTTATCAACACCTCATTTAAACATTTTTTTGTAAAATGTGGGAAAATACAATAGCCATGTATCTAAATGAAACTAAAGTAAAATAAAAACATGGATAAATGATTTTTATTGTGACATAACCTAATCAAGGAATAATTATTTTCAAGTATAGAAAGTCATAAGAGGTGACATAACATAACTAATTCATATCAAGAAAATTGGCTAATCAATCTTAGGGATGACTATTAACTATGTTCCACCACATTTTAAATAAACTATAATCTAATATTTCAAGAAAATTAAAATTAAAATTAAATGATCTGTGGTTTATCTTCAAAATTTATAAAACATACAAAATTCAGAAATCAACCTGAAAATAGACCGCAATCCAAACTTTGATCCGTATGAATCTTTGGAAAATGATGCACTGTAATATCGAGACAAATATTTATTGTAATAATAAAAATAAATATAAAAAATAAAATAAAATCAAACCATAGATGAAAGTCACTCAAAATTGAATTTGGAAGAACAAATAATCCATAGAATATTAAGGAAGAGAATATAATGAAGAGAGCAGACCGAAGATCGTGAAAATAGAAGAAAATCGTCAAAAATGGTTGTTAGAGATCCCAAATAATGCTTTGAAGTTGTCGCGGGTAGTGAGGAGCCGACATGGGTTTCTATTTCGAAGAACGAAGAAGATGAGGGTTTGTCGATCCCAACATTCCTTAAATGACATTGGTTGTCGATTTTTAATAAAACCGATGCTGAAATTAAAAGAAACATTCCACTTTGTTTTTTCCTAAAACTGATGCTGATAATATTTTTATTTACTTTCCACTTAGGTTTTTGTAAAAACCGTCACGAAAAATATTCGGTATTTTTATTTTCAGAATCGATTTTCTGGAAAACCAACATCAAAAATAAAAACAATAGCATCGGTTTTCCTAAAAACCGACACAAAACCCATATTTTTTTGTCAATTTTAAAATAAATCGACACAGAAAATCATTGAATTTCTATTTTTGGCATCATTTTTATGAAAAAACGACACCAAAAACCACTCATAAAACATTTTGGTGTCAGTTTTTAGAAAAACCTGTGAAAAAAAATTATCACTCAAACAATCGACATCAGTTTATGAAAATCCAACGTTATTAATTCGACATTAAAACCCATATTTCTACTAGTGTATCCATCATTGATCATCCAAGAAGGCTCCTCCAACACCGCATCTCCCAATCCCTAGGTTTATGCAGAAAAACCTATGATTTTTTCATAATTGATCTTATTTAGTGGATGAGTAGGTTAAGTTGAATTATAATAATTAAATTTATATATTAATTTATTTAATTATTACTTCACACATGATGACGCTCAATCTGAACACCCAATGTGTACAAATATCATGTCGCACCTATGGTGAAAGAAACATTTTGGATTCAATGGAAGTCTCATAATTTCCACCCAATAAATCATTCAATAGTTATTCCATTATTTAGAAAAACTACACAAGAATGATAAAATATAATTATATTTTTATTATATTAAAATCAGGTCATCTCCGGCCCCATAATCCCATGATTACTCAAGGTATGGCTCCAAAAATATTATTTAATATATTCCAAGCATTGTAAGGAAAAAACTGATTTGTAATAACTTTTCTATGGTGGGAATGATATTTGAACATGTCTTCAAGGGACATGATGCGGGTGATATTTATGGATCACATAATTCTTATCTAGAAGTAATTCACATATCCCACATGAAATTATCTTCACACTATAATCCATCGTACAAGTAGTGGATTTAAATTTTCTCTAGATAGGTAAATGTTCATTATTAAGGATCACCTTTTGTATGCATATGTTGTGTAATCATGTTGTATATCTAGTTTTTAGTATACAAATTTTATGTATATATGGAATGAATATTTTATTATATCTTATTGTATTTTCATATTAAGGGTTGTCTAATATTATTTTTATATTTGTTATTCATCCTGTCTAAACTGCATATTTTATATAGAATTATACTCATATTGGGATGGTCTTGCACCTTGAGAAGTTTTTTAAAATGAATTTAAATACATGAGATGATGACTTTAGAATTCACAATCTATATTACAAATATTTTTTAGTGTTTTTATTTCATAATATGTTATATATTCACATTAATGAATATCATAATTGTGTTTTACTTCTTATTTTCAAATCATTATAAATATCACTACTATAAGAATTGCATTTAAAAGAACTGAAATTTTCTTTTATCAGTTCTAGAGAAGCATTGACTAATGAAGCTAGATTAAAAGACCTAATATTTAATCAGTGCTAACAAAATCACTCATAATGGGGAATATTGTAGTGTGCTACAACAGCACACAGCAACACCAAAAACACAAATAAATCATAAAAATAAATCACAAATATAAAATTTAAATGATATTAAATTTACCTCAAAAATACAAGAAAAAACAGTATATTATAGACATTTCAAACATTTGTTTATACAATTACATATGTACAAATAATTACATAGACTGAAAAACATCAGTCTTCCTTTTTCTTTTAATCCTAACCCTTTATCGAGCAAAAAAATCACATATATAAGAAAAACTTTCTTATTCTAGTAACAATATAGAGATATAAATTATCAAAAGTAATAATGTTATACTAAACTTTGAGTCATACAGGGAACTCTGTGTGTCAGATTGAGTAGTGGTTGACTCTTACACCTCACTCCATTTATTTTCAATATTAAATAATTATCTCTATGAAAATTAACTTAATAAGTATAATATAAAAATTATAAGTTAATTAATTATATAATATAAGATATAATGATGAGAAAACCATCTAGGATAATTTTCTCAGTTTTGGAGACGTGATGCATGTCTTAAATTAAAATGAAAATTACGTATTGAAAAGATGAACATATATTCATACCGTTCACACTAAGTGTATAATTGAGGTGAGTTTAATTATTAAATGTCTTAAATGACTAATTGATTATTTTCCTAAATTATCAAAACAATCTGAAAGTGTGTTCTCAATTTTGAGTACGTTGCTTCTCTGTTTTACTAAAATATCATTTTAAACAGAAATCAGTCACTTTCACTCATACTAGTCACATAGTGTGTCAGTTTTATGTGATACTAATTCATAAACATCAAAAATGACTTAGGAATCATTGTTCTAAATTAAAAAGACAATCTGTATTCATTTTCATAGTTCTCAGTGAGTGGCACATTTTGAACAAAAATGTTAATTTTAAACAGATAATGGACAAATTGAGTCATACTAGACACATCATGTGTTAGAATGAGGTTTGGATGATTCTTACATGTCAAAAATGACTTATTGGTCATTTTTCTAAAGTATAAAAACAATTAGAATTCATTTTCTTATATTTTAGTAGGCCAGTTGTCCTTTTTACTAAAATTGATGACAGTTTTAAATAAAAAGACGCACTTGGAGTCATATTAGTCATATTGTGTGTTAGTTTGAGGTTACGATAATTCCTTCACATATAAATGGCCTATGAATCATTTTCATAAATTATAAAAACAAAATTAATATGTTTTCTTGGTTTTGAGTATGCCCCTTGTCTTTTTTTATAGAAATTTCATTTTAAACTGGAAACATGCACCTTGAATCAGTTCGATCACATCATACCTCAGTTTTAAGTGAGACTAGTTTATATAGGTCACAAATGACTAATTAATCAATTAACTAACTTATTAAGAAAATATGATCATGTTTTCTCAGTTTTCATATAGTGACATTTTTGGAACTAAATTGCTGATTTTAAATTGATAATGGACATATTGAGTCACACTGAGCACATCATGTATTTTTTATGGTAGGATGAATCCTACATGTCACAAATGACTTATGGATCAGTTTTCAAAAATTTCACAACGATATGAATTAATTTTATCAGTCTTGAGAATTTTAGTTGTCATTTTAACTAAAATTTATGTCAATTTTAAATCAAAAGATACAATTGGAGTCATACCAGTCACACTGTGCGTCAGATAGAGGTGAGTATAATTCCTGTGAATATCAAATTACTTATATTTAATTTTACTAATTTATCAAAAAAATATAAATTTTTTTCTTACTCTTGATTACATATCTTGTTTTTTTACTAAAATGCCATTTTAAACTAGAAACATGCACTTTGACTCATACTGATCACATCATGTATCAGTTTGATGTGAGAATAATTTATACATGTCTCAAATGACATAGGAATACATGTATTAAATTATCAAGAAAATTTTACTGTGTTTGTTCTATTTTTTAGTGAGTGGGATTTTTTGAACAAAACTGTCGATTTTAATCTCATAGTGGACATATTGAGTCATAGCAGTCACACCGTGCGTTAAATTGAAGTGTGGATGATTCCTATTTGTATAAAATTACTTATGGATCATTTCACTAAAGTATTAAAATAATAATAATATTTTTTCTCTATTTTGATTATGCGAGTTTTCCTTTTTACTAAAATTATTTTTAATTTTAAATAATAAGAAGCACTTGGAGTCATAATGATCACACTGTGTGTTGGATTGAGGTATGGATGATTCCTACGAATCCCAAAGTCTCAAAACAATCCTAATTTTCAATTTTACTATGTTTTCATTATCTTTCTATATCAATCTCTCAACACTTCCTATTGACTTGATGTTTTTTGCAAAAAACCTTTGTCATTGATGAGAGTCAGAAGAGTAAAGGAAGCTCATGTGCCCATTATATAATGAGAAGTCACAAAAAATTGGAACATGAGATTCCTATAATATTATAGATTTAAATAATGAGAAATTGTTTTAGATAATAACATTAAATCAATATGCAATTTTGGCAGTTTGACTAATAAAGATAATGAACATGAAAAATTTGGTAACATTGGTAGAAACAATAATTTTATCTCTTTTTTGGCTTTTTGTAGATATATGAAAGAAAAATATGAATTCCCAAAAGATATGTAAAAAAATAAGTATTAGATAAAAATGATAAGGAAATTAACTTATAAATAGTAGATTAAATGATGAAAAAATAATTAAATAAGTTGTATAAATTTACCTTTTACTGATGGTTGTATGAATTCTTGATTTATTTCCAAATTTTCATTATCTCATTTGTAGGATCAAAGTCAAAAACCTCATGATAATGAGTATATTTGAACAAACCACCCTAAATCAAACAAAAGAATCTATTTTTACTAAAAAACAATTAATATATTAGTAATACTAAAAAGAAATAAACAAAATAAAAATATGAAATAATACATTAATTGTATAGAAAGATATTTTACTATGAAAACATTGTTGAAAGTGGAAATTTATTTATGGTAGTTCAAACTTGATCATTTTATATAACGAGACAATTAAAAACTAATTTAAAAGGGTGGGTTGGGATGTTTTTATGATGAAAATATAATATTGATAGATATTTTTTAGTAATTAGATTGGGGATATTGTTAATAATTTAAATAATGATGAAACATAAGAGGAAATTAATTTTTATTTGAGTAGAATATAGGGGAGAACAAGGGGATGAGGTATACTCAAAATAAGACATTTATGGTGAAGAAAATGAAGAGGGGTTATCAACAGCAAGATATATAAGAAAGTATGAAATCAGTGAATAAAATTTCATTGGTGATTGGATAGTTTTGATGAAAACATGAAGGAGTAAGACTCTAAAAAGTCCCCATTTTTTCCCAATTAGATACAAAATCATTTGGGTATGCAAGAATAGGATGATAATTGGATCAAATCTATGTATGAGGAACATGATCCAAATAAGAAAAATGTGACATGGAATTTTTTTCAAGGTTGTAGGATAGAAATGTTGTCATAACCAAGTGGGTGTTCAGTAATAAACTCATTAAATATGGAAAAGTGAATCAAAACAAGAAGTGGATAGTATAAAGGGGGAACTCTTAGATCAATGGAATTTATATTTATGATAAATTTACTCTCTCATAGCCCAGTTGGAAACTATTTGAATTTTTTCCTATTTTAGTGAAACTATAGTTAAAAGTATAGCAATTGGATCTCAAATATATGTTCCTCAAAAGGATTTGTTAATAGGGGAGTATACATTGAGAAATAGAATGGGTTTATTATGGATGAAAATGAGAGAACGGTGTTTTAGTTAATGAATTATTTTTATAAGATAAAGAAATCACTAAGGACCTGGTATTTAAGGTTATATGAATACCTATGAAAGCTTGGTTTTTAGAATGGTATACATGATCACATGCTATAAATAAAGAAGGAAAATTATTAAAGGATGTTGGTAATCATAAATGTCAAGGACATAGTATTTTATTATTGGAAAAAAGCACAATGTAATTTTTTTGGATCATATGAGTTACGATATCAAGATTTCTATGATTGGTGAAACATTTTCCTTGGTTTATAGGCAAATCAAGGAAATAATAACATATTAATTTTTCAATCAAAATATGAAAAAGAGGTTCCTATGTTATTTACAATGCAATATTCTACACCAATGAAAATACTAACCACTATATGGATGAATTTTTCAAAATTTTATGATTGAAAAGCGGTAGATGTCATGGAATATAGGTATTTGGGGCCTATTATACCTCAAAACAACATGAATAACAAAAATAGTGTATGCATAATAAGATGATGGAATAAAGGGATGATTTATTCAAAACACATACATGTACATGAATAATAAAACTAGTGCATGAATATTATGTCATGAGTTAAGATGTTGGTCATATCTTATATTACAAATGACATTCATGATTTTATATGCACTTTGCTCACATGACATGATAGTTTTAATTATTTGAAACTGACTATCAATAATAAACATCAAACTATAAGAAATTTTATATATTATAGAGTGATAAAATAATAACTTTTCTCGTTTGAAATTAAACATATATATTGATAAAATCAAATCCACATAATAATAATAGGAAAGAAATTTTTAATGTTTTATATTACATTTTAAAAATAGAAATACTTGAATGAATATAAAACGTGATTTAAAATTTTACATAACTATAAAATAATTTCATCTACGTATATCTACATAATATACATATATCAACATGATATTGTAATTATTTTTTAAAAATATAAGTTTTTATATAATCCAAAAATAATCACTTGAAATATCATAATATGAATAAATAAGTAATAAAATATAATTATTATAATTCAAATGAAATAAAAATTTTATAAGAAAATTTATTAGAATAAAAATTTGACATATGAAAATAAATTCCCTTCCAAAAACTAAATGATGATAAAATAAATAAACAATTAATCTCTTTCCAGGATTATAATTTTGAAAAATATATCATATTTAAAATAAATACTTAGAATAAAAATAAATTTCATTACTATTAAAATATGAACATAAAAATAAAATGTATAATCTCCATTATTTGATAATAGAATATTTCTTCTTATTCATATAGGTAGAAAAACTCACTAGAAAAAATCACTCTCTCTCACTGACATTTGTGTGCAGCATATAAGTAAGATGAAATAAGGACTTGCAACTCTTCGAAGAATGGGGAAGGCCAAGCTAAGACATTAAGATAGACTCCAATTATAGCCTACTGATAAAAAAATTATTATATTTTATTCATTCATTCAGCGTATAACATTCCAAGAAACATGTTTTTGGGTACACTTATATGAATTTTTATTTTAATTTACATTTTAAAAATAGAAACAATGAATAAAATGGAATATAGATCAAACTGGATACATATATCGATTGCAAGTGTAAATATTTCATACTTTGTTTTAATCTAAACAATAGAGGATTCTTCAATGATCATGGACCTCATTCAAAAGGGAAAAACAACAAATTTTAGGTCATTTTATTATAGGATAGTGCAACTAAACTTGTTGGGATACAAAGATGTGGGATGATAAGGTTCAGTGGATAACTGATGGAAATTAGAGATATTAAAAAACTTGGATTTCGTTTGAGCCTAGGTTTTGTTCAACCCTTGAATCGCTCGAGCCTTGGATTTGAGGCATGGAATAGTTGGAGCCTTGACTCTATCCTAGATTTGAGCATGGATTTGACAATGAGGAGTGTCAATAACATGTTTCTTCCATGGAGAGCTTCTAATTTTGCAATCTTATTCGCGATGGTTAGCATTCTTAAAATAGACAGTGACACTTTTATTAGTGCTTCCAAAAAAGAAAATTTTTATTAGTTCTAAGTTAATAAGCATCGATAAATCTATATTTTTTATCAGTGCTAAAAAATAACTGATAGATAATTATTATACTTTTAAAAGTATATATATATTTTTTAAAAATTTAAATTATTATATATGATTATAATACTTATAATTATAATTTTTTATAGAATAATAATTCTATATTTTACTTGAATATATAATTATAAATTTATAATTATATAAAAACATTTAAAAAAATAATATTGATATCATTATACATATTTATATAAATATAAATATAGTAAATATGTTCATTATTTAAATAAATTTATTATAAATTTATAATTATTTATTTATAATTATATAAATACGTTTTAAACAAATATTATTTATTTATTTATAACTAAAATGTATAAAAATAGTAAATATATATTTATAAATATATTTATTTATAAATATTTTTTACAAATTTATTTTTAACATTATTAATGAATATTTAATCTTAAGTGCATGCATGTTAAAAATGAGTAAAAATGATTAATTAAAAATGAGTATAATATTGAAAATTTGGATATGTTTTATTAATATAAATTATTATAAAAATGGATATATATTGATATAATGATTAATATATACTAAAAATATTAAAACATTGTAATATATAAATAATAAATAATATAAATTAATTAAATTCCCAAAAAAATATTTGTGTGTGTGTGTGTGTGTATATATATATAAATGCCTTAATTATATATATGTGAAATCAATAAAATAAGTTTTATCTATGTTAAAATGAAAAATCAAATGATAATCAATTATGTCCATTACTCGATGCAATTAGTTGGTTTTTTAATTCATATTAATTTTTAACTATGAACCATTATTCACTAAATATATTAGTATTTAATTTAAAGAATAAATAATATTTTTTAATATATTAATCTTATTTATATACATTCTTATATATCTATATATTTAATATATACAATTTATTAACATTATCAATAATTATCTAATTAATAAAATGTTTAATATTTTTCAGAATTTTATATTTTTAATTTTTATATTAATTATATCTATACATTTAATATATACTATTTTTATTTTCATATAGTATAATCAATTTTATCAATTTTATAAATATTTGTTTAATTAATAAAATTTTACTATAGCGGTGGAGGGACTGTAGTAGGTACTGTAGCGACAGCTGTATTGTAGCAGGGACTGTAGCAGCACTGGTACTGTAGCAGTACTATTCACTGAGGGGTCCTTTGGGCCAAAAAATGGGCTTTCAAGCCTTGTATTCAGGCCACTTGACCTTGGGACTTCGGGCTCTGTAATGGGTCTCCCTCTACCTAGTCTAAAGAGAAATTTTCTTTAAATAATAAAATGAGGCTTCAGCCCCAACCTTTTAAAAAAAATAAAATTTTAATATTATTTTCATAAAATTAATTTTTTATTTATTTCATTATTTCATTTTATTCGTACTTTTATCAATGCTAAAAAAGCTCAGATAAAGAACTCATTTGTGGGTTCTAAAAATAAAGTGATGATAAAGGCTGCCCTTTATCAGAGATAAATATAATGGGGTGATAAATGACACATTTTATCAGTTTTAAAAAATTGTGCTGATAAAGGTTGTCTTTTATCAGTGATAAAAAAATGAACTAATAAAGGTTTTCTTTTATCAACCCTAGAAAAACACTGATAAAAGGTATCTTTTATTAGCGTTTGTTTTAACTCTGATAAAGGGTGTTGTTATCACTCCTTTTTTCTAGTGCTGATAATGGCCAACGCTGTTAAAAGCCTGTTTTGTAGAAGTGTATATCACACATGAATTTCAATTTCCAATACACATCGATATAAGATATATTTCATAGATATTTAACAAGGGTAAAAAATAATTCTATTGCTCGTATATGTTTTTGACTATGTATATCAAGCACATTATAGACCACTACATTCTCCTAGCTTGATATATTTCATGTTGTTAAGGGTTGTCTCATTCTATTTTTTTTCAGGATTATGGTTTCATGATTCCATATTAAATTATTATTATTTTGGATGTGTTATTTTTAACAACTGAGGTATTGATATAATAAATTGTTTTCAAATTTAATATTATTCTTGAATTAAATAGTTTTATCATAATAAATATATAAATTAATTGGTACAAATCAAAAATGAAATTGTTTTATTAAACCAATTTTATAGAATTTTAATTTTTCACAATTAATTTAATTTTAAAATTCATCATGAAAATTAATATCATAATTAATTTCACTTAATTTTTTAAAAATGTTGATTTTTTTACAAGGAATATTAAAAAATTCTTTTTTTCATTGAAAAACGTATTTTATTTTAAATAATTTATAGGTTAAAATTATGTTTTGTTTTAGTTTTAAAATTTTATTAGTTCATTTTGATTTATATTAATCCTATTATGTTTTTAAAATAGATTTTATTCTATAGTTTAGTATAAAAACATTTTATATTAAAGAAGGGTATTTTTTTTGAAAACGTGTTTTCTGTTGAATTTTGTAGGATAATGTGAAATTAAATTATAAAATTTATGAGTTTTTAATTTCTAAAAAATTATTTATTATTTGGAATCATTTTTATAAATTTATTAAATACTTACCTTATATTTTTGGTCAATATGAATAATATCTTTAGTACTTTTGGTTACAATAGTATAGGGTAAATAGGGTAATTTAGGTTAAAATTAAAATGATAAGAACCATAAGATGACCCAGTCACATCCATAAATCTTTTTGGATAAGTATATATTGAACATAATAATATGAGGGTTAAATTTATGACCTTTTGGGGCCAATTGGATAATATTATGACCTTTGAAGTGTTTTATTTAAGGAAATGTCAAACATGTCACTCTCTAGTTTTTAATAAGATTAATATTTTTAATATGGTGTGATCTAGAGGATATGATTGTCTATAAATAAAATCTTGAAATATATAATATTTATATTTATCATGGTAATTTATTTTTTATTTTTATTGATGAAATAAAAACCTTAAATGTTTAAACAATGCTGATACAATAATTATTTAATTATTGGAAAAATGAAATAAATGATATTAAAAAATATTAAAATAAATATAATTTGAGAAAAATAATGTGAAAAATAATTTTTTCTATTAAATTAACTTTATATTAATATAAATAGATATTTATATCTAATTATAAGTCTTATCTTGATATTATCAAAGTCAAAATAATGAATAGACTTAAAAATTGAAATTATTGACATTTTATAATAAATATTTTTTTATTAAATGATATAAAACTCTTAAAAATCTTAAATTAGGCCAAGTTGTTATTATAAGGTTTAAAATTTTATTAATGTTCAATTTATGTATATTTTTTCATTTTATATTAATTAAAGTAACCCTCAAAGTTTAAAAAACAATGTTGTCATGGTAAGAGTAAAAGGTGTCAAATAACGGTTACAAATAAAAGATAAGTGTTGAAATATAGTCAAAACATATATACTGTTTATTGGATGAGGTTATTTCAAACCATACGCATCTTATATTATAAATTAATAAATTTGGAACCATTTGGTATTAAATATTATTTTAAATTATTTTATTATTTTGATAAATTCCAAGAGTGTCTCTCCCCTCTCTTAAAAAAGGAAACCTCTTATTCTCATTTCTTCACACATTAATATCCATTTTGTTTGTAAAGTACCTACCCAAATACCTTAATATAACCCCTACACTTAATATATAGGTCTTCATGTAGGAAGAACCCCACCTTTAGTAGCCTTATGGTGTTATGAAAATGAAATTTTCCACCCAAGAGGAAGAAAAGGCACATACATGACGTGTCATACTCAACGTAAGTGAATTTATTAAAAAAACCCTTTAATTTTTTTTAAAAAAATTATAAAAATGACTAATTTTATATATTACATGACTTGATATACTTTTCCCTCAACCATGATTCCATAATTCTTTGGAGTTTCTTTTATAATCATCAATGGTTATTTTTAATGAAAATTATTCCTTTATATGTGCACAATTTTCTTTTAAAATATGTGATTTCTACAAGAAGTGTTTTTATGAATGCATTTATTTTTTATGATTATGTTATGGTTATTGGGTATTTCTTATGATTATGTGTGGTTCTTTTATAAACCAAAGAATGGTGGGTCTGTAATAGCCCTTCAATGCATTGAGTATGATTATGTTGGAAGTTGATCGTGACGGTTATTCCGAATGTAACTAAGATGGTTTATCCAAGTATTACTATGGGGGTTTTAAAGTATAACCATGAGGTTTATTTATTGTGTATATTTTATTGTTAATTTATAAGTATGTATGCTAAGAAAATAATGCCCCATATTACCAATATCATTTATTTAAGCTTTTATAATCTCATGCTTTCACATGGAAAGTTATTGAGTTAATATTCAAGGGAAAGTATATGTTACTTTTTAAGGATGAAAATTATACCATTGTGAAAACAATTCATGATTTTATCATGTTTTAAAATAAAATATTATAATTTTTATTTTACCATTATGATTTATTATGAAATATTTAATGGAAAACTTTTGATAGAAAAGTGATTTATTATGCATAAAAATGTTTACATTGAGCCCGAAGATTATTTTGAAAAAGGAAATTTTTTATAAGTATCATTGACCAATGGTTTATTTATTTATATATCCCTTACTGATTTTTTTATTCTCATCTCATGTTTTTTTAAAAAAAATAACAGGGCTTAAGGATAGGTAAGGTAAACAAAAATGTTAAGTTGAAAGATGTGAAGATATTTCATGATAGTAAATCATGTTTTGATTTAAATATTTATATAGTTCTAAAATTTATACTAATCATAATCTTAAACTTTTTATTATTTTATTTTGTATGTATGAGTTATGAACTAATTCAAGTAGACAACGGTATTAAAGTTAGCATTGTTTTCTAGTGTTTTCCAAATTTTTGGGTAAAAAAATTAGACAATAGAGAAAAGTGTTTTTTGAAAATGATTTTTCATGAAATATTGAAGGTTATTTGGAAACTTGGGGACAAGACATGTTTTGGGATCATATCATCAAAATATGGAAAAGGAAAAAATGTGCGCAAAAGATTTAAATGTGCACGAAATATGAGTTTCTGCAGAAGAGACTTATGCACCAAATGTGACATAAAAATGAGTTTTTTATGCTCAGAGATAGTATTAAATGTAAGTTAATCAAGGACTATAAATAGATGTCTAACCCCACTCAAGACTTATAAATTTTATAATGAATATCACATTCCGTTGTTGGGTGAAAGAGTTGCGCTCGTAATAGTTGCAGAAATTAAATCTTCTGTAGAAAGTGTTCCTTTAATCTAAAAAATGAAGTGAAACTTGTGGTGTAGATGCACAAAACTGAAGTGTTGTGTGAAAATTAAGTGATTTATTAAAGTCATCCTATACGGAAATCACAAATCTTTCACGTAAGAAAAGGTGTTTTGCGCAAGTGATAGTGTGTGCATCTAGAAAGTTTTGATTATCTGGTTTGTTTGTTATGTGGTTTCATGTGCATTAAGTCTAGACAATGTTGCAAGAAGAGCCTCATGATAGATAGAGACAAATAATGAAAAGAGAATATATTGAAGCGAACTTCAAGTTGATAAAATGAGTTATACTTCTCTCAAAAAATTGAGCTAGGGGGAGGTGACAAAAGTGTTCTAAGCGACACAATGTTCTATCCCTAAAATCTTGGAAAGGTGGTGTGTATGGAACAAAGTGACGGTGTCTGAACTTTTGTATTCCACATATAGTGAATAATAATGGATTTATGTATGACTGAATCAATGTTGGAATATTATCCTTCTACTATCCCCTAGTGGTGAACCAATTAAAATTGTTGTGTTGTCTTTTTTTCTTTAGAATTCTTTAATTAATGAAAATTATCATCAAATTGGTTTCACTGGTTCCTACAAATGTTGGGAAAAAAATCATCACTTGAGAAGAAAAATTTGACACCCTAATTCACCCCTCCCCTCTCAGGGTGTTCTGGGGTCCTTCAAGTGGCATCAAAGGGTAAAGGTTTCTGTTGTTAAATATTTCCTTCTTTTATATCATGGAGAATTAAATTAATATCAGGGGATTTCCCCACATTGACATAAATAACTTTTATATTTGGAAGAACATGATGATATCTCATCTAATATCTCTTGTAAGGGAATTAATCTTTTCCATTACCAAAGGAATATAGGTCATTGATCTAACAGGTCTGTTTATGACTGATACAAATAGGAAAATTTTTTATTCAGAGGCTAAAGCACAAAATTCTCTTAATGCAGCTCTTTCTGATCATATCTATCTAAATTTGGTGAGATTTACTTCAGTAAAGCCTATATGGGAAAATCTGGACAATATTTATTAAGGAGACAACAATGTGAATATGGAAAAACTTCAATTCTTGCATAATACATTTGATGACTTGAAAATGAATCATTAAAGAAATAAAGATAGTTCTATAATATAATTACTAATGTTGTTGGAGCTCTATATAGACTTAGAGAAGAAATCAATGATATTGACATTGTGAAGAAAATATTGAGAAGGATACCATCTCTCTATAATGAAAAGGTGACAACCCTTGAGGAAAGGGATCTATCTAAACATTATCTGGATGATCTGATGAGTGGTATGGTGCTATATAAAATGAGATTCAAACCTGAATATGCAATGAATCAAGTAAGAAAGGAAATGGATTTAAAATCAAGGAAAAAAACATATGGTGTCTTGAGATATTGTTTATAATGATAATGAGGAAGATGGAATTATTTTTCTTCTTGAAAAGAAATTCAAGAGAAGAAAAGGGGTATTTCAAGGAAATATTCCTTTGGCATGTTTTCATTGTGGTAGAGTGGGGTACATTCCCTCTCGGTGCTCAAGGATGTTCGATGAAGAAGAAAGCGAAGGGGTAAATTTTCAGATGCCTCAAAAATGGTTTTATCAAAAGTGAGACTTAAAATGTGGAAATAAATTACAAAGGATTATTTTTTTCCTATAAATAAGAAGATGATGAAAATGAATTATTTAAGGTAGAATAAATATAGTTTAAATCAAGAACCCACATGTCAATTATAGCTACAACTGAAAAGTCATAATCATAAAATGATAATGCTAGAGATAATTAGTTGATTAATGATAATGATATCCAGTTTCAACATAAGGATGCTCTTGGAAAAGATTTATAATCAAAGTAACATATGTAAAAAGTGGAGAGCCATTGCAAAAGAATCATCTGAATATATTGCTCAGATTGAAGTTGAAATTAAATGACTGGAAGAAGTATTGAAAGAACATTCAACAATAATTGAAAGGAAAGAAGATGTAGTGGAAGTGAAGATCAGAATTGAAGAACATAAAAAGGTAATCATGGACATTACCTAAAGACTGGAAGAAAATTCCAAGACTGTTGAGGGTCTTGAAGAATATGGTGTTACAATTATAAGTAAACTTGAATGTGAATAAAATAAAAAGGAAACAAAGAAGAAAATGCAGTTCAGAAGATTCTCATATGCTAAGCTAACATAGAGAGACCATCATGGTTCGGAAGAAATAGAGATGTTTTCGGATGATTAGAGATCCACTTGCGTTGGAAAAAGTGGAATTTGTTCTGATGATGAAACATAGAAGGCTAGAAACAAGATGAACCAAAATATAGGGAAGCTGAAAGTTGGACATATCGCAAAGTCTCCTGAAATATTAATAATGAAATCCCCAAATAAAACTAAAATTAGAACTTAAAACTATCCAAAAGATTTTAGAAATTATTTTCAGTCAAACTATTTCCCTAAGGAAGGAATCAAAGGGATAAATAGAAGTGAGAAAACATTTCCTCTTATGAAATATCAATTATTTGGCTATTTGGGACATACCTTATCACACTGTGAAGAGGAATGGAGATATTTGAAAGGAGAATAGCTATAAATTCAAAAAAGGAGAATAAATTCTTATCATACATCTTATAGAAGAAATAATTTCTATGGATATTGTTTTCATCGTTCTAACTTTGGCCATAAATATGTTTATTAAAAGCAGATGAAAGGCATGAACAATTCATATAGAACTCAGAGACAAGACAATACTCATCAACTAGATGGTGTTTCTCATAAAAATAGATTTTATCCTCTAGAAGAAGTAAATGATTATGATGAACCTATACACATGGGAAAGGGATTTGAAAGTACATCTTCTTCCTTTACACAATCTAAAATTTCATGGAATGAAAAGAAGATGATTAAGAAATCAAATCTTGTTAAAGTCTCTCTCAATGATATAAATAATAGTATCACCTATATTCTTGATAGTGGATGCTCATCCCATAGGATAGGAAATGCATATTAAACAATGTAAATAAAAAGTTTGATGGAATAGTCAGGACCAGTGATGACAGTGATTTGAATATTAAAGCTAGTGGGAGTATCGAACTATAAAGTGATGATCTTAAGAAAACTGATATTCTTTATACAGAAGGCTTGCATCATAATATCATGAGTGTGATTCAACTTTGTGACTCAAGACTTATAGTAACCTTCAATCAAAATGGGTTCACTATTAAAGGAAGGAAAATAGAATTCTCTCAACAACTGATACATAAAAAATGGGAACATATATTAGTTTTATAGTAAAGAGAACATTTGTTACATGAAAGTTTAATAATAGATAACCTTGTGGCATCATATGTTGGGGCGCATTAATAAACAATACATGAAAAAGATATCTAAACTAATTATTTTTATGGATATCCCTAATATAAAGTGTTAATGGGTATTGACTTTTGATGATTGCATACAAGGAAACCTGGTCTGTAGTTCATATCACCCAAAGAAAAAAAGGTCATTGAATCTTCATGATCTCATCCACACGGATTTATGTAGACTAATAAATGTGGTTGGAACATATGGATAGAGGTACTTCATTTTGTTAATTTATGATTTTAGTATAATGGATTGTGTGATGCTCATACATAGGAAACGAAAAGTCCTTGATTTCATGAAAACATATCACTGAAAATATGAGAATCATACTGGATGAACTATAAATGTTCTGCGGTCTGACAATGTAAGGGAATACATGTCCATTGAATTTGAAAATTTCCTAGAGAAACATGTATTTCCACATGAGGTGGTTGTTTTGAAAACTCCACAACAAAAAGAAGTATTTGAGCTCCTGAATCAAAAGGTGGACAATATGGCTAGAACTATGTTGATGAGATTTTTATCCCTCACCATTACTAGAAAAGGGATATTCAAGTAGCAGTGTATACTGAAAATATAATTGAGATTTATATGGGAGAAATGAAGACTCCATATGAGTTTTGGCATGGAAGGAATCCCTCTTTCAATCATTTTTGTGTTTTTGGAATAAAATGTTTCATCTAAACCAAAGAAGAAAATCAAGGGAAGTATGGTGATGCTGCAGATGAAGGAATATTCCTCAGATATTCAGTAAAGAGAAAATCCTACAAATGTTTCAATAATATTCTTTGAATTTTTTTTGTAAAATAGTTATGTTAATATCATTTAAGATAATAACACAAACTCGTCAAAGAATTATTATACTAATGTGATAGAATATGAGGAATAATACGTACATGGAATATATCCAAATAAAAAAGTAGTGTAAGATGTTCAAATCATTCAGTGTTCACAACACGATGTGGATCCAAAAGAAGAATTAGAAGGAATCATGGATGAAGAAAATTATTTTGAACCTCACTGGAGAAATCATATAGTGTAGATTAATCAATTTAATATCATTAGGAATTGTAAAGGCCCCACATTGACAAGGAGAATGAGGAATAATGAACAAAATTCCCTCCAATCAGTTGTGGAACCCTCTTCATTTGAAGAAGCCATGAAGGATGAATCATGGGTTAAAGACTTGAATAAAGAGCTAGATCAGATTGAGAAGAACTAGATATGGGATTTTGTTATGAGGATCGAAAGTCACAATAAAATTAGCACAAAGTGGATATTTAAGAATAAATTTGATGATCAAGGAAATGTGATCATAAATAATGTGTGATTGGTGTATCAAATAGATGTCAAAATAGATTTCTGGAATGGTGTTCTTGAGGAAGAATTCTACATTGAAACACCAGTGGTTTTATGCATAGTAATGATGAAATGAAGGTTTTCATATGGAAGAAGGCATTATATTGTCTGAAATAGTCACCACGAGCAAGGTACTCTCAGCTTGATTCTTATTTAAAGATGCTATAATTTAAAATATGGTGAGGAATCACAATCTCTACATGAAGGATTATCGGAAAGATCAGTTCATGCTATTGTTGTACATATATGATATTATATTTTGTGGAAGTAGGTAGGGATTATTGGAGGAATTTTCCAATGAAATTAAATAATAATTTTAAATTTCTATGATTGGTGAACTTACATACTTCTTTGGGATGAAAGTGATTAAAATGAAAGACTATAATATTATTTCTTAGTAAAATTATACAATAGAGTATCTGAATAAATTCAATATGCATGATTCCAAACCAATGTTGACTCTGATTTCCATTATGAAAAAACTAGGAAAGCATAAAGATGGGTCATATTTAGATCCTACAATTTACAATATAATGATTGTAATCTTATTATACTTGATTGAGACGTGGCAAGATATTGTATTTTAAACATGCTTAGTGGATCTCTTTGAAATTAATTTGAAGGAAGAACACATGGAGGAAATAAAAAAATCATGAGCTACATTCATGGTACTCCCAATTATGGTGTATACTTTACTATAGGAAGAGATAATGAACTATTATCATATCTGATGATGACTATGATAGAGATTTGGTGGATAGAAAATCCACAAGTGGTGGAATATTCTTTATTGTCAATAAATGTCTGGGTTGGTCGAGTAAGAAACAACAAAGCACTTCCCTCAATACTATTGAAGCAAATTATATCTCTACTACAAAATATTGCACTAAAATATTGTGGAGGAAGCAAAAAATGACTAATATTGGTGATGTGGTGAATTAACCGATGGTGAATGACTATGAAAAAAAAGTGCAATTGATCTTATGAAAAATCATATTCATCATTCGTGTAAGAAACACATTGAAATAAGATGTAACTTTATCAAGGAAAAATTTGAACAAGGCACGCTTAAAATAGATCATGTTGGAACTGATGATCAATTGGATGAAATACAGACCAATACATTGTTAGCACATATGTTTTAGAAGAATCAGTTGAACCTTGGTGTTCAACCACCTCCCAGGGCATGGAGAGACTCTGTCGGTACCCTCTCTACAGTTGTATTAACTGTTTTAATCTATTTGTCAAAGTGATGTAGGTTTTGGGGGAGATAATATCTAGTGGGAGTATGATTTGATCTCTATAAGTCAATGTTAGGTTCTTTGGGTTTATTTTCAATGGGAGAGAATGGATAAATTAAATGGTAAAAATGATGAGAATATAGAATGGAGAATGAGGATATTAGATGAGTTGGAAAGGGGGGAAATGAGAATTTAGTGTTTTGAGGAAATAGATTAGGGCATGTAATGCTTCTATGACACAGTTAGAGAATAGATTGTACATATTTAAGCATTACAAAACATGAGAACACAATTCAAGATTCCCCTCTATTTTTCTACACTAAGAATTTCTCATGTAGACGTAAAGTGTTGGCTGAGTTGTTTCTCGCGTATCAAGTTTTGATGGGGGTTGGTGATTGATTAAATTTATATGCATATAAATAACAAACCCAAAGGGGGATATTGTTAGAAAAAGGTTGTTCAATGATGGAAATGGAATATGGTTTGTGTTTTTAGTAAATCCTTTCATGGAGTTGGAAAGAAAAGGGATCATACAATTTAAGAAGAAAACAATATTGAAGGTGGTGTTGTTTCCCAATGTTTTCCAGACACTAGTAGAAACATTATTTTTAACGTCATCAATTTGATGTCAGTTTCTTATAAACTGACGTAAAAAATGTTTACGGGGTATTTTTGGAATAGGTTTTTTCAAAAACATACACCAAAAACAAACAAAAAATGTTTTTGGTGTCGTTTTTTAAAAAAATTAACACAAAAAACTAAAAAAATGGTGTCAGTTTATATGAAAACTGACACCAAAAAAGTTTAAAAAAATTACAATGTTTTGGAGAATTCTTTATTCTTCGATTTTACTGGTCGTGGAGAAAAAAATTGAGTTACGGATTAAATGTTATGGATGTTGGAAGTTGATCTTCTCAAAGAGAAGTCTTAAAGAAGTCCAACATTCAAAGGCCATAACTTATAATTTGTAACTTCATTTTACCTCCATGACTAGTAAAATCAAAGATTAATGAATTATCTAAAACATTGTAATTTTTGTTTTCAAATTTGTTTCCATCGATTTTTATACAAACTGATGCCAATTTTTTTTATTTTTTTGTGTCTGTTTTAAAAAAACTAATGCCAAAACAATTTATTTTTTGTTTTTGGCATCATTTTTAAAAAAAGCTACATGATTTTTTTTTAAATTTTTAGCATCGGTTTGTAAAAAAACAATGTCAAAAATATTTTTTTAACTTTTTGGAATCAGTTTTTAAAAGAACTAATGTTAATTTTTTTAACATTTTAACAACAGTTTTTTTAAAAAATGATGTGAAAAAGGATATCGACTGGAATTTTTGGCGTAGGATTTCTAAAAAACTGATTCCAAAAGACCTATTTAAATCCTCGTTTTTGTCGATTTCAAACAAAACTGACTCCAAAGTGTAACACAAGATCAGAATTTAAATTTTTTTCACAATGTTCATTTAACTTTTTAAAATCACACCATTATTTTCATACAATGCAATCGAAAATATTTTCATTTACTGTATATATATATATATATATATATATATATCCATTTTCCCCTTCATTCATCATTTTCAATATCTTCGATTCAATCAAGTTATCAACCCGAATTCAACTGTTAATTTGAACATGGTATATATTCTATTCATTTATTTCCTTTATTATTATCCTTCATTTCTAAACAACTCGATTATCATTCTTATAATGATGATTAATTCTTATTTATAAATATAAATTATATGATGATAAACAACATATAATTTCAATGGAATCTCCTAAAACCATTGAAATATGTTTGAAGTATTATGTTTATTTTATTTCAATTGGTGTATATGCTTTTAATTCATTTTGTTTTGTTTTATTTCAAATGAGATGTATCAGACAAAACTTTTCCAGGTTCAACTTACAACGTCCAAGACATTTGATCCGTAACTCCATTTTAGGTCCACAGCTAGTCAAATCAAATCTTAGGAAATTATCTAAAACATAAAAGGAAAATAAATTTGTTTTTGGTGTTGATTTTTTTTAAAAACGAAACTAATAATATTTTTTTCATTTATGGGGTCGTTTTTTTTCAAGAATCGATGCCAATTTTTTTTACTTTTTGGCATCGGTTTTTATGAAAACGGATGCCCAAAATGATACAAATGTGTTTTTTTGTAATCTATTTTTTACAAAACTAATTCCAAAAAACAATTGAAATTCATTTTTGGTGTCGGTTTACAAAAAGCGACGTAAAAGGTTATATTTTTTACATTATCAACTTCAACGTAGGTTAAAAAGCGACATCAAAAAATAAAATAAAATGGAGTTAATGATCATTTTTCTACTAGTGAAATTTTTGGGTTCAAAAATTAGAGAATGGAGAAAAGTTTTTCTGGTAATGGTAGTTGCACGAAATATTGAAGGTGGTTTGGAAACACACATGCAAGACATGTTCTGGGATCATCTCATCAAAATATGGCAAAGGAAAAAAGCACGGGAATGATTTAAATGTGCACAAAAGACGAGGTTGTGTAGAAGAGACTTGTGCACCCAATATGAAAACAAAAGGGGTTTTGTGTGATTGGAGAGAATCTTACATGCAGGGTCATCGAGGACTATAAATCAGTGGATACCACCACACAAGACTTATAAATTTTCCAATGAATATTAGGTTGCTCTATCACATGAAATATTTTCATGTGTAAGAGTAATAGATTGTAAATCATGCACACAAAGTGTTCCTTTTGTATAAAAATACCAAGTGAAACTTGTGGTGTAGCTTCATGAAAGATAAGGTTTGTGGGGAAAGAAAGGGTTGTGTGAATATCATCTGATGTGAAAATCCCAAATCTTGTGTTCTAGAGAAGTTGTTTGATGCACGTTCCAGTGTGTTATTCTAGAAGGTTTTGATTATCCAGTTTGTCTGTTTAGTGATTTCAAGTGCATAAATTTAGGAATTTGATGAAAATAGAGTCTCATGCTAGATAGAGATAAATAATTCAATGTGAATCTATTGTAGGAAGCATTAAGTTGTTAAACTGAGTTAGGCTTGTCTCAAAGCAGTGAGCTAGGGGGAGTCGACGGAAGTGTTTTATGGAATATAGTGTGATATCCCAAAAATCTTGTAAAGGGGACATTCCTAGAACATAGTGACTATTTCTGGAATTTTTTATTCCACATCTAGTGAATAATAATGTATTTAGGTATGACTAACACACTGCCAGCATATGCTTCTTGTACTAGCCCTTAGTGGTGAACCTTGTAAAATTTTTATGTTGTCTTGCTACTTTTGAATGCTCTAATTACTAAAAATTACCATCATATAGGTTTAACAGGTTCCTACCAATGTGAGAACAAGATCCATTACTTGAGAAGAAAAATTTGGCACCTTGATTCACCCCTCCCCTCTCATGGTGTTCCGGGGTCCTCCAAGTAAATCATGTTTTGTTTTAAAAGTTTCATACGGTGGAAAATGGATAATAATCAGAAGAGTACACTTTTTATTATGTTGTTTTTTATGTATGAGTTATGAACTAATTATATAAAAATGTAAACCTAAAAATATATTCAAATGTAACATAATGAATTATTGACATAAAACTTATGATTATGTAATGTTTAAGGTTAGTTCCTTATAGTCGGTATCAGATGATGGTTTAAATATCATTAGAGGTTTGGATAATGTTAATATAATATTGTTAAAAGTTTTTAATTTATTTTTAAGTTTAAATGCTATATCATTTTAATATTACCATGTTGCTTTATCTAAAATATGTTTATTTAGAATGGTTTTTCACAAAGTAAATAGAGAAGATGAAGTTTGAAGGCACCGAGAGGATGATATACATCCAAATTAGCAACTCAAAATGGTTGTAATTGTAACTGAGCATTATGTGGTAGTAATGGATCAGTTGAAACAAGTAATAAATGGTGGTGGAATCAATGCTAGAGATCAACCATATCTACCACAAAAGAACATAATGATAATGGAAATTTTTACGAGGAAACACCCACCTAAATTTAGTGTATCTTCTGACCCAGTGGTATCTGAGGGTTGGATTAAATCACTAGAAATGACTTTCCATGTCATGGGGTGTTCAGAACATCAAAATTTTATTCGTAAAATATATTATTTGGTGGTGAAGGTGACCAGTGCTGGTCAATAGCCAATAATATCTAGGAAAGATAAGGTATTTATTCCTGGTAATGATATTAATTTAAGAATATTTTCCTAAGGCTACTTGACTTAGGATGGAAAATAAATTCCCATAATTGAAACGAAAGGAGTAAGATTTAGTGGCCACATAAGAAGAAAACTTCACTCTAATAGAAAGGTACATTCCAAATTTTATTCATGATCTTGATAGTAAAATCAAGTGTTGTTACTCAGGATTGAAGCCAAAATATCAAAAGGTATTGGCTTCTCATGAATTAAAAAGTTATAAGAAACTTGAATGATATGTTGAGATTGCACAAATTAATTTTTTCTATAATCATATATTTCAGGAAAATAATCATAGAAAAGTTCAAGATGAAATAAAATGGGTAAGCATCAATCAAATAAATTTAAAGGTAAAAAAATCATGTTTCAAGTTTGTGGAATGTGTGGTAAAATGAACCCTAGGGAATTCCTTATCAAATATGGGAAGTTATTCTGATGTGGTAATTCTGGACATATGGACCATGGTTGCAATGAAAAATATTTTGGTAGTTTTATACTCAATTATAATAAGAAAATTTTAAAGTGTTTTAAATGTGGTGAGATGGGGAATTATGAACATACTTTTCTGAATAATGACTCGAATGATGGAGAATAACAAAATAATAAGAAGAAAGGTGTTGTAAAAACTGTGAAAATACTTCATAAAATTTTGGGCCATCTAATGAAGTGGTATCTGGTACATTGATTGTTTATTTAGATTTTTCTAATCGCTTGTTTTATTTAGGGTCAATACATTCTTTAATTTAAGATAAATTTAATGGTAAAATAGAAATTCCACCTTGATAAATGGACTTAAAATTATTGTAAAAACATCAGGGGAAGTATTAAGGTAAAAATAAATTATAAAAATAATCCCATAATTTTCTATGGATGGAATTTACCTAAAAACCTTGTTGTCTTCCCTCTAGTATATTTTGATGTTCTTTTGGGTATGGATTGGATTTCCTTTTACCATGTTATGATATATTTTAGTGATAAAAATGTTTCTTCCAGAATGATTTTTAGTTTGTATAAAATAATGAAACCATACCATTGATAACATATTAGAATGTTCAGAAAATGTTAAAATATGGAAATGAAAGTTATCTTTAAGATATTTTTAAAAACAAGGGAACTATTCAGATCAATAATATGATGGTAATAAATGAGTACCTAGATGTTTTATCTGATGAATTACCTCATTTTATACCCTATCTGGGAGTCTAATTTACTATTTACTTAGTTAATAATGCTAAACCAATTTCAATACCCCCGTATATAATGTTTTAAGTAGAACTTTTTGAATTGAAAAATATATTATATGATATTTTATATAAAGGTTTCATTCATCCTTGCACTTTTACATGGGGTGATCCTATTTTATTTATTAAAAATAAAGGTGGATATATGAGGATTTACATTAATTATAGAGCTTTAAATAACATTAATGTTAAGAATAAGTATATGATGCCTCATATTGATGACTTGTTTGATCATCTCATAGGAACTCGTTATTTTTTAAGGTTGAATTGAGATTTAGGTACCATCAACTGACGGTAAAGGAGGATTATTTTTTGAAAATAGAATTCTGTACTAGATATAAGAATTCAAAGTTTTTATTTATTCCCTAGGGGTAGAAAAATTCCCCTACTGTATTTACAAATCTTATAAAGAGTGTCTTATGTGAATATTTGGATAAGTATATGGTTTTTTAATTTGATTATATATTGTTGTTTTCAGAAAATTATTTTGATCATAAAAAACATTTAATGATTTTTCTACAAACCTTCAAAGAAAAGAAGATATGGAAAAAATTTCAAATGTGATTTTTGGATACAACATATTACTTTATTTGGGCATAGTGCAAGGAAAGATATAATAATAGTTGATCCTTGCAAAATAAAAGTGGTTGATGAATGGATATGACCTAAATATTTTATTGATATTCGAATTTTTCCTTGATTACAAGGCCATTACTTGTGGTTTTTGGAAAACTTTTCATGGTTATCTATCCCACTAACCAAGCTAACATGAAAATAAGATAAATTTATTTAGAAAAAATATTTTGATGATTATTCTCGGTAATTAAAAAGAATATTTTTGAATGATCTAGTTTTGTCCATACCCTCAAGAAATGGTGATTTTATTATCTATAGTGATGATTAATTAAATGGAATTTATTGCATTCTAATTAATAATGATCGGGTAATAGCTTGTTATTCATGGAAAATGTAACCTCAATAGTTAAATTATCTTACAAATGATTTGAAATTATATTAGATTTATTTTTTTAAAAAAATTGGTCAAATCATTTATATGGATACAAGTGTAAAATATATATTGATCATAAATTTTTTAATTATTTGTTCACACTAAAATATTTGAACATGGGGAATAGAATATGATTTGATCTGATTAAGGATTATGATAGAATGATTCATTTCCATCCTTAAATATATAATAATGTAGTTGATGTTTTGAGTTAGAAAAATAATTCCATATTAACAATTTTATGATTAGAATATGACCCTTTGGTTAATGATTTGATAAATGTTAGCCTGGAAGTTTTGGGTGCAGGAGCATCCTCATTTTTGTTTTAGGTATCTGTACAATCATCTCTATTAGATTGCATTATGCAATCTCAGAAGGAAGACCATTAGTTATAGAAAATTTTATAATTGGTTAATAATGGTATGTTTCCTAAATTTAATATTGATAAAGAATGTGTTTTGATATTTGGAAAGAGATTATGTGTGACTTGTGATACCTAGTTGAAGATGGAGTTGTTAAATGAAGAATAAATTTCCCTCTTTTCAATTAATCCTAAAATCAATAAGAGGTGTCGATTTCTTTGAGAGTATAACTAGTGGGATGTAATGAAAATAAATATATCTCACTTTACAATGAAATGTTTGACTTGTAAATAGGTTAAATTAGAATAATAATTTTTGTAGGGGATTCATTAAACTTTTTTATTTCTAGGATGGAAATGGGATAATATATCCATTATTTCATGATGGGACTACAAAATACATGTTAAGTTAATAAAGACATTTAGGTTATTATTGATAAAATTACTAAATCTACAAATTTCATTCCAAATAAAGATACTATTTATTTAGGTCAACATTATTGACTTTATCTTAAGGGGATAGTTAGGTTACGTGGAATTCATCTCTCCATTATATATGGCCATGATCCCAGGTTCACTTCTAATTTTTGTAAAGGACTTCAAAATTCATTAGGCAGTGAATTAAATTTCAACATAGACTTTCATCATAATTTTGATGGATAATCAGAATGAAAAATTCATACCATTTAATACATGATTCATTCTTAATATATGGATTACTAGGGATGTTGGGATAAATATCTTTCTTTAGTGGAGTTTTTTAAAATAACACTTTTCATTCAAGTATACAGATGCCACCTTTTGAGTCATTATATAGAAAGCGATGTCAAACTCTATCATTTTGGGTTGAAGTTGGTGAAAGGAAATTAATGGTTCTAGAATTGGTAGTAGGAGTGTCTATGAAGGTGAAAATGATTTAACAACATATGAGGACAACATAGAGTATGTAAAAATGTTATACAAATAACAGGAGGAAAGACCATTCATTCAATGTAGTTGATCATGTTTTTCTTAAAATATCTCCATAGAAATGTGTTATGTGTTTTTGTAATAAGGGAATGTAAATTCCAAGATTAATTAGACCATATGAAATCTTGAATAAAGTTGAATCATTTTTATACTAATTGAACTTGCCTATGAGTTTATCTTAGGTACACAATGTTTTTTTTGTTTTGATTTTAAGAATGTATGTACCAGATTCATCTCATGCTTTGAGACATAAGGTTGTTTAGTGAGAAGATAACCTTTTTATAAGTAAAATCCTATTCGGTTTCTTGATGATATAAATAAATTATTGTGGAATATGGTAATTAAGTAGGTTAGGTTTTGTGGAGAAACCAAATTGTTGAAGAAGCAACATAGGAACTGAAAATGATATGAGGGAAAGGTATCACAAATTTTTTAATAAGTTAATAAAATTGAGAGGAAGAAATTTTTAGAGTAATTAGGAGAATGTAACAGCCTAGTTACTGATAGAATAAATTGTTTTCGTATTTATTAGTATTCTTGAATTCAATAGTTAAATTCATTTTGAATATATTAAGTAATTCCAAAAAATCAGAAAGGAAATAATTTTATTAAAAACCATTTAATAGAATTTTAACATTCAAAAATTATTTTATTTTTAAATTTATCATGAAAAAATAATCTTAAAATTATGTTTTTATGATTTTCTAAAAATATTGATTTTTTTCAACAAATAGTGACAAATACTGATTTATATTCAAAGATGTATTTTATTTTAAAGTATTTATAAGGTAAAAATGCCTTCTGGATTATTTTTAAATTTTAATTAGTTAATATTTATTTAAATTAATTAAATTATGGTTTTTGAAATATATTTTATACTTTAATTTAGTGTAAAACCATTTTTTATCTAAAAATGACATTTTTATGAAAACCAGTTTTCGTTGCGCTTTGAAAGTTTACTTTTAAATTAAATTATATAATTTAGGTGAATTAAATTTTTAGAAATGAATTTCATATTTTTAATTAGTGGTTATAAATTTATTAAATAGGTCCTTTAGATTTTTGGTCAACATGAATATTAACTTTACTAATTTTTCTTACCATGGTAAAGGGTAAATCGGGAAAATTAGGTTAAAAATAAAATGATAAGAACCATAAAATGGACCAATCACTTTCTTAAATCTCATTGGATGGGTATATAACCAAAATAATCATCAAATAATCAAATTTATCTCTTTTTTCGGGCACTTTGATAAGATTATGACCTTTATAGTATTTTATTTAAAGAAATGTCAAACATGTCACACTCTAGTTTGTAA
Source organism: Viscum album (assembly GCA_963277665.1). Classification (NCBI taxonomy): domain Eukaryota; kingdom Viridiplantae; phylum Streptophyta; class Magnoliopsida; order Santalales; family Viscaceae; genus Viscum; species Viscum album. The sequence goes on along the minus strand of OY728146.1, from coordinate 1,577,030,262 downwards.
TATGTGCTATATTTTTAATATGGTTCTATCCAGAGGGTATGTTAGATTATAAATAGTCTTTTTAAATATATCATATTTATGTTCATAATTTTAATTTATTATTAATTTTATTGATGATAAAATTACCTTAAATGTTTACACAATAGTGATAAAATAATTATTCAATTATTTGGAAAATGAAATAAATGATATTAAAAAATATTAATATAAATATAATTTCATATAAACAATTTGACAAAAACTTTATAGATTACCTTGACATGTTAGGGATATGATAAAATATTTAGTTTTAATGAAGTTTTTTATTTTGATATTATTAAATTCAAAGAAATGAATAGTTCTAAAAATTTATATTACTGATAGTTTATAAAAAATACTAATTTTTTAAATGATAAAACATTCATAAAAATATTAAATTCATCCAATTTATTAGGATAAGTTTTAAAATACAAAATATTGTCCATTTATGGATCTTTTATCATTTTATATTAACTATATTAACCCTCAAAGATTAAAAAACATTGTTGTCATGGTAAGAGTTAAAAGGGTTAAATAAGGGTTAAAACTAAAAGATAATGGTAGAAATATAGTCAAAAATTATCTAAAATTTTATTTGATGATTGGATTTTGACCAATACATATATTATATTCAAAATTAATATGTTTGGATCCATTTGGTATAAAATATTATTTTATATTATTTTATTATTATGAAAAACTACAAGAGTGCTCATTCCCTCTCTTATAAAAGGGAACCTCATCTTCTCATTTATTCACACTTCAAAATCCATTGGGTTTGGTGAAGATCTACTAAAATACCATCCTATAATCCCTCCACATATTCTATAGGTATTGGTGTAGGAATAAAACCAACCTAATTGGTCTTAAGGTGTTAAGAAAAGAATATTGTCTTATGAAAAGGAAGACAAATCCCATACATGACGTGTTAGACTCCAGGTAAGAGCCTTTCTTTTAAAAACACTCTTTAAATTTTCATCATTAATTTTTTTTAAAAGATAAAAAATGAATGTTTTCTAACTTATATGGTATGTTTATATTTTCCTATGGTCATAGTGCCTAAATAACTTGGAGTTTTCTTTACGAGCTTAAATGGTTATTTTCAAAGAAAATGTTTTCCTTTGTATGTGTCTAGTTCTCTTTTAAAATAAGTCATTTTTCTCAAGAAATGTTATTATTAAAGTATTCATGTTTTTTGATAATTTTATATATATTGATATTTTTTTATGATTATGGGTGGTTCCATTATAATCCAAAGATGAGTGGGTTCGTAATATCCCTCAAATTCATTAGGTATGTTTATGCTGGAAGTTAACCGTGAAGGTTATTGAAAATGCAACTGCGATAGTTACTCCAAGTATATCAGTTATTGGTATTTCAAGTATAACCATGAAGGTTATTTTATGTGTATCCATGAGGGTTAAATTATACCTTAGTATGATAATAAAATGATTCCTCAAGTTCCCTATATGATTTATTTATGTGTGCTATAATCTCATGTTTTCACAAGGTAATTAATTGATTTTATGTTCAAGGGAAAGTAAATGTTATTTTTTAAAGATGAAAATTATAACATTGTGAAAAAAATTCATGAGTTAATATTTTTTTCAAATTAAAAATTATGATTTTTATTTTTCCTTGAATATTTATCTTGAAATATTTTATGGAAAATTTTGGGCTGAAAAGATGATTTCTTGACCAAGAAAATGTTTCATTTTGATCCTAAAGTATATTTTGAGGAAGATATTTTTAATAATTATTATGGAATAAGGTTTTATTTATTTATATGTCCCTTACTATGATTTTTGGTCTCATCCCAAGTTTTAAAATGTTTTTCACTGGGTTTAAGGGTGGATAAGGGAAAAGAAAAGGTCAAGTTGAAAGATATGAATATTTTTACATGAATAGAAATCATGTCTATATTGTTTTAAAATTATTATATGGTGTGAAAAATGGATATTAATCATAATAATACACCTTGTATTATATGGTTTTGTAATGTATGGTATATGATCTAATTATCTAAAACATTGATCTTAAATGATTCTCAAATGTAAGAGAATATTTTCTTGACTTAAAAATAAATATTATGTAATGTTTAATGTTGAGTCCTTACTTTATGCATTACAACTACATGTATTTTTTTCACGAAATTTTTCCCCCAATATTCCTCTTCAAATATGTCATTTACATAAAAAATTCGTTAAATAATTTAGTTAAATGCAGTCGAATGATTATCAACTGTATACTTTAGTTAAAATAAACTCTTTTACACTTTTCATCACCTTTCAAATTTTGGTATACAATTGTTTTTTATACAGAGATTTATTTCATGATTTTGATAGAAAAACATTCTTGAAATAGAATTAGTCATAAGTGATTTCAATCAGTGCACTTAAACATCTTAGAATTCTCATAAACAGGTGACTCCATCAATTTAATTTCTATCTTGAATAAACTGAACCTCTTCCATTTGATGTGTTTAAGTTTTTCCTTTAAATTTAATAGATCAATATGATTTAGTTTCATTGTATTCATTAAGTATTATTTATTCTTCTATTTCATTCACTTTCTATATTTCTACTTTCTATAGGATTTATTAGTTAACTCTAAGTTCTCATTAATTCACTCAATATTTTGTGGGGTATAGTTTCATGGGTTGGGATACTAGTATGTTAAAATATGCGACATTATATTTTAATTTTAGATGAATATAATAATGTTTTTTATGAAAATTGTCCAAGTCAAATGAGTGATCAAAAACACAAAACAAGGTTGTATCAGTTCTAAAAAATCATTTATCAGTGCTAAAAAAGTGTGGATAATCGAGGTGCTATTAAAAGATGGGTCCCTTTTATCAGTGCTAAAAAAGTAATGATAAATGACTATTTAATTAGCGCTAAAAAATCACTGAAAAATGGACTCTTGTATCAACACTGAAAAAGTGATGATAAAAGGGTCCTTTATCCATGCTTTTAAAAAGGTGCTGATAAAAGTAAAATGAATTTAAAAAATAATAATAAAATCTACAAATCAGAGGGTTTTAATAGTGCTTGACCCCCTTTCAACAACGCTTATGCACCCCATCCCCACCAACATGCCCAATCCCTACACCCCGACCCTTCAATAGTGCTAGCACACCCCCCACCTGCAGACACCCCTACCTCCGCTTGGATTTGAACGTGAGACCTCTACCCCTCCCCATCTGCACCTTTACCACTCGCCCATCTTATTAAGTTCTTCGTTTAATGATATATATATATATATACTTAGTTATATTTATTTGTATATTAATATATATATTGTTATATTAATATATATTTTTATATATTTATTCATATTATATATATATATATATATATTAATATATATTTTTATATTTATATATTTAAATATTTATTTACATATTAATATATATTTATACAACCAGTTATAAATATATTTATAAATTATGTTTTCTGTGTGTATAAATAAATAAATACATATATACAACACACACACACACATATTATATATATGTGTATCCGTAAGTATAATTATACATATATATATATATATGTATATATATTATATTAATATGTATATACATATGTTAGAATATATAGATAATATATACTAGTTTTTTGATATATATACACACAAATACACACACACACATATTATATAGGTATATAAATACTCATATATTTGTATTTAAAATAAAATGGATATTAGTTTTTATTTAGATAAGGCTTATATGTTGATAAATATACTTTATTTGTTAATAAGTTTAATTATTTAATTATAAAATTAAATTTTTATGTGTCAATATATAAAAAATATTTTTATATTTTTATTTATTTGATTATAAATAATAGTACATTATGAAAAAAAATCAGAGTCATAATATCAATATTAATGTATTTCTTCGGAAAAAATTCATTCTCCTCTAATAAAGGGAAAAAATACCCCCTTAAACAAGGAATAGATTCCATAAAATGTTATAAAATTTGGGTATCCCAACTAAAAACATAATTTTAGAGGGATTTGGGGCATTTTAGGGCTCAAAAATGTGATAAAGGTTTACTTTTGTCACTAGGGGCATAAAGCTCATCGTAGGCTTCTATTTTATATATGGTAGAGCTCAAACAGACCCCAGGATCAAAATCTATGGTCATTTGAGGTTGGAGTTAGGTTTTAAACTTATTTTAGATCTTTTATTATTATTATTTTGATGTTTATATCTTCAAATTATAATTAAATGACTGTTAATTGATAATAATTAGAAAATTACTAATTATTTATATTTTTTAATTATTTAATAATCAATTTTCTCTAAATATCATAGATGTTAAGTGTAAATGTCTATTTATAATTACCTAAAACATATATAAAAAATATATATTATATTTATATAAATATATAAATATTTTAATACATTAATATGTTAATATATATTTTATAATGGAATATTTTTTTGAAATATACCATTTATCAGCGCTATTTAAAAAAGCATTGATAATGACCCCTACCTTTATCAGAGCTACTAAAAAATGTTCTAATAAAGGGGGACCATTTAACAACGCTAATAAAGGAGGTACCTTTATCAGTGCTAAAAAATGCACTAATAAAGAGGTACTTTTAACAGCACTTTTTTAGCACTCTAAAACGTATCCTTTATTAGAACTTTTTTTAGCGCTGATAATGGTACCGTTTAAAGGAGCATTTCATATTAACAGGGAGGTTTTAATTGACGTGTATATAAGGAGTGGGCGATGAGCCTAAAAGTGGATGACCGATCGGACCACTCGCATTGCTTCGGTTGATTCAACTATTTTTTGGAAGTTCTTCTCTTGGTCCTCAACCATGGTGTCACCACTATCGACCATAAAAATGATCGCCACTACGACGATGGTAGTTTCAGTGGGGCAAGTAGGACAGTTGTTTGAAGGGATCAAGCCACGGTCGCCCACAACGGTGGAATGAAGAGCACCGATGGAGAAGGAAGGCACAAAGGGGGCAGTGGGAGGGGATTCTGTCCTGCATTGTCTTCAGTCTTCCATCCTCATAGGGGCATGCGCAGCAGAGGTGAAAAAGATTTTTATGTTTTTTTTATTGTTTTTAATGTATCGAGGTTAGTTTTTTATTAAAAATATTCTTGAAATGTGGAATCAGCACTAACACCTTTCGGTTTAGTCCAAAGGCATTAGCGGGGATGCCGCCATTCTGACAAAAATCTAAAAAATACTATTTTTGTATATATAAATTTGTTATTTTTTTATTTTTTTTCTTTATATATATGTAAATAATTAAAACAGAAAAAAATTAACAAAATTTATAAGCTTTCAAACCACTTACTTGAAACTTAAAAATGTTTCATGTTTGTCACTTTGAAAGAATATAAAATTTAAACTATAAGACCCACATAAATGAAAATTAGACCATCTTTTAAACATCAAAGAAATAGTCAAAAATAAAAATAATTTCATAAAAAATGTTGATGAAAAATAATTTATAATTATTCAAAACCACCAACTTGAAACTTAAAAATGATTCAAGTTTTTGACTTTGACAGATTATAAAATTTAAACTATAAGACCAATATAAATGAAAATTAAAACATGGATTAATAATATAAGAAATAGTTTAAAATAAAAAATCGTAAAAAAGGTTGATGAAAAAAACATTATAAGCTTTCAAAACCACCTACTTGAAACATAAAAATGGTTCAAGTATGTGACACTGAAAGAATATATAATACAAACTATAAGACGATTATAAATGAAACTTAAAACATGGATTTAACATTTAATAAACATATAACAATTAATTATTCAATTATTAATATAGTTATTAATTATATTATTATTAATATTATAATAATTAAATAGTTAATTAGTAATATCATTATAAATTACATAATAATTAATAAGTAATATAATTATTAAATATATAATTATTAATTATATAAAAATTAATTCGTTAATTATTAATATAATTATTAATTATATAATAATTAATTATTAAATTAGTAATATAGTTATTAATTATATAGTAGTTAATTAGTTAATTAGTAATATAATTATTAATTATATAATAGTTAATTATTTAATTAGTAATATAATTACTAATTGTAATTATTCATTCTAATTATTATTATTTAATATTTAGTTTTTAATTATATAATAATTAATTATTTAATTAGTAATATAATGATTTTTTATTAGTTATATAATTATTGATTATATAATAATTAGTTATTTGATTAGTAATATAATTATTAACTAGTTAACTAATAATATAATTTTTAATTTTTAATTATATAATAATTAATTAGTTAATTAGTAATATAATAAATAATTATATAATAATTTATTCATAAATTAGTAATATAATTATGAATTATTTAATAAATAATTATTTAATTTGTAATATAATTATTAATTATATGATTGTTAATTACTTAATTAGTTATATAATTTTTAATTATAATTATCATTGTTAATTATTAGTTTTAATTAATAATTAATAATTATTAGTAATTAATTATTTAATAATTAAATAGTTAATTAGTAATATTATTATTAATTATATAATTGTTATTTAATAGTATAATTATTAATTTTATATTAATTAATTAATTAATTAGTAAAATAATTATTAATTATTAATTATATAATAATTAATTTGTTAATTTTTAATATAATTATTAATTTATTTAATTAGTATAATAACTAATAATTAATAATTATATAACAATTAATTAGTTAATTAGTAATTTAATTATTAATTATTAATTTCTAATTGTTAATTACTAATTATATAATAATTAATCAATTAATAAGTAATATAATTATAAATTATAATTATTAATTATTAATTATATGATAATTACTTAGTTTATTAGTAATATAATTATTAATTATTTATTATATAATAAAAAATTAATTAATTAGTAATATAATTAATAACAATATAATTAAAATTTAAAATTTATATTTCTAATTAACTAATTAATTAATTTATAATTGATAATTATATAACTAATTAACTAATTAATTATTATATAATTACTTATTATATAATTAATTATTAATAATTAATAATTATTATTATTTATTATATTACCAATTAAATAATTAACTATTTTATGATTATTAATAATATTACTAATTGACTAATTAATTATGATATAATTAATAATTATATTACTAAATAACTAATTATTTGTTATATATTTAATAATTATATAACTAATTAACAAATTAGTTCTTATATAATTAATAAGTATATTACCAATTAACTAATTAATTATTATATAATTAATAAATAATAATTATATTACTAGAAACGGTGCGAACCATGGATTAAATCCCATGGTTCCAGAAATTTATTAGAAAAAAAGGAAAGTACACAAGCATAGGAGATGGTGATAAACAAAGACATGGAAAAAACAACGCCATAATAAAACAAAGGATGAAATAGTGATCATCGTCCTTTATATCTAACACCTCTCCCTCGAGATCCACCCCGACCCTTCGAATGTCTGCCTCTCTTCCACTACTTAGGGGCCTTCCAGGTTTCATCATGATCATCCATGTCAGATGACACTTCCTCATCATGAGAATCATTTCCCCAAGTGAGATCATTTTTTTGAATGAAGGCATAATCTTGAGTTGAACCATCCTTCGTATCAGCAATGCCTTTTTCCTGGAGAGGCTTCACAATTGAGGATTGACCTCCAAAAGATTCATGAACATTCCCAAACTCCCCACAAAAATCATTATTTCTATCAGATGTATTAATAATTTCAATCAAACTAAGCGAGTTCTCTCTTACAATTGGTTGACTTTAGGGAGAGGTACCTACTCACAATTGTCTCTACATTTGTTCAATATCATCACATGCCAATTTTTTAATATCTATCTTATAGCCAATCATTTTGGTTCTCCCCATAAGAGCATCCTTAAATGAAACCCCCTGGGTGTGATCTCCCTCTTTGAAAACAACCATAGGCAAATGCTATGTCCCAGAATCATGTAGATTTGGATGTGTATCCTTAGTGGCAGGAGACTACAATAGTGCATCCTGAGTCATATCCCTGGATATATTTCCAATAGAGGCTTGTTTCATGTGCGACTCCTTTCCCACATTTGAGGGGCAATGAATTTTTCCATGACTAGGCTTTGAGGAAGTCCCCACCTACTTCGATGGGATTTCTTCTAACATTCCAATAGGCAGAAACATCATTCCCCACAAACCTTTAGTAGTTTCAAAAATTTGGGAGGGATTCATATAAAAAATTAACCTCAATGCTCTCACAATTAGCAATCAATGTGGCACAATCAAGCAGACTGTTCATCATATCCACATCCACTAAGACTCTGGAGAAGTAACCAAATTTTCCTTCAATGGGGTTTTCACCCATCTTTACAGGCACACCAACATGAGAAACTAAATCATTTAAAATTAATGGATTCCAAATCACGAAATTAAGACTATATATTATCACCGATATATTTACATTTGAATGCTTATATGAGTAGGGGTTGAAATTGAACTCACAAATAAAATGATGAAAAATTCATGAATTCCATGAGAAGAATCCAGCACTCTAGGCCATCAAATGATCATCAATAGATGAAAATGGGATATAGAAATAGCCTCGTCCTATAGGGGAAATCCGCCAATTTGGAATGCCTAGGACCTAAGAAAGATTGGATTTCAATTCCATCATATTCATCAGTTTATCCCCCTTAGACACGATTAAATGCCCAATAAGCAAGAACATGCAAGCATCTAGACCGTGTTTGACTACCACAGGATCATCTATGACTGTAAATCACCCACTATTAGATTTAGAAATCTGGGGTTCTAGAATAGCATGAGTTAAAGCACTAGATTCCAGCAGTTTACCTTTAGATAGGGCTTCAGAAAATGAGATGCCTTTGTGTATGACATTCACAGTAGAAGGAGCTGATGTACTCTTTCGATCAAAACTCACTATGCTTACTAGAAAAATTGAAATCCCCACACTAGGAGGTGTAATGACATCCCTAAAGAAAGAAATGCTCCCTCAACCATCGTTCGTCTAAACCCCCATGCTAGGATGTGAAAATGCATCACTGTAGTGAGAAACACCTTCATCAGAAGCCCAAGACAGTGACTCAACGCCCCTCGATTCACGACTAGTTGGTGTTATCCTCACCCCAGGTAACACCATATGCAGTAAATGAATCTGATCTACAACATCCATCCTATAATTATTTATTATATAATTAATAATTATGTTACTAATTAACTAATTAATTATTATATTATTAATAATTAATAATTACAATGAATAATTATAATTAATAATTATATTAATAATTAAATAATTAACTACTATAAAATTAATAATTATATTACTAACTAATTAATTATTATATAATTAATAACTATATTACAAATTTACTTATTAATTATTATATAATTAATTATTATATATATAATTAACTAATTAAATTCTATATAATTAAAAAATTTATAACTAATAATTATATTACTAATTAAATATTATATAATTAATAATGATATTACTAATTAACTAATTAATTATATAAATAATAAATAATAATTAAAAATTATAATCCTAATTAACTAATTAACTATTTAATAATTAATAATCATATAATAAATAATCATATTACAAATTATCTAATTAATTGTTAACTATTTATTAAATATTTAATCTATGTTTTATGTTTCATTTATATTCATCATATAATTTATATTTTATAGTCTTTCAAATCCATCTACAGGAAAAAAATTTATGTTTCAAGTAGGTGGTTTTGAAATCTTATAAATCATTTTTTATCAACATTTTTTATGAAATTATTATTTTTAAAATATTTCTTATATTTGTAATCCATATTTTAATTTTCATTTATGTTGTTCTTATATTTTATATTTTATAGGCTTTCAAGGTCACATACTTGAAACATTTTTAAAATTCAAGTTAGTGGTTTTGAAAACTTATAAATTATTTTTCATCAACATTTTTTAGGAAATTATTTTTATTTTTGACTATTTATTATATTTTTAATCAATTTTTTAATTTTCATTTATATCGGCCTTATAGTTTATATTTTATAGGATTTCAAAGTCATATACTTGAAACATTTTTATGTTGCCAGTAGGTGGTTTGGAAGGCTTATAAATTATTTTTCATCAACATTTGTTCCCAAATTATTTTTATTTTTAAGAATTTTTTATATTTTTAATCTATTTTTAAGTTTCATTAATATTGGTGTTATTGTTTATATTGTATAGTCTTTAAAATCCACGTACGTGAAATATTTCTAAATCCCACATCGAAAATACTGAATGTTCTGTGCTGGAAAGGGAGAACCCGAATCTCACATCAGAAATGAAGAATGATTTCAAGGGTAATCCCTCTTATAAAAAGGATCCATGGGTGATGGTTTCTATCATAATTTAGACTACTATAATAGAAGAACTACAAGATATTAAATTGGAGATAAATTTGGCTGATTTGTTTTGTTATATATATATATAAACAAAAATAAAAATACAAATTTTAAATATAAAAAACAGTAAAAAAAATATTTTTAGATTTTGGTGTAAAGGAGGAAGCCCTGCTACCACTTTAAATCATATTTTTTTTAATAAAAAATTAACCAGGACAAATTTAAAAAAACTCAAAAACAAATACAAAAATATGGGTGAAGTGCTATTGAGTGGTCGTTTTTAGGGAGAAATGATGTGGCATAGTGGTGGAATTGTATGAGGGTTGTTTCCTGAATGTGTGTTTTTTTCAAGTTCCAAAAATAGAAACAAAAAAGAGTAAATAAAACAATGATTTTAACATATCATGAAATAATAAAATAGGTTTTAAAAAGAAAAAAATAAATGAACAAAACTAAATAAGGAAACTATGAAATATGGTATGGATTTAGTTGTTTTGTACATTATAAAATATTCCACGTTCAATTATACCTTTGTTTTTTATGAATCATGCATGCAATATTGTTTTCTTATTTTAAATTCTCAACTTTTGGGTCACTGGGTTAGTGTTCCGTGTTGTCTATTGATTACTAGCCAACTCATTTTTGATGGGCCTCCTTATATTAGGTCTGGCCTTCAGATGGCCTGTTTCTCACGTTGCCCTACTGTCCTGGAGATCTACACTTATCTTGCTTCCTTGGTGGTTGATTTTCCACACCGCCTTTTGGATCATAGCCATTTATTTGGTTTGTCTTATCCAAATATGCTGATGATGTTCTGTTTTATGTGGGATCATGACACACCCTGGTTGGTAATTCTATTCGAGGTGTTGGTTAGTGTGTCAAGGGTATTGATGCCCCCTTGATACCTCTGTTGCTTCAGTGGATCATTATGGTTCTCTCTCTCTCTCAGAACTTCTTTTGTGAATTGATCTCAGTTTCTCCAGGTGAAGGACTTGTTCATCATTGCTTGTGCAGCCTCATCAGATCCTATTAAGGCTTTTCTTTCTCCTAGCCTACCTTTGGGTTCTAGACTTATGGTAGAGATGACATCCTTTCTAATTAGAAGGGGTGAGAACTTTGATCTTGGTGATGGCTCCATGAGTGAGAGCGGTAGTGCCCAATCTTAGAACCAGGTCTGCAATGCACCTCACCTCTTGTAACTACCCAATTTTTTATTAATGGAAATCACTCTTGATCTAGTTAAATGTCTCTTTATGTAAAAAGTTTCTATAAAATGCCAACTTCTTTGGTTTTATATTAAGAATTGTGACCGCTACTATCATATCCATTGAACAGTGATCACATGATTAGTATAAATATAGGGCTTTAACAAATCCAATTTACTCAGACAAAAGAATCAATGGCCTCATCCCGTATAACTTCTCCATACGAAGCCCATTTGTCGGAGCTTGGAAAAGAGGTGGTGTCCTTGGCCTTCGCTCTTGACCAAGCCAAAGCTGAGATTCATCATGTCAAGCTCGAATGGGACCGTCTACGGGAAAAGTGGAAGTTGATAGAGATTACCACTCGAGCGATGTTATCTAAGCCACCCCAAGAGTCGGTCACCATCGCACACCTTACCCTTAGGTCTTATGCAGCTATTTTAATGGGTTATGTAACAAATCTCTAGTAATATGTTCATGTATTTTATTGTTTTGTATATAATAATTAATATACCTTTTTGTCATTATTGAAACATTGTAAATAGTTTCTAAAGTACAAATAGTGTTTTTAGTTATTATTTAATTAAGAAATCTATTTTATTAAATAAAGGGATTTTTGAATTAAATAATATTTTAATAAAATATTATTATTATTATTAAATTAATTTTATTTTATATATAAATGATCATATAATTTTATAAATGCAATTATAATTTTTATTAAGGTTTGAAATCCATTTCTATCAAAACCCGTGAATTTTCGATAAATGTTTGTTTTTATTTTAAAAGTGAAAATTAAAATATTTAGAAAATTATTTAGATAAAATAAATTATATTTCAGGTCTATGTCGATGATATAATATTTGGTGGATCAAATGAAGCTCAGCGCAGAAAGTTTTCCGAATTCATGAAAAATGAGTTTGAAATGTCAATTATTGGAGAGCTAACATTTTTCCTTGGTCTACAGGTGACACAAGGAAGGAATGGAACATTAATTTCTCAATCTAAATATGCCAAGGAGGTCCTGAGAAGGTTTGGAATGGAAAATTCAAAGGAGATGAAGATTCTGGTTTCTACCCGGATGAAATTATCAAAAGATGAGGATGGAAGGGCAGTTAATATCACAGAATATAGGAAAATCATTGGAAGTCTATTGTACTTAACCGCAAAAGGCCTGATATTGTTTTTGCCACATGCCAAGAAGTGAGATATCAGAGTTATCCCAAGGAAAGACACATTCTTGCAGTGAAAAGAATACTTCGGTATATCCAGGGCATAGTGTATTTCAGCTTGACAGATACTGAAAAATCTCAGACAGAGTTATTGGGATATACTGATGCTGACTGGGCCGGATCAGCAGATGATAGAAAATCAACGTCAGGAGGTGCATTATATCTTGGTGGACTATGTATTGCTTGGTTAAGCAATAAGCAGGATTGTATTTTGTTGAGCACCACAGAAGCTGAATTTATTGCGGCCACTCAAGCATGCACACATTTATTGTGGATGAAGCAGCAGCTTGATGATATGGGAGTTGAAGTGAAGTCTCCGATCGGAATCTTGTGTGATAACTCAATAACTATAAGTCTTAGAAAAAAACCCATCCATCACTCGAGGACAAAGCACATTGAAATAAAGTATCATTTTATCAAGGAGAAGGTTGAGCAGGGAATCGTGAAGTTGGAGTATGTTCCTACCGAGCTCCAGGTTGCAGACATTCTGACAAAGGCCTTACCCAAGGAAGCTTCTGAGAGGCATCGACTGGCTCTGGGAGTTCAGTCGATTCCCCGCACTTGAAATAGTGTGTATGTGGAACACCCCCCCCCCCTCTCCCCGAGGTATGATGTATTTTTCCCTACTGTGCTGATATGTGTTCTCTACTATGTTACAGACTACAAAGGAGTGTCCTTTGGTTTTGTTGACAAAGGGGGAGAAAATAGTGATTGTTCAAGGGGGTACAATGTGGAGATTTGATAAATCATGAATGATATGGGGAGAAGCTGACAAATGGAGTATCCAGATAGGGGGAGTTGAAGCTAGTTTAACGTGCTTAGCCAGAGCATAGCCTGGACATCACAGGAAATGGGGCTAAAGAGGTGTTGAAGCTGCGAGCAGAAAGGGGGAGCGTATTAAATCTGATGATGCAAGAAGTGATCGATCAAAGAATAGATATCACGAAAGTTGCGGATCGTGATAAAAGCAGAAGAGTAATGTTGTAATGTGGTAAAAATATTTCCAAACAAAAATTGGTCTTCCAACAAGTCCTTCAAAAATTGGTATCAGTTTAGTACAAATTGGTATCAGTTTGGTGTCAACAGTGGATGTCAGAGATGAAGTGATTCATTGATGAACTTTTCATTTACTCTTGTTTCTCACGCCGAGCATTGCTCATGTGGGCTTAGAGTATGTGTAGAGTAAATCCTTGATCGCTATCAGAATCGCAAAGGGCGAATGGTGGCTGAAGTATCAACGATGTATCTTTTTATGGAAGAGTTGTCAACAAACCCAAAGGGGGAGATTGTTGGGAAAAAATCCCTCAAGGCATCATTGAAGCATTTTTTAGGTGATTGTGTTTGTTGAAAAAGTGGACATATGGGTGGTGATTGTTGACAAAGTAAAACAATGACATAAAAATTTGTTGACAAAGAGGATTTCATGATGGAATGTCGAGTTCAAGAGCTGAGGTCAATGATCCATGTTTGATTCAAGAACGTCGACAAACGGAATGGATGATCTGTGTAGAGACCCGAAGCATGACGTACATGGACATTACATTACTTTTGTGGAATACTTAATACATAACCAAACAAACACACAAGTATCGTAATAGTTTAGTGTCTTCGGAAACTTGGAATGTAATCTTCTAATCATGGTGAAAGATCTTCAACATCTCCCATAAAGATATTCCACTTTTTGTTTCCTTACCTAAAACCTTTCTTTTGATCTTGAGGTAAAATAAAACATAAAAAGGGTGAGCTCAAATGCTCAGTAAGGGTAAGCATGGAAAAACTAAAACATACCATATACATTTTAACTTAAAAACACGAACATAATGTTTAAACATCAAAATCTTGAGCAACGACATAAAACATGGAAGTACATAAGGCATAGATCATAATGGAACATAAACCATGATAAAATAGCATGGGAATAAAACATGTAATTGTAGAATCCATTAAAAACATGTAATGATTTCTATAGTAGCAAAGGAATTGCTTCCAAGACCATCTTAGTGGACAAAGTCTCATTCTGAATCAAGTTCACTCCTTGTTTCAGTCCTGTAACACTGAACTGGATTAAATTACCGTTCCAGCCATGTATATCTCATGAGAAATAAAATATTTACCCAATGAATTGGAGGGAGATATAGGTCCCACCCATCTCATAATGAAATCATTCTTACTTGTTCCATAAAACAAACATATATCATTCATAATAACCCAATAAATAAAATGGGTTTCATAAACATCATCCCATCATTACATAATCCATATAAAATAAATGGATATCATTTCATAATAAGAGAATTGAAACCATGTAAATCATAGAGACATTATACTTGAAACATAAACATATGAAATAATATCATCTTAGATGAAAAATGGTTTTGATAAGACACTTGAAATGAATTCTTGAGGAAAATATCCTTTATTCTTCAAAATCATTTTCTTTTCCCAAAATGTCATGCAATTTTAAAATAAAAGGATTTTGTTGAAAATATTCATGAAGTCTTTTAGAGGAAGCTTCATTAAAACAAGGCTTTATAACACTGTAAACATCCTTTCATGTTGTATAAGTTAAAAAAACATTCTTCTCGTACTTTTGTCAGAAAAGTCAAAAAGTACCTCGTACGAAAAACGAAAAAAGATTCCTTTCATATCTTTTACTAAAAACTCACCTAAGGGTAAAATTGGATTTTTTAAAAAAATGTGGGTGGATGGAAATAATATTACATTTTGAAAAAACATTAATGTGGATGATAAAATACACCCCAGTAATTACGAAAGTATAAACAATATCGGATAAAAATGAGATTGTGATATTTCCCTTACCTTAGGTCCGATTTGCTTCATAAGTGTCCGAACCTCCTATATAATTATTTAAATAATGTCATTGACTTATTCCAGAATCATACTCATTGTTATGATATCATATATGGTTCACTTATGACTTTATTTTACCCTTTCTTTAGTAAATTCCATGTTAAAGAGCGTTTTGGGTAAAATCGTTTCATTTGTTGTCCGTGTTTTGACTTGTAATTCTTCATATGATTACTTAGATCATGATTAAATAATTAAAGAATATAAAACATGATCTATATATAATATATATTCAGAATATACATATATATATAATAGATCAGTAAATGGAAATAATTACACCGTTCATGGAGACGGTAGGTCGTACGTACGCATGAATGCTGTTTTCGTTTCCTTATTGAGTTGAATGGAATTAAGTAGATGAAATACATATATATACAAATAAATACAGTATCATTATTATGTAATATATTTCATTATTACTTATTATATATACTTTATAATCATTCATGAATGGTTAACATGGAGAATGAATCACATCGCGTCGTGGAGACGGTAGTCCGTACGTACGCACGAGCGATGATATCGTTCTCATGATCGTGGAATTGTATTGGAGTGTATGTATACTATTTAATAATCTATATCACTTTACAATAATCATATATACTTATTATTTACACCATTATACCCATCCAAGTAAGGTGGTGATGGAAAATAGATTACACCACGACTTGGAGACGGTATTCCGTACGTACGCACGGGTGGTGATTTCGTTTTCCGTAGGATGGATAGATGGTGAAATAGGGTTGTTTCATACTTATAATAACATATCCTTATATGAGGTATACTGATGTTATTACTTCATAATGAAACAACCTAAGAAGAAGAAGTGGAAGAAGAAATAAAGTTGAAAGAATCGGTAACAGACATTACCTCTTCTTTGAAGCACCTATTTGAGATCTCCATTTAGGGCACTAAAATTGGTCTTTGAGGAATACCAGAACCTCTAGGATGTTTCTAGGGAAGTGTAGAAGAGAATTTGGCAGGTTTTGGCTGAGATTGAAGGCTCAAGGTGGTGTGAGGAAGAGAGGGAGGAGGTGCCCTTTTATAAGGGAGGAGAGGTACTCTTTTGGAAAAACTAAAAATATTATTTTATTATAAAGCCAAATTCGGTTTTAAATAGCTCCAAATTGAGTTATTTAGAAGATAAGGTGGGGATGGGTCGAACTACTCTCATCCAATTGAATTTATACTAGTTTAGCTTCCTATTTTAACCTTATCATTTATATTTAACTTTAAGTTAGATAATTTTACTTTTACCGTGTCTTTTTGTGTTCTTACACAATAAGGTTAATAAACTTACCATAAGAAACAAACAGAACCCCAAGTTGTTTATTATTAATATATATAACCATATCTAAGTCATTTGGACAAACCTTATATTTTTAAGAGTCAAATAAAAATTAATAATATAATATTTGTTTTAAAAACTATTTTATGTCAATTTTGACACTACTTAGTAATTGATTTTTGTAAAACTCATAACAGTATTATTAGTTCAAAAAAAGTTAATTAAATAAATAATAACATGTCATAGTAACCTATAAAATTATTGGAATTCATAAAAAGTCTCAAATTACATTTATTTGGGTATTTATAACATCAATTATGTCAATATTTCATTAATAAGATAATTACTACATCGTCATTGTGTCATAAATAAATTAACTTATTTAAAGTCTAAAAATTATAAATAAAATATCATTATATATAAAATCGTTTTATCTTTCTAAGAAATATTTATAGTCGAATTTATCTTATGTATAACCCTATATGAAAAATTATTTACTTATTAAACTTTGATTTTAACTATTTTAACCCTTCTTTAAATAAATTAATAATAAATGTCTTAATCTAATCCATGTGGGCCTAAATGGTCAAATATTATTCCTAATGTTGTTTTTGGTCGAATTACACTTATCCAATAGAATTAGTACATGTTTTAGGGTAATAATAATATCATTTTTAACCTTAATTACCCTATTTACTTTTAACCGTGGTAAAAAAATTAAAAAGTTACTATTCACCAAAAATTATTTTCATCTCATTGAACCACATTTTTCATACTGACATCAACCGTGTCACTCAGATTTTTGAAATTTCACTCACAGAAGCGGTAAAATTAAGTTTTATGAAAAAATCATTTTTTAACTACCACTTAGTGGTTTCACTATTCATCAAAAAAATGAAAGTTTCGAGAAAAATACCAAAAATTAGGCCTAAGATATATTTGATATTATGAATTCAAAATGATGTCTATTTTACCAAATTCAAAACATATCAGTTGCATTAATTAATTTAAAAATTAATTCCCATCGTCAAAACCAATAGCGTGTTTTTAAGAGATAATAACTATCAAAAGATTGACAGTTGTTTATGTCTGGTTTAAATGTGAAATTATATCCAATAACCAACATTGTATTAAATTGTAAAAATATATTCTAATATACTTTAAAACCACTCAAATTAATAATTTATCACTATTAATTATTTCGATTAAAAAGGCTTTTTTAATTAAAATTTAGTAATTTTCACTATTCATCAGAAAATTAAAGTTAGCCGAAAAGTACCAAAATTTCACCCTAAGATAATTTCGATATTCCAAATACAAAAATGAAGTCCATTTTTAAAAATAAAATTTACAAAATTTTAAAAAGTGGTTATTACTATTCATAACGGCTAGTTTTAATAATATTTTAATAGCATATTGTTGTTTAGTGAAACTCGGTATTGCGTACTACACACGCTATCGAGGAAGGTCGCGATTGCGTGTAATGCAAGGCAAGTCAAGGATGCGTGTTTTTCAAGCATCTTTTGGTGTAGCATACAACACAAGACATTAATTAAATTAAAAAGAATATTTTTCATAAAATCTCAGGGTGTTACATTCTACCCCCCATAAAATGAATTTCGCCCTCTAAATTCGTCGGGGTTATAATTGGTTTACTACTCGAAATTTTCTTTAATAGAAACCCAAATCATAAAAAGGAATACAAAAAAAAGGCTTTAAAAACTAAAGTATGAAACGTAACGGTTACCCAAATTAACTAATCACTGGATTTCCACATAGGAGAACATAGGTGAAAATATGGATATGGAAGAGAAATCTAACTATCAGGTTCTGATGGAGAGTGGTAGAGAACATGGATATGAAAAATACAACAATCACAAATCCATAAATTTGTGATGATCTAGGGTACCATCTGATTCATCGGATATAAGGGCACTAGGACAACATTTTTGGTTTTCATGATCATTTCCCTAAAGTTGAATAATTTGAATTAGAATAAATACTTACTTTATTTTGGTACAATCTCTCTATTGTTCGTGCTTTGAACAATTTCCACTTCATCTCTTAAAGAAATGAAGTTGAATTTTTTATTCATGAAGTGTTAACAGATCATGTGATAGAATGATGGGTCATTCCATCTGTTTCAAACAAAATGTTAGAAAAAGTTATCAAATATACATAAGTCCATATATGGTGAGGTTAATTATATACGATTCCAATAATGAACTTATACTTCATATATCATACCGCGTAATAAAATAAAACTAGTTTCTACTAACTAGGGACTTCCTGTAGGCTAGTGGTAGGCGATAAAGGCCAGTCGCACTTCGGTTGTGGGTTCGATTCCCACAACCTTGTCTGACGCGATGGGTTGTCGCCCGTCCTATAGGTTGTCCTTTTTCTAATGCTATATTAATATAACATCCCATCAATAATATCGAAAATAGTTCTATCCTTAAACAATACTAAATTTTGTCCAACATAATCCATTCCAATCTTTAGGCTTATCTAAAATACTTCTGTCCAAGCTCATAGTATAAAGAAAATGATTACTTGAAATGTCACATAACAATCACGTGAATGCCATCATTTATCCCCCATATATCATAAGATATATCTTGTTGGTCAAATTAAAAACATGTGAATACCTTAATCATGTATTCTCTTGAAGAATGAATACCCATTGAACCTTAGTGAAAACATGAATGCAGTTAAAAGTTAACACTTTCCACAAACCAAAATCCTCAAAATTATTTATACTCAAACCATGATATCACTTAGTCCTTATATGAATACAATCAAACATCTCATTATCTTCTTATCCCTTCATTATGCGCATATCATCTACTTACCAAAAATATCTCAATCACTTTCCATGGTTACTGGTACCATAAAATTATTAAAAACCACAATAGGATAATACAAAAATATTCTAATACATAATAAAAGTACCGCAACAACATTATTATCGAATACCAATAATAAACACTTCAATCCATCCTCTTCAATTATTGTCCTGGAATAAGTCCTTCCTTGATTTAGAAGTTACTTTTTATGTCAGGGCATTGAGTTGGGTAATGCCCATGTTCTCCACAAATAATACATTGAACTCCATAACAGTCTGTCACTCTATGACCCTTTTCTCCACACAGATAACATCGGTCCCTCCATTTGAGGTATTCCTCAAGGTTCTTCTTCCCTTCTTTAGAAATCTCAATCTTCATTTCTTTATTCTCCTCAACATGCGAACATGCATAATGTTCTATCTTCCTCTTCTTTGATGAATTAGGCATACCACTAAATTTCACCTTGTTAATAATATATCGCGATGACTGATTCGGCATAATCACAATATCTTTCTCTCTAGGAATTACACAATTTTTTTGCTCATAGTCACCAATTTGTCCATTGGATTCAATGTTAACCTAATTCTTTCTGGTTCCCTCCATTAACTAAAACAGGAAAAGAATTCTGTGAGAGGAAAAAATCATGCTAGAGAAAACAACATGGTAAAGGGGGAGTACCCTCAATATCTAACATCTTAGGTTAAATTCTAAGATCGTTAGTGCAATTATAGGACTATAACCTATACATATACTTAACCTTAGATACATCTCTATACATACCTTAGACATATCTCTAGGGATCTCACTAACATTTTCGCATCCTTGTTTCCAAAGGTTGACTAAACCTTTCCTCAGATACCAACGGTAGAGACCCGAAGCTTGACGTACATGGACATTACATTACTTTTTCGGAATACTTAATACATAACAAAAACAGACATACAAGGATCATAATAGTTTAGTGTCTTTGGAAACTTGGAACGTAATCTTCTAATCGTGGTGAAAGATCATCAACATCTGCCATAAAGATCTTCCACTTTTTGTTTCCTTACCTAAAACCTTTCTTTTGATCTAGAGGGAAAATAAAACATAAAAAGGGTGAGCTCAAATTCTCAGTAAGGGTAAGCATGGATAAAATAAAACATACCATATATATTTGAACTTAAAAACATGAACATAATGTTTAAACATCCAAATCTTGAGCAACGACATAAAACATGGAAGTACATAAGGCATAGATCATAATGGAACATAAACCATGATAAAATAGCATGGGAATAAAAAATGTAATTGTGGCATCCATTAAGAACATGTAATGATTTCCATAGTATCCAAGGCATTGCTTCCAAGACCATCTTAGTGGACACAGTCCCATTCTGAATCGAGTTCACTCCTCGTTTTAGTCCTGTAACACTGAACCGGATTAACTTACCATTCTAGCCATGTCTATCTCATGAGATATAAAATCTTTACACAATGCATTGGAGGGAGATATAGGTCCCACCCATCTCATAATGAAATCATTCTTACTTGTGCCACAAAATAAACATACATCATTCATAATAACCCAAAAAATAAAATGGGTTTCATAAAAATCATCCCATCATTACATAATCCATATAAAAGAAATGGATATCATTTCATAATAAGAGAAGTGAAACCATGTAAATCATAGAGACATTATACTTGAAACATACACATATGAAATAATGTCATCTTAGATGAAAAATGGTTTTGATAAAACACTTGAAATGAATTCTTGAGGAAAATATCCTTTTTTCTTCAAAATCATTTTCTTTTCACAAAATGTCATGCAATTTTAAAAGAAAAGGATTTTTTTGAAAATATTCATGAAGTCTTTTGGAGGAATCTTCATGAAAACAAGGCTTTATAAAACCGTAAACATCCTTTCATGCCGTATAAGTTAAAAAAACATTCTTCTCGTACTTTTGTCAGAAAAGTCAAAAAGTACCTCGTACGAAAAATGACAAAAGATTCCTTTCATATCTTTTAATAAAAACTCACCTAAGGGTAAAATTGGATTTTAAAAAAATTTGGGTGGATGAAAATAATATTACATTTTGAAAAAAACATGGATGTGGATGATAAAATACACCCTATTAATTACGAATGTATAAATAATCTCGGATAAAAATGAGATTGTGATATTTCCCTTACCTTAGGTCCGATTTTCTTCGTAAGTGTCTGAACCTCCTGTATAATGATTTAAATAATGTCATTGACTTATTACAGAATCATACTCATTGTTATGATATCATATATGGTTCACTTATGACTTTATTTTACCCGTTCTTTTGTAAATTCCATGTTAAAGAGCATTTTGGGAAAAATCGTTTCATTTGTCATCCCTGTTTTGACTTGTAATTATTCATATGATTAATTAGATCATGATTAAATAATTCCAGAATATAAAACATGATTTATTTATAATATATATTCAGAATATACATATATATAACAGATCAGTAAATGGAAAGAAATGCACCGTTCATGGAGACGGTAGGTCGTACGTACGCATGAACGGTGTTTTCGTTTCCTTATTGAGTTCTATGGAATTATGTCGATGACATAAATATATATAAACATAAATCCAGTATCATTATTATGTAATATATTTCATGATTAATTATTATATATACTTTATAATCATTCATGAATGGTTAACGTGGAGAATGAATCTCATCGCGTCGTGGAGACGGTAGTCCGTACGTACGCATGAGCGATGATATCGTTCTCATGATCGTGGAATTGTATTGGAGTGTATGTATAATATTTTAGAATATATATCACTTTAAAATAATCATATATACTTTTTATGCACACCATTATTCCCATCCAAGTAAGGTGGTGATGGAAAATAGGTTACACCACGGCGTGGAGACGGTATTCTGTACGTACGCACGCGCGGTGATTTTGTTTTCCGTAGGATGGATAGATGGTGAAATAGGGTTGTTTCATACTTATAATAAAATATCAGTATATTAGGGATACTGATGTTATTACTTCATAATGAAACAACCTAAGATGAAGAAGTGGAAGAAGAAATAAAGTTGAAAGAATCAGTAACAGACATTACCTCTTCTTTGAAGCGCCTCTTTGAGATCTCCTTTTAGGGAACTAAAATTGGTCTTTGAGGAAGAACATAACCTCTAGGATGTTTCTAGGGAAGTGGAGAAGAGAATTTGGCAGGTTTTGGCCGAGCTTGAAGGCTCAAGGTGGTGTGAGGAAGAGAGGGAGGAGGTTCCCTTTTATAAGGGAGGAGAGGGGCTCTTTTGGAAGAACTAAAAATATTATTTTATTATAAAGCCAAATTCGGTTTTAAATAGCTCCGAATTGATTTATTTCGAAGCTAAGGTGGGTATGGGTAGAAATCCTCTAATCCAATAGAATTTAGACAAGTTTAGGTTCCTATTTTAACCTTATCATTTATATTTAACTTTAAGTTAGATAATTTTACTTTTACCGTGTCTTTTTGTGTTCTTACACTATAAGGTTAATAAACTTACTATAAGAAACCAAACGAACCCCAAGTTGTTTATTATTAATATATATAACCCTATATAAGTCATTTATCCGAACCTTATATTTTTAGGAATAAAATAACAATTAATAATATAATATTTGTTTTAAAAACTATTTTATGTCAATTTTGACACTATTTAGTAATTGATTTTTGTGAAACTCATAACAGAATGATTAGTTCGAAAAAAGTTAATTAAATCAATAATAACATGTCATATTGACCTAGAAAATTAGTGGAATTCATAAAAAGCCTCAAATTACATTTATTTGGGTATTTATAACATCAATTATGTCAATATTTCATTAATAAGATAATTACTACATCATCTTTGTGTCATAAATAAATTAACTTATTTAAAGTCTAAAAATTACAAATAAAATATCATTATATAGGAAAACGTTTTATATTTGTAATGAATATTTATAGTTGAATTTATCTTAATTATAACCCTATATTAAAAATTATTTACTTATTAAACTTTGATTTTAACTATTTTAACCCTTCTTTAAATAAATTAATAATAAATGTCCTAATCTAATAAAAGTGGGCCTAAATGGTCATATTTTATTCCTAAGGTTGTTTTTGGTCGAATTACACTTATCCAATAGAATTAAGACATGTTTTAGGGTAATAATAAAATCATTTTTACCCTTAATTTCCCTATTTACTTTTAACCGTGGTAAAAGAAAGTTAAAAGTTACTATTCACCAAAAAATATTTTCATCTCATTGAACCACAATTTTCCTACTGACATCAACCGTGTCTCTCGGATTTTTGAAATTCCACTCACAGAAGCGGTAAAATTATGTTTTATGAAAAATTCATTTTTTTAACTACCACTTAGTGGTTTCACTATTCATCAAAAAATGAAAGTTTCCAGAAAAATACCAAAAATTAGGCCTAAGCTATATTTGATATTATGAATTCAAAAATGATGTCTATTTTACCAAATTCAAAACATATCAGTTGCATTAATTAATTTAAAAATCAATTCCCATCGTCAAAACAAATAGCGTGTTTTTAAGAGATAATAACTATCAAAAGATTGACAGTTCTTTATGTCTGGTTTAAATGTGAAATTACATCCAATAACCAACATTGTATTAAATTGTAAAAATATATTCTAAATATACATTAAAACCACTAAAATTAAAAATTTATCACTATTAATTATTTCGATTAAAAGTTTGTTTTTAATTAAAATTTAGTAAATTTCCTTATTCATCAGAAAATGAAAGTTAGCCGAAAAGTACCAAAATTTCACCCTAAGCTAATTTCGATATTCCGAATCCAAAAATGAAGTCCATTTTGAAAAATAAAATTTAAAAAATTTCAAAAAGTGGTTATTACTATTCATAATAGCTTGTTTTAATAATATTTTAATAGCATATCATTGTTTAGTGAAACTCGGTATTGCGTACTACACACGCTATCGAGGAAGGTCGCGACTGCATGTAATGCAAGGAAAGTCAAGGATGCGTGTTTTGCAAGCATCTTTTGGTGTAGCTTACAACACAATACATTAATGAAATTAAAAAGAATATTTTTCATAAAATCTCGGCGTGTTACAATCTGGAGGTGGTACAAAAGAACAGATACAAGGTGGCGTCGTTTTCCAGTGTTTGCCAAATTTTTGGGCCTAAAAATCAACAAATGTAGAAAAGTGTTTTTGGCAAAGGGACTTGCGCACCGAGGAGTTGGAGTATAGGAAAATTGTGCGCCATATGTTTTTCAAGATCATAGGATCAAAATATGGCTAAGGAAACAGGTTCGCGCATGTTTGGGAGTTGGTCGCGCAAGTGTCCAGGAGGACAGAAGACTTGCGCTTCGAAATTGGGTCGCGTAGGTGACTTGCGCGCCATCGCGTAGGGTGGTCAATTTGCCTATAAATACTGGACCACCCCTCACCATTATTTACCGGAGTTCAACACTTTGAGAAATCAGAGCTCCCATTGCGCAGGTGTGGTGGTCGCACAAGTGGTGTGTGTGGTCGCGCAGGTGGGACTTGCGCGCTAGGGTGATAGATGCGCGCCAGTGTTTGAAGCTGCGCGCCAGTGTGGAGTTGCGCACCAATATTGGATTGGGTGTAAAAGGAAGTGATTCGCGCAGGTTTAGAGTTGAGGAAGCTTGAGTTGCGCAAGTGTCTGAGGAGGAATTGCGCGCCAGTTTTGACTTGTGCGCCGATACTTGCGCGTCGAGATAGACTTGCGCGCCAAGTAAGGTTTGGTTCCACAGGGGATTTTCGGGCTGTGTGGAAGCTGGAAGTTCACTCGATTCCTTCGGTGCAAAGAGATATTCATCTACGGGTGAGAATTGGGCTTCAACAGACCGTCTACTTATAGAGGAAGATGCATTCCTTCATGAAAATGAAGAGACCTATAGGTATATAAACTGTGAGTGGATTTATTCCAAGAGCAGTGAGCGAAGGAAGAGAAAGAAGGTGATCCTCTCCACCGGCAGTGAGCCATAGAGAGAGAAACATGGAGTGACCCTTAGGGAAGCAGTGAGCTAACCCTAAACATTGTAAAGGCAGTGAGCCTGGGCATAGAAGTGATCTAGCCCGAAGATTGTAATCCACAACTAGTGAAGTTTAGTGGAATTGGTACGACCGGAAACTTTTCAGCGTATGCTCCTTGGATGTAGCCCTTTGTGGTGAACCAAGAAAAATTGTTGTATCCTGTGCATGCTTTACTTTCTATATACTTTGTGCAATAGGAAAAGAGAGAGAATAGTGTTTTACTTAACAGTGAAACAAGATCAGAATGGGCGTTAATTTTAAATTAGTCATACCCTGATTCACCCCTCATCTCGGGGTATTCAGCCTTGTGGACCTAACACTTTAGATGATAAAGTTCTTAGATAAGTGTCTTATGAGTCTACTAATGCTAGAATTTTTCTTAAAAATTAAAAAATATACATGGATACTTCATTAAGGTTTAGGATTTGTAAAGAAAACACTACATGTTTACATTTAAAATGAATCATGTCACTTAAATTAATGCCCATCTAGATGAAACATAAAATTCATCCAATATTAGTTTTTCTATTGATGATGAGGATCAATAACTGTCCTATTAATGACTTTAGTTAATACATACATTAAACATGTTGAGACTATGATGTACGTCCAAGACTCATTGACCCTAGAAGAGGTTAAATCATCCTTTCTCTCTAAGGAACTGCATTATAAACTTAAAATAAAAGGTGAGGCCAAGAGTTTGTTCTCTAGCGTAGACCTCAAACTAAAACCAATAAGAAAAATTTTAATAGAGACACCAAAAAAGGAAATAAATAACCTAAACCTAGGTCAAATTCGAGGGATATAAAGGTCACATGTTTTCATTGTGGTAAACCAGGGCACATTAAAACCAAATGTAGGAAACTCAAGCATGATTTGCAGTCTAAACCACTCGTCGATTAGTCCCTTATTAAAAACTATGATTATTAAATTTTTAAGGCCATTAATGTGTTAACCCATGAACTAAATCCAAAGTGGGTCCTTGATTCAGGTTTCTCTTTCCATATATGTCCCTTTAGAGAGTCCATTATAGAGTTGGTTTAGAGGATAAAACTATATGCACTCTTAGGTAATAACAAGAGGTGTAAGTTTGAAGATAGAGGTTCTATTTTTTTTAACTTTATGACCATAATATAATCACTCTAGTAAATGTAAGGTGGGTTCCAAACCTCCAAAAAAACCTAGTTTCCTTTGGGATCCTAAACCAAAAGGGATTAAAATTTAGGTCTAAAACAGGTTGTCTCAAAATCTCCAAGGGATATAGAGCCATTCTTAAGGGATCTATATTCAATGGGTTGTTTTTTTTGAATGGAAATACCAATTCAAGATAATTGAGTAGTTTCTATTCAACCAACACTGATAATACTATACAATGATTCAGGTGATTGGGTCATGTTAGCTCCGAAGGGTTTGAGGAACTCAACAATCAAGGGTTTTCGAGTAACATAACACTAAGAAATATTATATTTTGTAATGATTTTGTGATGGAAAAGGCTAAAAGGGATAGTTTTGGTAGGTCTAGTTACAAAGGAATTATACCCTTAGAATATGTCCACTCTGATCTATGATGTCCATGTAGGACTTCCTCCAAGGGTTGAGGTTTCTATTTTGTTACCATCATAGATGAATTTTCTAGGAAAGTGTGGAGTTACATTCTTAAAAAAATTGTATGTTTTCCAGACCTTTAAGACCTGAAAAATTTTAGTTGAAAATCTGATTGGGAAGCAACTTAAAACTCTTAGAACAAACAATGGAATTGAATACCTATCCACTAATTTTATGAAATTTTGTGAATCTGAAGGTATTAAAATACATATAACTATTAATAAAACTCTCCAAAAAATTCTTAGTATGATGGATGAATAGGACTATCCTAAAAAGAGTTTGGAGCATGTT
The DNA here is from genome assembly GCA_963277665.1 of Viscum album. Classification (NCBI taxonomy): domain Eukaryota; kingdom Viridiplantae; phylum Streptophyta; class Magnoliopsida; order Santalales; family Viscaceae; genus Viscum; species Viscum album. The sequence continues at coordinate 1,577,002,396 of OY728146.1, read as the reverse complement.
TTCTTTCTTAGGCCTCCCAAAATCCATTAGTCTAGAGGCTTTCAACAATACTTTCAGCCTAATCAATTAGTTTCCCTCTTCTGTTAATCAATTTAAAACACCAAGAGCATTTTGGAATGGTAAGCCCCTTTCTATTCTTACTTAAGAATTTTTAATTTTACAACTTATGCTCATGTTAAGACTGACAAGTTATAACCATGAGCTCTAAAGTGTATTTTTGTTGGGTATATTGAGGGTTTCAAGGGTTATAATCTTTGGGTTGATTAAAATGGATATCAAAAATACATTTTTAATAGGGATGTTGTCTTTCATGAGTTTTACCCTCCTAAAACCAAGGATTCCACATATAGCAGTAGTGATCCAGAACTTGTAGAGGCGGATAAAACTAAGAATTCTGACCAGTTTGAGGCTCTTATATAACCTTGTCAAACTATACCTCAGCCCACTACTGGGGATGATTCCATTCCATATTTTGATTCATATTTTGAATCAGAACTTATTGCCCCTAATAGGGACTACTAGTTGAACTGATATAGAGAAATGAAGGTTCCAAGGGCCCCTGATCGGTTTATCCAGTATAGTATAACATATTATGATTTTCATATATCCTATGATATTTTTTATGATGATCCTAAAACCTGTAGGAAAAGACTAAATGAAAAATACTCAAAGAAGTGGATCTTTTCCATGAAGGAAGAAATGCAATATTTAAAAAAGAACCACACTTGGTTTGTTTTGAACAAACCAACCAATGAAAAAATAATTGGTTCCTAATGGATATTTCAAAGAAAATAAGATAACACCATGGGAAATATAATAAATTATAAATAATGGTTAGTTTCCAATGATTTCTTCCAAAGAGAGGGAATTTATTACTCTAAAATGTTTTCCCCTATTGTAAAGAATTCTACTATTATACTTTTTGTTAGACATTTCTTCATATAATGTTATGCACATTGAACAGTTAAATGATAAAACTTTATTTTTTTCATGGTGATTGGAATGAGAAAATCTATATGAAACCACATAATGGTTATACTAGTGAACATAAATTTAATCAAGTCTTCCTATTTAATAAATCGATGTATGTAATGAAATAAGACTCTAGTTAGTGGTACTTAATGTTTGATTCATTAATTATATATAAGTAGTTTATTTGGATAAAATATGATGCAAGTTTTTCTTTTAAATAAACTTAAAACTACATGATATATCTGTTGTTTTTTGTTGATGGCATGCTTATCATTTGAATAAAATATGAATCTGATTTCTGAAGTTAAATCACAATTAAAAGGTAAGTTTGAAAAGAAATACTTATGTCTAGATAAGAAAATATTGGGTGTTGAACTTGATGGAGTTGGTGCCCTAGAAACCAAAATAATTGTATTTTATGATAAACCAATATTCATTGGATAAATATTAATAAACTCCTTATCACACCATGATTGTTATTCTGCATGACATAATATGTGATAATGTTCAAAGAATATTTTTCACACTAAAAGGTCATATTGGATCCCTGCTATGATGAGAACCCAGAAGTTCCATGAAACAATTCTTGAATATATGTTCTATGGTCGGATGATATCATTTTATGGGACACAAATGATAAAGTCTATCAAGTGTGGGGACTCATTAAACTTTGAGGAATCTTCTCATGGTGTGCTCCCATAGTAATAACTAGGAGCATATTTTGTGAACAAAACCATCTCGTAGGAAATACACATTAATAAGTGTCATTGGATGTTCCTATATATACATGTGTGTATTTTTTCATAGACTTTATGATTATTATTAATGGTTATTACGACTTGTGAACTTAGATATACTGACAAAAAAATTTATGACAGATGTTCACAGTGAGGTAGGATATGTTGCCAATGTCATGACTAATACTACATTAATTAATAATAGGATAATTGATTTGTCACTTCTATAGAAGTAAATATCTCAGGCCATTCACTACTTGAAATTTAGGATATAGGCATGGTTCTAAACCATGGCTATAGGCTCAAAAACTGTGGCTATAGGTTACATCCATGGTTTCATGAACCGTGGCTGGTGTTTGCATGGCTATAGGTCGGAGCCTACAGCCACATTTTGATATCGTGTCTATATCCCTATTTCCATGGCACCAATTGTAGCTATAGCCCTATAGCCATGCCAATAAAGGCCACGGTTCATAGAACCGTGTTCAAAGATCTATAGCCACGATTTCAAACTATGGCTATAGGTTTATAGTCGCGATTCAAACCGTGGCTATAGGGAATTAGCCACACTTTAAAACTGTGGATATTGGCCTTTCCACTATATAAAAAAACCAGCATGGTTCAACATGTTGGCTCTTGGGAGAACACTGCAAACTCCCCCCTCCTCCCACCCACATCACTCCCACCCTGCACCAGTACCCCTACCCCTACTCTTGCACACCTCCCCTGCCCCACCCCAGGAACCTTGAACCCCACCCCATACCCCCTCTTCACTGCACACCCCTCCCCCAAGACAGCCGCCCTCCCCACACTGCACCAGAACCCCCACCCCCTGCTCCTGCACACCTTCCCTGCCCCACCCCCCTGCAACTTACAACCCACCCCCACCCCCACCCCCTGCACCTTACACCCCACCCCCTTTCACCTTGCACCCCCCTGCCCCCTCCTCACTACACAACCCCTCCCCACCTTGCACCAACACCCCCACACCTGCTCTTGCACACCTCCCCTTCCCCACCCCCTGCACCTTTCACCCCACCTGCTACCCCATCCTCACTGCACACCCCACTCCCCCCATTCCAACACACCCAGTCCTCAACAGATCCCCCCAGAAAACCCCCCACCCTAGACCCCCCCAACCTACCCAACACACCTGTCAATTGAATTGTGAAAACCAAAAACATGCTAATATGGCTATGATAAAAAAATTCTAGTCAAATGAACTAAACTAATAAAAAACATACTAATACGATTAGAACCAAATCAAAAATCATCAATCCAAATTGAGTAGAGTGGAAACAAACCAAATGGTTTTGAAAAAGAAGAAACTAAACCAAAATGAAAATAATGTGACCAAACTGACTCAAACCAATCAAAACTGACTTCAATAAAGCGTAATTGAGCAAGAAAAAAATGAAACTAATGAAACATACTAGGATGAATATAAAATTAATTTAATGGATCTGAATACCCCAAAATCAAACAAAATTAACCTGTTACAATTGACATAAACCAAAAAATGATCCCAATAAAAAATAACCTAGCAAACCTAACCTAACCCAAACTGAACCAAGGAGTCTGGGCTTGTGATGAACTTTTAGAAGGCCTCCTCCCTGCAGGATGAGAGGATAAACCCAGTCATGTGGTGCTTCATTATCCTCAATGAGATCCAAAACTCATTGCATAAAGATAGGGAACCCAAAAACCACAGAAACCCTAATTAAAATTTAGTCAAATAATAAAAATGGAAGAAACCTTACATGAATCCGATAATGAACTGCACAGCTTGCAACTTGTACTCCACGACACCCTGCACCTAGTTAATCATACATGAGTTCCCATCATCCATATGTTAAGAGACCAACACCTCATCCATAAGTTAAACATTCTCATAGTACATAATATTATTTAGCTCATAGTTGTAACACATAAACATAAAAAAACTACATGAACGAAAACTAAATCATGAAATGTCCAACACCCTATAAAACACCCTAAACAACACCCTGCACTGCACCCTGCACTACTTGCACTGCACCCTGCACTGCCTGCACTCCACTCCCTACACTTCACCCTCCAATTCCTGGACCCTGCATTTCCTACACCCTCCCCCCCCATTAGTCCCCCCTTCCCATTTCCCCCTCCCTAGCCACCCCCACCCCACCCCCTGCCACCACCCTTGCCCATTCCCTCCTCTAGTCCCCCACTTCCATCCCCCTATCAATCCCCCCATGTATATTCCTGGTTATTTATTTATCCATATTGGATTTATTTACATGTAGATTGTAAGAAAATAGAGATTAAAGGATGAAATATAACCATAATTAACCGAGATAATATGGAGTGATGCAACTTTTGGCCTTCATGGTTATCCTCATGAGTGACTGGACAACAATGTATGCACAGTCTGACAAGGAAAAATGGGATTTAAAGAAGAATACTAATGATTTTACTCTTCTTTGACTTTGAACTGGATCTCTTTCCTAGGAGCGCACACATTGATCGGACCTATAAACTTCATCAAAAAGAAACCTACAGTTCAAATGAAGAAATTGAATTGATAACACATGAGCATCCCCATCCAACCACATTAGTATTGAAAATAAGTGGGAAAATGATAGAAATTAGCAAATTCAATGGTACTAGTATGGGAAATTTGGAAAAAGAATGGACCCAAAATTAGTACGTTGAGAATTTACAGGTAGAAAGGAAGCTCCCACGCCATCAGCCATGATACATTTTTCTTTGTTCAGTTTTTCATCGAGCTGTAATAAAGTAAAAGCATAATGTATTTAGAGATTAAAATTCCGGAATAATATATCACTCCAGTAACATAAATTTGGGTAGAGACACACCTTCTGTCAAATTGAGGCCTACAACAGAACAAATCGATTATTAATTAGAATAAAATGGACAAGATAAATCAGAATATAAGGTTTAAACCATATTAGTTAAGTAATTCAAAACTTATCGGTTAAAGAAGAATACAAGGATTTATTATCAAGAAGAGACCTTGTTAAAGACTGCAACCTTTTGATTGTACATTCAAGAGAAATAGCATGCTGAACAAGATCCTTTTCCTCGATGGATGCCTTTGAAATAAATTATGCCGCTGAATCCTCCAATTCCTTCACTTGTTCCAATAACTTAAATACTTCTCCCTATATATTTATTCGTGATTCCTCTAATGTTGTGGTATCACCCATTGAACTAAGTAAAATTCAATGCACACACACAAAATACTGCTGCTGCTTCCTCCCTGTGACCAAGTAAACATAACAAGTTCTATTGAACTTATGATGAGACTTGTTCTTACAAAAATATAGAGAAGTTAAAAGCTCATCTCTCAGTCACTCTGAAATTCTAGTGTTTCTATAGAACACATGAATTTATGATGCAATAGTTTTATACCCCCCAGGATGAAAATTTCAACAACCACTAGCCCCCCCCCCTTACCACACACACCCCCTGCACCAGCTCCCCCCCACCTCCCCCTGCACCAGCACCCCCCTGCAGCAGCTCCCCCTACACCAGCACCCCCCACCCAAGAAGTGCATTATCCCCCCCCCCCCCATGCACCATCCCCCCAACTTTAACTAAATGAAAAATCAAAAAACAAAAGATAGTCCGTCAACAACACTAAGAAAATAGAATTTTCAATTAATATATATATATACCTATATGGTTAAGAGATTAATATACATTACAAGTAGTTAAGAAGAAGAAAAATGGGATGGTTATATAAAATATATTCAAAGAGATTATTTTATTTCTTAATTTGACCATAATTCCATATATTAAAAGAAAGTAAAACTATTTTAAAAGAAGAAAAGAAGTGTAAATGTGAAGTATAATGATCTAATATAAGAGATAAAAATGTTCATGATGAAATGTTTATAACAATATAGGATACCAGAATCTCCTAATACAAAAATGGTTTCTAAATAAAAGGAACTTCATGAAGAAAAAATCTAGGTATCTTAAATCTAGAAATTCCTTAAATAATATGATATAATTATATGAAACTTCAGTGGATATTCAAGTTGAACCATCCAAGGATGATGAGAAAACCATCCCCATGAAAAAGGTACAACATTTTTCTAAATTCTCATGTGATACTAAATCTGTTTCCTTTCATTATAAAGATTATGAAATATAATTTGAATATTTTTATGATGATGAATGGTATAAAAATTTTATTCTTATAGATGACCTGAGAATGGGAAAACCCCAAGGAAATGGGAAAATAAAGGTTGGAAGATGCTTGGAAAACAAGAAAAATTTTACAAACAAAATCATCAATATAAAGGATGATCAAGTTTCAAGGGATATTAATATTGTTGTAGAAGTTTTCGGTATAAATATTTTGAGTACTAGTACAACATGTCATTTCACTAGAACTGGGATGAAAAAAGGTGGATTAGACCTGAGAAGAATAGAAGTATTTGAAATAGAAGTAGGAATACTCATAGTAAAAAAATCCCAGCCAGAAAAAACTATTGGAAAGGTATCTCCACTTTATTCCCATTCATTTTATGTATAATTTCCTATAGGGAATTAAAGAAAAAATTGGGGAGATGGATGACTATTGTATTATTTGGGTATAATAAGAATGAAGTATCCTTCCTAGAATACCATTGAAGTTAGATTTTCCATGATGAAGAAAGTGAGACCATCCCTCAATCAGTGAAACGCATAAATTAACGTTTTCAATAATGACAAACTGTATGGAATCTAAAAATCTGGACAACCTAATTCTAATTAGTCATTGAGGTTATGTTGAATAACCCCAATATTAATTTTTATATTGAAATCACATACTCAATTATTTATGTACTACATTGATTATATTTTTATAAAATCTTCTTTCTATAAAGGTCTTTGACTCATAGACTTATAGTTGAATATCTCAAGTCTGTTTTCCAAGAATATCATGTGATTCTACCCTTGTCTCACATGTGGATAAGTTTGAAACTTCAAATATATGGTGGAGAAGAAGATTTTAGGATGGGAGTGCTCGACATCCAGGACCATTATTAGTGAGTTCTAAAAATCCATTCCCACTAACCCTATATCCATTTTGTAACTCTAAACTAGGGGGTGCACTAATTCAGATCGCCCATTAGCTCCCTTGGACCCGTCTAACATAACTAGCAGGCCAATAAAAGAAAACATCATATCAATCTTAGGGTCAAATCCAGATCCAGTAATATCCCAAATTTATCATCCTATTTCTAGTAACTGAGCATGGAACTACCTGAACCATCTTTTGTATAAGGTATAAAACACTATTCAATCAAATTCATGAACAAAACATTAAAAAAATATCCATAATAGGATCACATTTTCAAACTCTTGGTTCTAAGGTAACACCCAAAGACACCAATGATTAAATCAGCACTGACTCTCTTAGGGATAATAAAACATGGGGCACACATGGTCCCCTAGATAATGTCTATCAAATCATGATCCAATCAATATTGGGAAACCTCATCTAGCGACTCTGAAAACTAACCCATCCATGATCATCACCTCACCCACAAGGGCATCATAAAAGAAACACCACACCCATAAGAAAGTCTTCATGGTTTCCTCAAACCCATCTCATTTCTTGTTCGCACCACATCCCCCCAAACACCACCCCCCAGACAGCACCCCCCCCAGACCCCCCTGGGCAGCACCCTCTGGATTTCAGCCCCCCATGGACAACCCCCCCCCCCCCCCCCGGACCCCCCTGGACAGCCCCCATGGACAGAAACCTGAAGCCCCACCCCCTAGACAGTAGCCCCCCCCCTCTCGGACAGAACCCCTACAGGACCCCCCTGTACAGTAGCCCCCCCCAGACCCCCTGGACAGCACCCCCCCCCCCTCCCCGGACCCCCTGGAAAGCATCCCCCACCCCGTATAGAAACTCGCAGCCCCCTGGACAACAACCCCCTGGATATGACCCCCCTACTGGATAGCATCCCCCCGGGACCCCCTGGACAGTAGCCCCCCCCCCCCCCCGAACAGAACCCCCCCTGAATAGCTGCCCCCCAGTACTAACTTCTTGCATGGTTCACTTATACAGTGCATATGTACTAACATGTTTCATGGTGAACTTATACACAGGGTGTCATCCTTGAGCAGGGCCAAATCACTGTATTACCACGGTGTGACCGCGGCATGACCACGACATGACTGCGCCATGTTGACCCGGTCGAGGGACATTCACGGGGCAACATCTTCCGGCCAGGAGTGAAGTTAGCGGGAGGAGGCAGGGAAACATTTCGGTCGTCTCCCCGTCGACAAAAATTGTGATTAGTCAGTCTCAACATTAATCACAAGACTCATGGAATACTATCACTATGAACAGTCGCGTGATTTTGTCCTGGAGCAGGGACAAATCAGGGCTTGACCACGGCATGAATGTGGCGTGAACATGGTGTGACCGCAGCGTGACCGTGCTTATGATTAAAATATTTTTTTAAACAACATATTTGAAGCCTACTAAAATGGAATCATTCACTTAATTAGATCCGTTTGGATAGAGTAATGAATTTTTTTATACCTTCTAGTGGTTTTTGTAAGTTTACATCCTTCTGGTTGAGAATAATTCAGAATTTTTTGTGAATAAAATCATATGTTTCTATGGTTGTTTTTTCTTCTGAACAAGCACGTTGAGACCCACCGTTGACTTTTCTTATGATTAAAGCTTCCAAATTTTGGTATGAAGCGAAAAATATTGATTCTCAACTTGTGTTTTTGGTACAAGTGGAGTTGTTTTAAGTTCTTATTCAAGCGGCATCAAGATCTATTATTTAAACTAGGAAATCTATGTGTTTGGTTTATTTGTGATGGGATACTAAAAATGGGCCAACAATGTAAGGTCAGTGAGCTTCAGAAGACTTATGCTCTAAGGAAAAGACTGGAAAAGTTACATTAACACTTAGGCTACCCCCAAAGCCACCTCTAGGGGTTTCCATTACAGTGCTTGAGAATAGGTTGTCATTCCAATACTTAACTAATCTAGAAAATCTATTTGTAGCCCACCTAGAGGATAATATGAGTTTTTAATGGGTATGAAATGTTTTTAATATATGGGGGTTAGTTTTTTGTGGGGTTGTCTGGGGCGTGTATGGGAAGTAGTGAATAATTAGGGGTGATGTTGGTACGACCGACAACTTGTCGGTGTATGCTCCTTGGACGTAGCCCTTTGTGGTGAACCAAGTAAAATTGGTGTGTCTTGTGCATGCTTTACTTTCTATTTACTTTGTGCAATAGGAAAAGAGAGAGAAGAGTGTTTTTCTTAACAGTGAAACAAGATCAGAACGGGCGTTAATTTTAAATTAGTCATACCCTGATTCACCCCCCCCCCCCTCTAAGGGTATTCAGCCTTGTGGACCTAACAATTGGTATCAGAGGGAAATGTTGATATTAGGTCTTCTCTCAATGGAGGTCACTAATCATAAAGGGATTCCGATCTTCAACGGGAACAACTTTCAGCTTTGGAAGAATCAGATTCAACACTACTTTCGATCTTTGGGAATGGCTGTATTCACAGCAGCAATGCATGGCATAACAGATGATATTAATAGTGGCGCATTATCAGAAGCTGAACGTAGAGAGTTGGATGCATATTCCAAAGCAATTAATTCCTTAGTGGGTGCTCTATCAAATCCTATCTATACAAAGGTGATGTCATGCAAAATGTCACGTGCCATGTGGGAAAATCTACTGAATATATATGAAGGAGATACAAAGGTCAGAGAGGCAAAGCTGCAAGTGTTGTGGAATAAGTATGAAGATCTGAAGATGAACACGAATGAGTCTGTTGATGCATTTTTTGATAGGGTAAATATTGTTTCGGAAGATATGCAAGGTCTTGGTGAATTCATTGAAGACATAAAGATCGTAAAGCGCATATTGAGGAAGATTCCACCTCGGTTCAATTTGAAAGGTTCTGTATTAGAAGATAAAGATCCCAAAGAGCTGACACTATACAACTTGCACAGTACCTTGGTTGCGTAGGAGATGAGGAATGATGACAAAGAGGATGTGGAAAAGGGGAAATCCAAAGATGTGGCATTCAAGGACATGAAGAATCTCACCATTGAAGATTCTAAAGAAGAAGAAGAGATGGATGAGGTGATGTCATTCCTTTCTTCAAATCTGCAAAGAGGAAGAGGAAAGTTTAAAGGGAAACTTCCACTAGCATGATTTCGATGTGGAAAGGTTGGTCATCTTGCGGCAAGATGCCCCAAGAAGTTTCAAGATAATGATAATGATGATGATGAAGTTTAAATTCCCAAGAATAAGACGTCAGCGTTTGTGAAAGGGAAGAAACAATTCAAGAGAAATTTATTCAAGAAGAAGAATCTTATTTCAAAAGAATTTGAATGTTCAGATGAGTCTGAGGATGAAGAAGTTGAGGAGATAGAAAATTGCAGAGATCGTGGGGTAAATGCCTTGGTGGTGATTGTTGGTAGTTCACAGAAAATGGAAGAAGCTGACGCTGAAGAAGAATATGAAATTGAAGGAAGAGTTAATATGGAAGCGGAATTGGAAGCAGCTCTTGAGGAGATAGATGTTTGGAGAGCCAAAATGAAGAAATCCAATAAAGTGGTTCGTGATGCGAAACTCTATATGAAACAACAATATGAAGAAAAGTCAGAGCTATTAGAAGAAATTGAATTACTAAAATCCTCAACCCCAGAGAGCTCAGAAAATATTTTTGATCATAAGCATAAAATTGAGGAACAAAAGAAGGAAATTTATTTTTTGACTAACATAGGAAAAGAGCAGGTCAGCCATATCAAAGAACATGAAGAAGAAGTGGTCAATTTGCGATGAAAAATGAAGGATCAAGAAAAAATCTTGACCCCAATGTGATATCAGAAAATCAGGGCATTCAGAAGATAGAGAAGATGAAATAGGAAGCTCGTAGTTCAGCAGGAGTGAAGCAACAAGAAAGCTCAAATGCTAAGGTTAATTTAGGTCTTGATAAGAAACAAAAATCTGTGGCAGTTAATGTCAGACCGCAAGCACCCGTCTCAAAATCGAAGGTTGAGTTGGGCACAAAACAGAATCAGAATATCTAGAGATCCCAAAGGGAAAATCGTACTGCTGAAGTAACACAAAGGATTGCACCCTACATCTGGTGTTATTTTTTTGGGAAGATGGGACATTCACAGTATGTGTGTTCCATATCCAATAGATATAATAGGGAACAAGGACAGAGGTGGCATCCAAACAGAGAATGGTTTTCCAGAACATATTTTGAAGGACAATGTTTTTAGTGCGTAATATTGGGCACATGGATAGGTATTTTACTTTGACCATTCAGAGAAATGTGCCAAAGCAGAATCAAAACGTTCTCAAGCAGCAGATCAATAAACTGATAGGTGAGTTAAAAATGCAGAATAGATTTTCGGCTTTGCAAGATGAGGCTGGTTCATCATACTCTGAGAAATAACAGAAGTCTCAATTCATGCCGAGTGTGAAAGAAAAAGTATGGACCAAGAAGAAGAAAAATGAGAAGGCTGTGGTGGCAGAGATTTCCTTTAAAACATCAGATCGATCTGGTTTGTGGATCCTTGATAGTGGTTGCACATCCCACATGACATGTAATAAGGATCTTGTTACAAGCATAAAATATGACAAAGAAGGAGTTGTCAAATTTGGAAACGATGAAGGCATGAAGATTGTTGGCTTAGGGAAAGCCAAGTTTGAGGGAAAAGAAATGAGGCATGCTGATGTCTTGGTAGTAGAGGGTCTCAGTCATAAGTTTCTTAGGGTCAGTCAACTATGTGACTCTGGGCACTCTATCTGATTTACCAAGAAGATGTGTATTGTTGAAGGAAAAGATGGAGCAATCATTCTACAGGGAAAACGAACAAAGGTAAATCTTTACCAGGTAGGTGGGGAAGAAGATTCGTGCTTTTTATCTAGAGAAGAAGATAACCAGCTGTGGCATAAGCGACTTGGTCATCTATGTCAACCATCCATGGAAGATCTGGTAAAGTGTGATGCTGCTAGAGACCTTCCCAAACTATCATGTGATTTCACTCATAGGTGTGATGTTTGTCAATAAGGGAAGATCATCAGAAATACATACAGTCGAAAGGAACAAAAAACAACTAGAGTGCTCGAATTGGTTCATGTTGATGTATGTGGAACTATCTCACCACGAGCTATAAATGAGAAAAGGTACTCTGTTCATTTCATTGATGACTATAGCAGAATGTCCTGGGTATTCATCATTACCCATAAGACAGAGGTGTTCAGTTTCATAAAGCACTATAGGAGGGAATCAGAAAAGATGCTTGGGCATAAAATTCTGAAGTTTCGTACTGATAACGGTACGGAATTCACAAACAGTCAAACTGAAAACTATCTCGAGAAACATGGGATAAGGCATCAAGTTTTTTCAGTAAGAACTCCCCAACAGAATGGAGTGGTTGAAATAATAAATCGGATCATCAACAACATGTCTATAATGATGCTCATTGATAAAGACCTACCAGAGAAATTTAGGAAGGAAGCAGTTTTGACATCGGTCTATGTTTCGAATAGGTCTCTGTTGTGTCCGATGCAAGGAAAGACTCCATATAAACTATGGTACGGAAAGAATCCAATGTTGAAATACTTTCTAATATTTGGAAGTAAGTGTTTCATTCTCAACAAAGAAAATCACTGGAAGTTTGAGGCACAAGGAGATGAGGGGATATTCCTTGGCTACTCAGGGAAAAGCAAAGCATATAAATGTTTCAACAAAAGGCTGGGAAAAATTGGTGAGAGCAATGATGTCACTATAGTTTAAAATGAACCAAATACTCAACGATCCAGTGAACAGTTCCTGGATGAAAGTGATGATGAGATAAGAAACACAGGGAGAGAAGAAGTGGCAGAGGCTGACTCAGAAGAACATACTGATGATGAACAAGAAAGTGTCAAGTCTGTGTCTGAAAGGAAGCCAAAGAGTCGAGCTGAAATTAATAGGCAGAATATCATTGGTGATCAGACATCTCCAGTTCAGACTCTAAGAATGAAGTCATTGCAGCAAACATCATTTTTATCTCAGGTGGAGCCAAAATGTTTTTCCGATGCAGCTGAAGATGAAAATTGGGTTCAGGCTGTGAATGAAGAGCTAGATCAGATTGAGAAGAACCAAACATGGGAGATTGTTTCGAGGCCAGCAGACAAGAATGTCATCAGGACTAAATGGTTCTATCGCAACAAGATGAATGAAGATGGAAATGTGATTCGAAACAAAGCACGACTAGTGTGCAAGGGATACTCCCAGATAGAGGGAATAGATGTAGATGATACATTTGCACCAGTTGCAAGGCTATAGACAATCAGGTTATTTTTTTCCATAACAGTTCAAAGAAAGTTCAAAGTGTTCCAGGTGGACGTCAAATCTCCATTTCTAAATGGGGTTCTGGAAGAAGAGGTGTACATTGAGCAGCCAGATGGTTTTCTTATTCATGAGGATGAGAACAAAGTTTGTAGGCTGAAGAAGGCATTTTATGGGCTGAAACAAGCACCAAGAGCTTGATACTCAAGGTTTGATCAGTACTTGAAGAAGCTTGGTTTCCAGTGTGGTGGAGTTTATTACAATCTCTATTTCAACAAAAATAGTAATCAAAGGATGATGGTGTTGGTCTATGTCGATGATATAATATTTGTTGGATCAAATGAATCTTAGTGCAGAAAGTTTTCCGAATTCATGAAAAATGAGTTTGAAATGTCATTGATTGGAGAGCTAACATTTTTCCTTGGTCTACAGGTGACACAAGGAAGGAATGTAACATTCACTTCTCAATCTAAATATGCCAAGGAGGTCCTGATAAGGTTTGGAATGGAAAATTCCAAGCAGATGAAGACTTCGGTTGCTACCCGGATGAAATTATCAGAAGATGAGGATGGAAAGGCTGTTAATATCACAGAATACAGGAAAATCATTGGAAGTCTTTTGTACTTAACCGCAATAAGGCATGATATTATTTTCGCCACATGCCAAGAAGTGAGATATCAGAGTAATCCCAAGGAAATCCACATGCTTGCAGTGAAAAGAATACTTCAGTATATCCAGGGCACAGTGGATTTCATCTTGACATATACTGACAAATCTCAGACAGAGTTATTGGGATATACTGATTCTGACTGGGCCAGATTAGCAGATGATAGAAAATCAACATCAGGAGGTGCATTCTATCTTGGTAGACTATGTATTTCTAGGTTAAGCAAGAAGCAAGATTGTATTTCGTTGAGCACCACAGAAGCTGAATATGTTGCGGCCACTCCAGCATGCACATAGTTATTGTGGATGAAGAAACAGCTTGATGATATGGGAGTTGAAGTGAAGTCTCCAATCGGAATCCAGTGTGATAACTCAAGAACTATAAATCTTAGAAAAAATCTCATCCATCACTCGAGGACAAAGCACATTGAGATAAAGTATCATTTTATCAAGGAGAAGGTTGAGAAGGGAATCCTGAAGTTGGAGTATGTGCCTACCGAGCTCTAGGTTGCAGACATTCTGACAAAGGCCTTACCCAAGGAAGCTTTTGAGAGGCATCGACTGGATCTGGGAGTTCAGTCGATTTCCCACACTTGAAATAGTGAGGATGTGGAACTCCCCCCCTCTCCCCGAGGTATGATGTATTTTTCCCTACTGTGCTGATATGTGTTCTATACTATGTTACAGACTACAAAAGAGTGTCCTTAGGGTTCGTTGACAAAGGGGGAGAAAATAGTGATTGTTCAAGGGGGAGAAAATGTGTAGATTTGATAAATCATGAATGATATGGGGAGAAGCTGACAAATGAAGCAGCCAGATAGGGGGAGTTGAAGCTACTTTAACGTTCTTAGCCAGAGCTTAGCTTGGACAACACAGGAAATGGGGCTAAAGAGGTGTTGAAGCTGCGAGCAGAAAGGGGGAGCGTATTAAATCTAACGATGCTAGAAGTGATCGATCAAAGAATAGATATCACGACAGCTGCAGATCGTGATAAAAACAGAAGAGTAATTTTGGAATGTGGTAAAAATATTTCCAAACAAAAATCTGTCTTCCAACAAGTCCTTTAACAATTGGTATCAGTTTAGTACAAATTGGTATCTATTTGGTGTCAACAGTGGATGTCAGAGATGAAGTGATTCATTGATGAACTTTTCATTTACTCTTGTTTCTCACGCCGATCATTGCTTATGTGGGCTTAGAGTATGTGTTGAGTAAATCCTTGATCGCTATCAGAATCGCAAAAGGAAAATGGTGGATGAAGTATCAACGATGTATATTTTTATGGAAGAGTTGTCAACAAACCCAAAGGGGGAGATTGTTGGGAAAAATCCCTCAAGGAATCATTGAAGCATTTTTGAGGTGATTGTGTTTGTTGACAAAGTGGACATCTGGGTGGTGATTGTTGACAAAGTTAAACAATGACATACAAATTTGTTGACAAAGAGGATTTCATTATGGAATGTCGAGTTCAAGAGATGAGGTCAATGATCCATGTTTGATTCAAGAACGTCGACAGACGGAATGGATTATCTGGAGGTGGTACAAAAGAACAGATACAAGGTGGCACCGTTTTCCAGTGTTTGCCAAATTTTTGGGCCTAAAAATCGACAAATGAAGAAAAATGTTTTTGGCAATGGGACTTGCGCGCCGAGGACTTGGAGTATAGGAAACTTTCACGCCATATGTTTTTCAAGATCAGAAGATCAAAATATGGCTAAGGAAACAGGTTCGTGCAAGTTTGGGATTTGGTTGCGCAAGTGTCCAGGAGGACAAAAGACTTGCGCACCAAGATTGGGTCGCGAAGGTGACTTGCGCGCCGTCGCACAGGGTGGTCAATTTGCCTATAAATACTGGACCACCCCTCTTCATTCTTTACCAGAGTTCAACACTTTGAGAAATTAGAGCTCCCGTCGCACAGGTGTGGTGGTCGCGCAAGTGGTGTGTGTGGTCGTGCAGGTGGGACTTGCACGCCAGGGTGATAGTTGCGCACCAGTGTTTGAAGATGCGCGCCAGTGTGGAGTTGCGTGCCAATATTGGATTGGGCGTAAAAGTAAGTGAGTCGCGCATGTTTAGAGTTGAGGAAGCTTGAGTTGTGTGCCAATATTGGATTGGGCGTAAAAGGAAGTGAGTCGCGCAGGTTTAGAGTTGAGGAAGCTTGAGTTGCGCAAGTGTCCGAGGAGGACTTGCGTGCCAGTTTTGACTTGCGCGCCGATACTTGAGCGCCGAGATAAACTTGAGTGCCAAGTAAGGTTTGGTTCCAACAGTGACTTTCGGGCTGCGTGGAAGCTGGAAGTTTGCCCGATTCCTTCAGTGCAAAGAGATATTCATCTACGGGTGAAAATTGGGCTTCAACAGAGCATCTACTTACAGAGGAAGATGTATTCCTTCATGCAAATTAAGATACCTACAGGTCTATAAACTGTGAGTGTATTCCTTCTAAGATTAGTGAGCGAAGGAAGAGAAAGAAGGTGATCCTCTCCACCAGCAATGATCCAGAGAGAGAGAAACATGGAGTGACCCTTGGGGAAGCAATGAGTTGACCCTAAACATTGTAAAGGCAGTGAGCCTGAGCATAGAAGTGATCTAGCCCAAACATTGTAATCCACAGCTAGTGAAGTTTAGTGGAATTGGTATGACCGACAACTTGTCGGCATATGCTCCTTGGACGTATCCCTTTGCGGTGAACCAAGTAAAATTGTTGTGTCCTGTGCATGATTTACTTTCTATTTACTTTGTACAACAAGAAAAGAGAGAGAAGAGTGTTTTTATTAACAGCGAAACAAGATCAGAACGGGCGTTAATTTTAAATTAGTCATACCCTAATTCACCCCCCTCTCAAGGTATTCAGCCTTGTGGACCTAACAATTTAGATGATAAAGTTCTTAGAGAAGTGGCTTATGAGTCTACTAATGCTAGAATTTTTCTTAAACATTAAATAATCTACATGGATACTTCATTAAGGTTTAGGATTTGTAAAAAAAACACTACATGTTTACATTTAAAATGAATCATGTCACTTAAATTAATGCCCATCTAGACGAAACAGAAAATTCATCCAATATTAGTTTTTATATTGATTATGAGGATCAATAAATGATCCTATTAATAACTTTAGTTAATACCTACATTAATCATGTTGAGACTATGATGTATTTCCAAGACTCATTGACCCTTGAAGAGGTTAAATCATCCCTTCTCTCTAAGGAACTGCATTATAAACTTAAAATAAAAGGTGCGTCCAAGAGTTTGTTCTCTAGGGTAGACCTCAAACTAAAACCAATAAGAAAAATTTTAATGGAGACACCAAAAAAGGAAATAAATAACCTAAACCTAGGTCTAATTCAAGGGATATAAAGGTCACATGCTTTCATTGTGGTAAACCAGGGCACATTAAACCCAAATATAGGAAAATCAAGAAATATTTGCAGTCTAAACCACCCGTCTATTAGTCCCTTATTAAAAACTTTGATTATTAAATATTTGAGGCCCTTAATGTGTTCACCCATGAACTAAATCAATAGTTGGTCCTTGATTCAGGTTTCTCTTTCCATATATGTCCCTTTAGAGAGTCTTTTCTAGATTTGGTTTAGAGGATAGAAGGATATGCACTCTTAGGTAATAAAAAGGGGTGTAAGTTTGAAGATAGAGGTTCTATTTTGTTTTAACTTTATGACCATAATATCATCACTCTTGTAAATTTAAGGTGGGTTCCCAACCTCTGAAGAAACCTAGTTTCCTTTGGGATCCTAAACCGGAAGGGATTTAAATTTAGGTCTAAAACAGGTTGTCTCAAAATCTCTAAGGGATCTAGAACCATTCATAAGGGATCTATAATCAATGGGTTGTTTTTTAATAGAAATACCAATTCAAGATAATTGAGTAGTTTCTATTCAACCAACACTGATAATACAATACTTTGATTCAGGTGATCGGTTCATGTTAGCTCCAAAGGTTTTGAGGAAATCAACAATCAAGGGTTTTCGAGTAACATAACACTAAGAAATATTATATTTTGTAATGATTTTGTGATGGAAAAGGAAAAAAGGGATAGTTTTGGTAGGTCTAGTTACAAAGGAATTATACCCTTAGAATATGTCTACTTTGATCTATGAGGTCCATGTAAGACTTCCTCCAAGGGTTGAGGTTTCTATTTTGTTACCATCATAGATGAATTTTCTAGGAAAGTGTAGAGTTACATTCTTAAAAAAAATTGTATGTTTTCCAGACCTTTAAGATGTGAAATATTTTAGTTGAAAATCTGATTGGGAAGAAACGTAAAACTCTTCGAACAAAAAATTGGATTGAATACCTATCCACTAAGTTTATGAAATTTTGTGAATCTGAAGGTATTAAAATACATATAACTATTAATAAAACTCTCCAAAAAAATTCTTAGTATGAAGGATGAATAAGACTATCCTAAAAACAGTTTGGAGCATGTTTTCTTTCTTAGGCCTCCCAAAATCCATTAGTCTAGAGGCTTTGAACAATACTTTCAGCCTAATCAATTAGTTTCCCTCTTCTGCTAATCAATTTAAAACACCAAAAGAATTTTTGAATGGTAAGCCCCTTCCGATTCCTACTTAAGAATTTTTGGTTTTACAACTTATGCTCATATTAAGACTGACAAGTTAAAACCATGAGCTCTAAAGTGTATTTTTGTTGGGTATATTGAGGGTGTCAATGGTTATAATCTTTGGGTTGATTAAAATGGATATCAAAAATACATTTTTAATAGAGATGTTGTCTTTCATGAGTTTTACCCTCCTAAAACCAAGGCTTCCACATCTATCAGTAGTGATTCAGAACTTGTAGAGGCTAATAAAACTAGGAATTCAGACCCGTTTGAGGCTCCTATATAACCTTGTCAAACTACACCTCAGCCCACTACTGGGGATGATTCCATGCCATATTTTGATTCATATATTGAATCAGAACTTTTTTCCCCTAATAGGGACTACCAGTTGAACTGATACAGGTAAAGGAGGGTTCCAAGGCCCCTTGATCGGTTTATCCAGTATAGTATAACATATTATGATTTTCATATAGCCTAGGATCTTTTTTATGATGATCCTAAAACATGTAGGAAAAGACTAAATGAAAAATACTCAAAGAATTTGATCTTTTCCATGAAGGAAGAAATGCAATATTTAAAAAAGAACCACACTCGGTATGTTATGAACAAACCAACCAATGAAACAATAATTTGTTCCAAATGGATATTTCAAAGAAAATAAGATAACACCAAGGGAAATATAATAAATTATAAAGAAAGGTTAGTTTCAAATGATTTCTTCCAAAGGGAGGGAATTTAATACTCTAGAATGTTTTCCCCTATTGTAAATAATTCTACTATTATACTTTTTGTTAGACATTTCTGCCTATAATGTTATGCACATTGAAAAGTTAAATGCTAAAACTTTATTTTTTTTCAAGGTGATTGGAATGAGAAAATCTATAGGAAACCACATAATGGTTAAACTAGTGAACATAAATTTAATCAAGTCTTCCTATTTAATAAATCTATGTATGGGATGAAATAAGACTCTAGGTAGTGGTACTTAATGTTTGATTCATTAATTATAGATAAGTAGTTCATTTGGATAAAATATGATGCATGTTTTTCTTTTAAATCAACTTAAAAATACATGATATATCTATTGTTTTATGTTGATGACATGCTTATCATTTGAATAAAATATGAATCTGATTTCTAAAGATAAATCACAATTAAAAGGTAAGTTTGAAAAGAAGTACTTATGTGTAGATAAGAAAATATTGGGTGTTGAACTTGATGGAGTTGGTGCCCTAGAAACCAAAATAATTGTACTTTATGATAAACCAATATTCATTGGATAAATATTAATAAAATCCTTATCACATCATGATTGTTATTCTGCATGACATGGTATGTGATAATGTCTGAAAAATATTTTTCACACTAAAAGGTCATATTGGATCCCTGCTTTGATGAGAACCCAGAAGTGCCATGAAACAATTCTTGAATATATGTTCTATGGTCGGATGATATCATTTTATGGGACACAAATGATAAAGTCTATAAAGTTTGGGGACTCACTAAACTTCGAGGAATCTTCTCATGGTGTGATCCCATAGTAATAACTAGGAGCATATTATGTGAACAAAACCTTCTAGTAGGAAATACATATTAATAAGTGTCATTGGATGTTCCTATATATACATGTGTTTATTTTTCCATAGACTTTATGATTATTATTAATGGTTATTATGACTTGTGCACTTAGATATATTGACAAAAGATTTAACGACTGATGTTCACAATGAGGTAGGATATGTTTCCCATGTCATGAGTAATACTACATTAATTAATAATACGAGAAATGATTTGTCACTTCTATAGAAGTAGATATCTCAGGCCCCTCCCTACTAGAAATTTAGGATATATGCATGGTTCTAAACTGTGGCTATAGGTTATATCCCTGGTTTCATGAACCGTGGCTGGTGTTTGCATGGCTATAGGTCGGACCCTATAGCCACATTTTGATATCGTGTCTATATCCATATTGCCATAGCACCAACTATAGCTATAGCCCTATAGTCATGCCAATAAAGGCCACGGTTCATAGAACCGTATTTAAAGCTCTATATCCACGGTTTCAAACTATGGATATAGGTTTATAGCCACAATTAAAACCATGGCTATAGAGAATTAGCCACAGTTTAAAACCGTGGATATAGGTCTTTCCACTACATAAAAAAACCAGCATGGTTCAACATGATGGCTGTTGGGAGGACATTGCAAACTCCCCCATCCTCCAATCCAAATCTCTCCCACCCTGCACTAGCATTCCCACCCCTACTCTTGCACACCTCCCATGCCCCACCCCCTACACCTTGAACCCCACCCCCTACCCCCTCTTCATTGTACACCCCCTCCCCCAAGACAGCTGCCCTCCCCACACTACACCAGCACCCCCCCCCCCCACCTGCTCTTGCACACCTTCCCTGCCCCACCCCCCTGCACCCTACAACCGACCCCCACCTACTGGACCTTACAGCCACCCCCTTGCACCTTGCACCCCCCTTCCCCCTCCTCACTACACACACCCCTCCCCACCTTGCACCAATAACCCCCACCCCTGCTCTTGCACACCTCCCTTTCCCCACCCCCTGCACCTTGCACCCCACCCGCTACCCCCTCCTCACTGCACACCCCACTCCCCCCATTCCTACACACCCAGTCCTCAACAGATCCCCCCCAGACATCCCCCACCCTAGACCCCCCTATCCTACCCATCACACCAGTCAATTGAATTGTGAAAACAAAAAACATGATAATATGGATATGATAAAAAAATTTCCAGTCAAATGAAGTAAACTAATAAAAAACATACTAATACGATTAGAACCAAATCCAAAATCATCAAGCCAAATTGACTAGAGTGGAAACAAACCAAATGGTTTTGAAAAAGAAGAAACTGAACCAAACTGAAAATAATGTGACCAAACTAAATCAAACCAATCAAAACTGACTTCAATAAAGCGTAATTGAGCAAGAAAAAAATGAAACTAATGAAACATACCAGGATGAATCTAAAATTAATTTAATTGAAATGAATAGCCCCAAATCAAAAAAAATGAACCTATTACAATTGACATAAACCAAAAAATGATCCCAATAAAAAATAACCTAGCAAACCTAACCTAACCCAAACTGAACCAAGGAGTCAGGGCTTGTGATGAACTTTTAGAAGGCCTCCTCCCCGCAGGTTCAGAGGATATCCTAGTCATGTGGTGCTTCATTATCCTCAATGATATCCAAAACTCACTGCATAAAGATAGGGAACCCAAAAACCACAGAAACCCTAATTAAAATTGAGTCAAAGAATAAAAATGGAAGAAACCTTACATGAATCTGATAGTGAACTGCACAGCTTGCAACCTGTACTCCACGACACCCTGCACTTGGTTAATCATACATGAGTTCCCATCATCCATATGTTAAGAGACCAACACCTCATCCATAAGTTAAAAATTCTCATAGTACATGATATTATGTAGCTCATAGTTGTAACACATAAACATAAAAAAACTAAATGAACAAAAACTAAATCATGCAATGTCCAACACCCTATAAAACACCCTGAACAACACCATGCACTGCACCCTACACTGCCTGCACTGCACCCTGCATTGCATGCACTCCACTTCCTACACTGCGCCCTCCACTTCCTAGACCCTGCATTGCCTACACCCCCCCCCCCCCCCCCGTTAGCCCCCCCTGCCCATTTCCCCCTCCCTAGCCACCCCCACCCCACCCCCTGCCACCACCCCTACCCATTCCCCCCTCCAGTCCCCCACTTCCATCCCCCTATCAATCCCACCATGTATATTCCTGATTATTTATTTATCCATTTCAGATTTATTTACATGTAGATTGTAAGAAAATAGGGATTAAAGGATGAAGTAGAACCATAATTAACCAAGATAATATGCAGTTATGCAAATTTTTCCCTTCATGGTTATCCTCGTGAGTGATTGGCCTACAATGTATGCACAGTATGATAAGGAAAAATGGGATTTAAATAAGAATACATATGATTTTAATCTTCTTTGACTTTGAACTGGATCTCTTTCCTAGGAGCGCACACATTGATAGGACCAATAAACTTCATAAAAAAGAAACCTACAGTTCAAATAAAGAAATGGAATTGATAACACATGAGCATCCCCATACAACCACATTAGTATTGAAAATAAGTGGGGAAAGGATAGAAATGAGAAAATTCGATGGTACTAGTATGGGAAATTTGGAAAAAAAATGGACCCAAAATTAGTACATTGAGAATTTACAAGGAGAAAGGAATCTCCCACGCCATCGGCCACGATACATTTTTCTTGTTCAGTTTTTCATCGAGATATAATAAAGTAAAATAATAATGTATTTAGAGATTAAAACACCGGAATAATATATCACTCCAGTAACATAAATTTGGGTAGAGACACACCTTCTGTCAAATTGAGGCCTACAACAGAACAAATCGATTATTAATTAGAAGAAAATGGACAAGATATATCAGAATATAAGGTTTAAACCATATTAGTTAAGTAATTCAAACCTCATCGGCTAAAACAGAATACAAGGATTTATTATCAAGAAGAGACCATGTTAAAGACCGCAACCTTTTTATTGTAGATTCAAGAGAAATAGCATGTTGAACAAGATCCTTTTCCTCGATGGATTCCTTTGAAATAAATTATGTCGTTGAGTCCTCCAATTCCTTCACTTGTTCCAATAACTTAAATACTTCTTCCTATACATTTATATGTGATTCCTCTAATACTGTGGTATCACCCATTGAACTAAGTAAAATTCAGTGCACAAACACAAAATACTGTTGCTGCTTTCTCACTATGACCAAGTAAACATAACAAGTTATATTGAACTTATGATGAGACTTGTTCTTAAAAAAATATAGAGAAGTTAAAAGCTCATCTCTCAGTCACTCTGAAATTCTAGTGTTTCTGTAGAACACATGAATTTATGATGCAATAGTTTTATACCCCCTAGGATGAAAATTTCAAAAACCACTAGCCCCCCCCCCCACCACACACACCCCCTGCACCAGCTCCCCCCCACCCCCCCCCCCTACACTAGCACCCCCCTGCACCAGCTCCCCCTACACCACCCCCCCCCCCCCCACCCCACCCAAGACGTGCATTAGCCCCCCCCCCCCCCATGCACCATCCCCCCAACATTAACTACATGAAAAATCAAAAAACAAAAGAACATCCGTCAACAACACTAAGAAAATAGAATTTTCAATCAATATACATATATACCTATATGGTTAAAGGATTAATAGACATTACAAGTAGTTAAAAAGAAGAAAAATGGGATGGTTATATAAAATATATTCAAAGAGATTATTTTATTTCTTAATTTGACCGTAATTCCATATATTACAAGAAAGTAAAACTATTTTAAAAGAATAAAAGAAGTGTAAATGTGAAGTAGAATAATCTAATAGAAGAGATAAAAATGTTCATGATGAAGTGTGTATAACAAGATAGGATACCAGAATCTCCTAATACAAAAATGGTTTCTAAATAAAAGGAACTTCATAAGGCACAATCTAGGTATCTTAAATCTAGAAATTCCTTAAATAATATGATATAATTATATGAAAATTCAGTGGATATTTAAGTTTAACCACCCAAGGATGATGAGAAAACCACCCCCATGAAAAAGGTACAACATTTTTCTAAATTCTCATGTGATACTAAATCTGTTTCCTTTCATTATAAAGATTATGAAACATAATTTGAATATTTTTATGATGATGAATGGTATAAAAATTTTCTTCTTATAGATGACCTGAGAATGGGAAAACCCCAAGGAAATGGGAAAATAAAGGTTTGAAGATGACTGGAAAAAAAGAAAATTTTTACAAACAAAATCATCAATATAAAGGATGATCAAGTTTCAAGGGATATTAATATTGTTGTAGAAGTTTTCAGTATAAATATTTTGAGTACTAGTAAAACATGTCATTTCACTAGAACTGGGATGAAAAAAAGGTGGAGTAGACCTGAGAAGAATAGAAGTAGTTGAAATAGATGTAGGAATACTCATAGAAAAAAAAACCCCATCCAGAAAAAAACTATTGGAAAGGTATCTCCACTTTATTCCCATTCATTTTATGTATAATTTCCTATAGGGAATTAATGAAAAAAATTGGGGAGATGGAAGACTATTGTATTATTTGGGTATAACAAGAATGAAGTATCCTTCCTAGAATACCATTGAAGTTACATTTTCCATGATGAAGAAAGTGAGACCATCCCGCAATCGGTGAAAAGCATAAATTAACGTTTTCAATAATGCAAAACTGTATGGAATCTAAAAATCTGGACAACCTAATTCTAATTAGTCATTGAGGTTATGTTGAATAACCCCAATATTAATTTTTATATTGAAATCACATACTCAATGATTTATGTACTACATTGATTATATGTTTATAAACTCTTGTTTCTATAAAGGTCTTTGCCTCATAGACTTATAGTTGAATATCTCAAGTCTGTTTTCCAAGAATATCATGCGATTCTACCCTTCTCTCACATGTGGATAAGTTTGACACTTCAAATATATGGTAGAGAAGAAGATTTTATGATGGGAGTGCTCGACATCCGAGACCACTATTAGTGAGTTCTAAAAATCCATTCCCACTAACCCTATATCCATTTTGTAAATCTAAACTAGGGGGTGCACTAATTCAGATCACCCATTAGCTCCCTAGGACCTGTCTAAAACAACTAGCAGGCCAATAAAAGAAAACATCATATCAATCTCAGGGTCAAATCCAGATCCAGTAATATCCCAAAGTTATCATCCTATTTCTAGTAGCTGAACATGGAACTACCTCAACAATCTTTGTTATAAGGTATAAAACACTATTCAATCAAATTCATGAACAAAACATTAAAAAATAGCCATAATAGGATCACATTTTCAAACTCTTGGTTCTAAGGTAACACCCAAAGACACCAATGATTAAATCAGCACTGACCCTCTTAGGGATAATAAAACATGGGGCACCCATTGTCCCCTAGATAATGTCTATCAAATCATGATCTAATCAATATTGGGAAACCTCATCTGGCGACTCTTAAAACTAACCCATCCATGATCATCACCTCACCCACAAGGGCATCATAAAAGAAATACCACACCCATAAGAAAGTCCTCATGGTTTCCTCATACCCATCTCATTTCTTGTTCGCACCGCATCCCCCCGAACACCAGCCCCCAGACAGCACCCCCCCCCAAACCCCCCTGGGCAGCACCCCCCTGGATTTCAGCCCCCCATGGACAACCCCCCACCCCCCGGACCCCCCGTGGATAGCCCCCATGGACAGAAACCTGCAGCCCAACCCCCTAGACAATATCCCCCCCTCTTAGAAAGAACCCCCCTACTAGACCCCCCTGTACAGTAGCCCCCCCCCCACGGACCCCCTGGACAGCAGCCCCCCCTGGACCCCCCTGGATAGTAGCCCCCCCCCCTAACAGAACCCCTTTGAATAGCTGCCCCCTAGTACTAACTTCTTGCATGGTGCACTTATACAGTGCATAAGTACTAACATGTTTCATGGTGCACTTATACGCGAGGTGTCATCCTTGAGCAGGGCCAAATCACAGTTTTACCACGGTGTGACCGCGGCATGACCACGGCATGACCGCGCTGTGTTGACCCGGTCCAGGGACATTCGCGGGGAAACATCTTTCAGCCAGGAGTGAAGGGAGCGAGAGGAGTCAGGGAAACATTTCGGTCGTCTCCTCGCCGACAGAAATTGTGATTATTCAGTCTCTACATTAATCACAAGACTCATGGAATACTATCACTATGAACCGTCGCGTGGTTTTTTCCTAGAGCAGGGACAAATCAGGGCTTGACCACGGCATGACTGCGGCGTGACCATGGTGTGACCGCAACGTGATTGTGCTTATGATTAAAAGATTTTTTTAAACAACATATTTGAAGCCTACTAAAATGGAATCATTCACTTACTTAGATCCGTTTGGAGAGAGTAATGAATTTTTTTTACCTTCTAGAGGATTTTGTAAGTTTACATACTTCTGGTTGAGAATAATTCAGAATGTCTTTTGAATAAAATCATATGTTGCTATGGTTGTTTTTGCTTCTGAACAAGCACGCTGAGACCCACCGTTGACTTTTCTTATGATTAAAGCTTCCAAAGTTTGGTATGAAGAGAAAAATATTTACTCTCAACTTGTGTTTTTGGTACAAGAGGAGTTGTTTTAAGTTCTTATTCGGGCGACATCAAGCTATATTATTTAAACTAGTAATTCTATGTGTTTGGTTTATTTGTGATGGGATACTAAAAATGGGCCAACAATGTAAGGTCAGTGAGCTTCAGAAGACTTATGCTCTAAGGAAGAGACTGGAAAAAGTTACATTAACGCTTAGGCTACCCCCAAAGCCACCTCTAGGGGTTTCCATTACAGTGCTTGAGAATAGGTTGTCATTCCAGTATTTAAGCAATCTAGAAAATCTATTTGTAGTCCACCTAGAGGATAATATGAGTTTTTAATGGGTATGAAATGTTTGTAATATATGGGGGTTAGTTTTTGTGGGGATGTCTGGGGCGTGTATGGGAAGTAGTGAATAATTAGGGGCGATGTTGGTACGACCAACAACTTGTCGGCGTATGCTCCATGGACGTAGCCCTTTGCGGTGAACCAAGTAAAATTGGTGTGTCATGTGCATGCTTTACTTTCTATTTACTTTGTGCAACAGGAAAAGAGAGAGAAGAGTGTTTTTCTTAACAACAAAACAAGATCATAACGGGCGTTAATTTTAAATTAGTCATACCCTGATTCACCCCCCACCCTCTAAGGGTATTCAGTCTGGTGGACCTAACAATTGGTATCAGAGGGAAATGTTGATATTAGGTCTTCTCTTAATGGAGGTCACTAATCATAAAGGCATTCCGATCTTTGATGGGAACAACTTTCATCTTTGGAAGAATCAGATGCAACACTACTTTTGATCTTTGGGAATGGCTGTATTCACAACAGCAATGCATGGCATAACAACTGATATTAATAGTGGCGCATTATCAGAAGCTGAACGTAGAGAGTTTGTTGCAGATGCCAAAGAAATTAATGACTTAGGGGAGCTCTATCCAATACTATCTATACAAAGGTGATTTCATGCAAAACGTCACATTCCATGTGGGAAAATCTATTGAATATATATGAAGGAGATACAAGGGTCAGAGGGGAAAAGCTGCAAGTGTTGTGGAATAAGTATCAAGATCTGAAGATGAACCCGAATGAGTCTGTTGATGCATTTTTTGATAGGGTAAATATTCTTTCGGAAGATATGTGAGGTCTTGGTGAAGTCATTGAAGACATAAAGATCGTAAAGCGCATCTTGATGAAGCTTCCACCTCAGTTCAATCTGAAAGCTTCTGTACGAGAAGATAAAGATCCCAAAGAGCTGACACTGGATAACTTGCACAGTACCTTGGTTGCATATGAGATGAGGAATGATGACAACGAGGATGTGGAAAAGGGGAAATCCAAAGAAGTGGCATTCAAGGCCATGGAGAATCTCGCCATTGAAGATTCTAAAGAAGAAGAAGACACGGATGAGGTGATGTCATTCCTTTCTTCAAATCTGCAAAGAGGAAGAGGAAAGTTTAAAGGGAAACTTCCACTAGCATGATTTCGATGTGGAAAGGTTGGTCATCTTGCGGCAAGATTCCCCAAGAAGTTTCAAGATAACAATAATGATGATGATGAATTTGAAATTCCCAAGAAGAAGACATCAGCGTTTGTGAAAGGGAAGAAACAATTCAAGAGAAATTTGTTCAAGAAGAAGAATATTCTTTCACAAGAATTTGAATGTTCAGATGAGTCTGAGGATGAAGAAGTTGAGGAGATAGAAAATTGAAGAGATCATTTGGTAAATGCCTTGGTGGTGATTGTTGGTAGTTCACAGAAAATGGAAGAAGATGATGCTGAATAAGAAGAAGAATTTGAAGGAAGAGTTGATATGGAAGCCGAATTGGAAGCAGCTCTTGAGGAGATAGACGTTTGGAGAGACAAAACGAAGAAATCAAATAAATTGGTTCGTGATGCCAAACTATATATTCAACAACAATATGCTGAAAAGTCAGAGCTGTTAGAAGAAATTGAATGACTAAAATCCTCATCACCAGAGAGCTCAGAAAATATTGTTGAGCATAAGCATAAAATTGAGGAACAAAAGAAGGAAATTGATTGTTTGACTAACACAGGAAAAGAGCAGGCCAGACATATCAAAGAACTTGGAGAAGAAGTGGTCAGTTTGTGACGAA
Source organism: Viscum album (assembly GCA_963277665.1). Classification (NCBI taxonomy): domain Eukaryota; kingdom Viridiplantae; phylum Streptophyta; class Magnoliopsida; order Santalales; family Viscaceae; genus Viscum; species Viscum album. The sequence continues at coordinate 1,576,973,812 of OY728146.1, read as the reverse complement.
AAATGAAGGATCAAGAAAAAATATTGACCCCAAATGTGATATCAGAAAAGTAGGCCATTCAGAAGATAGACAAGTTGAAAGAGGATGATTGTAGTTCAGTAGGAGTGAAGCAAAAAGAAAGCTCAAATGCTAAGGTTAATTCAGGTCTTGATAAGAAACAAAAATCAATGGTAGTTAATGTCAGACCGCAAGCACATGTCTCGAAATTGAAGGTTGAGTTGGGTATAAAACAGAATCAGAATATCTAGAGATCCCAAAGGGAAAATCGTAGTGCTGAAGTAACACAAAGGAATGCACCCTAAATCAGGTGTTATTTTTTTTGGGAAGATGGTACATTCACAGTATGTGTGTTCCATATCCAAGAGATATAATAGGGAACAAGGACAGAGGTGGATTCCAAATAGAGAACGGTTTTCCAGAACATATTTTGAAGGACACTATTTTTAGTGCGGAGGATTTGGGCACATGGCTAGGTATTGTACTTCTACCATTCAAGGAAATGTGCCAAAGCAGAATCAAAACGTTCGAAAGAAGCAGATCAATAAACCGATAGGTGAGTTAAAAATGCAGAATAGATTTTCAGCTTTGTAAGATGAGGCTGGTCCATCATACTCTGAGAAATAACAGAAGTCTCAATTCATGACGAGTGTGAAAGGAAAATTATGGACCAAGAAGAAGAAAAATGAGAAGGCCGTGGTGGTGGAGATTGCCCTTAAAGCATCAGATCGATATGGTTTGTGGATCCTTGACAGTGGTTGCACATCCCACATGATAGGTAATAAGGATCTTGTTACAAGCATAAAATATGACAAAGAAGGAGTTGTCAAATTTGGAAACGATGAAGGCCTGAAGATTATTGGCTCAAGGAAAGCCAAGTTTGAGGGAAAAGAAATGAGGCGTGCTGATGTCTTGGTAGTAGAGGGTCTCAGTCATAACTTGCTTAGTGTCAGTCAACTATGTGACTCTGGGCACTCTATTTGATTTACCAAAAAGATGTGTATTGATAAATGAAAAGATGGAGCAATCATTCTACAGGGAAAATGAACAAAGGTATATCTTTACCTGGTAGGTGGGGAAAAAGATTCGTGATTTTTATCTAGAGAAGAAGAAAACCACCTGTGGCATAAGCGACTTGGTCATCTATGTCAACCATCCATGGAAGATCTGGTAAAGTGTGATGCTGCTAGAGACCTTCCCAAACTATCACGTGATCGCACTCATATGTGTGATGTTTGTCAATAAGGGAAGATCATCAGAAATACATACAGGCCAATGGAACAAAAAACAACTAGAGTGCTCGAATTGGTTCATGCTGATGTATGTGGACCTATCTCACCATGAGCTATAAATGAGAAAAGATACTCTATTCTTTTCATTAATGACTATAGCAGAATGGCCTGGGTATTCATTATTACCCATAAGACAGAGGTGTTCAGTTTCATAAATCAGTATAGGAGAGAATCAGAAAAGATGCTTGGGCAGAAAATTTTGATGTTTCGTACTAATAACGGTACGGAATTCACAAACAGTCAAGTTGAAAACTATCTCGAGAAACATGGGATAAGGCATAAAGTTTCATCAGTAAGAACTCCCCAACAGAATGGACTGGTTGAAAGAAGAAATCGGATCATCAACAACATGGCTAGAACAATGCTCATTGATAAAGACCTACCAGAGAAATTTTGGAAGGAAGCAGTTTTGACATCGGTCTATGTTTTGAATAGGTCTATGTTGTGTCCGAAGCAAGGAAAGACTCCGTATGAACTTTGGTACGGAAGGAATCCAACGTTGAAATACTTTATAATCTTTGGAAGTAAGTGTTTCATTCTCAAAAAAGAAAATCACTGGAAGTTTGAGGCACGAGGAGATGAGGGGATATTCCTTGGCTACTCAGGGAAAAGCAAAGAATATAAATGTTTCAACAAAAGGCTGGGAAATTTTTTTGAGAGAAATGATGTCACTATAGTTGAAAATGAATAGAATACTTAACGATCCAGTGAACAGTTCCTGGATGAAAGTGATGATGAGATAAGCAACACAGGGGGAGCAGAAGTGGCAGAGGATAACTCAGAAGAAGATACTGATGATGAACAAGAAAGTGCCAAGTCTGTGTCTGCAAGGAAGCCAAAGATTCGAGCTGAAATTGATAGGCAGAATATCATTGGTGATCAGACAGCTCCAGTTCAGACTCGAAGAATGAATTCATTACAGCAAATATCATTTTTATCTCAGGTGGAGCCGAAATGTTTTTCCGATGCAGCTGAAGATGAAAATTGGGTCCAGGCTATGAATGAAGAGCTAGATCAGATTGAGAAGAACCAAACGTGGGAGATTGTTTCGAGGCCAGCAGACAAGAATGTCATCGGGACTAACTGGGTCTATCACAACAAGATGAATGAATATGGAAATGTGATTCGAAACAAAGCACGACTAGTGTTCAAGGGATACTCCCAGATAGAGGGAATAGATGTAGATGAGACATTTGCACCGGTTGCAAGGCTGGAGACAATCAGGTTATTTTTGGCCATAGTAGTGAAAAGAAAGTTCAAAGTGTTCCAGGTGGACGTCAAATCTCCATTTCTAAATGGGGTTTGGGAAGAAGAGGTGTACATTGAGAAGCAGGATGGTTTTCTTATTCTTGAGGATGAGAACAAAGTTTGTAGGTTGAAGAAGGCATTGTATGGGCTGAAACAAGCACCAAGAGCATCGTACTCAAGGACTGATCAGTACATGAAGAAGCTTGGTTTCCAGCATGTTGGAGTTTATTACAATCTCTATTTCAACAAAAATAGTAATCAAAGGATGATGGTGCTTGTCTATATCGATGATATAATATTTGGTGGATCAAATGAAGCTTAGTGAAGAAAGTTTTCCGAATTCATGAAAAATGAGTCTGAAATGTCAATGATTTGAGAGCTAATGTTTTTCCTTGGTCTACAGGTGATACAAGGAAGGAATGGAACATTCATTTCTCAATATAAATATGCCATGGAGGTCCTGAGAAAGTTTGGAATGGAAAATTCCAAGGAGATGAAGACTCTGGTTGATACCTGGATGAAATTATCAGAAGATGAGGATGGAAAGGCAGTTAATATCACAGAATACAGGCAAATCATTGGAAGTCTGTTGTACTTAACCACAACAAGGCCTGATATTGTTTTCTCCACATGCCAAGAAGCGAGATATTAGAGTAATCCCAAGGAAATCCACATGCTTGCAGTGAAAAGAATACTTCGGTATATTTAGGGCACAATAGATTTCAGCTTGACATATACTGACAAATCTCAGACAGAGTTGTTAGGATATATTGATGCTGACTGGGCCGGATCAGCAGATGATAGAAAATCAACTTCAGGAGGTGCATTCTATCTTGGTGGACAATGTATTTCTTGGTTAAGCAAGAAGCAGGATTGTATTTCGTTGAGCACCGCAGAAGCTGAATATATTGCGGCCACTCAAGCATGCACACAGTTATTGTGGATGAAGCAGCAGCTTGATGATATGGGAGTTTAAGTGAAGTCTCCAATCGGAATCCAATGTGATAACTCAAGCACTATAAATCTTAGAAAAAATCTCATCCATCACTCTAGGACAAAGCACATTGAGATAAAGTATCATTTTATCAAGGAGAAGGTTGAGCAGGGAATCGTGATGTTGGAGTATGTGCCTACCGAGCTCCAGGTTGCAGACATTCTAAAAAAGGCCTTACCCAAGGAATCTTTTGAGAGGCGTCAACTGGCTCTGGGAGTTCAGTCGATTCCCCGCACTTGAAATAGTGTGGATGTGGAACTCCCCCCTCTCCCCGAGGTATGATGTATTTTTCCCTACTGTGATGATATGTGTTCTCTACTATGTTACAGACTACAAAAGAGTATCCTTTGGGTTCGTTGACAAAGGGGGATAAAATAGTGATTGTTCAAGGGGGAGAAAATGTGGAGATTTAATAAATCATGAATGATATGGGGAGAAGCTGACAAATGGAGCAGCCAGATACGGGGAGTTGAAGCTACTTTAACATGCTTAGCCAGAGCTTAGCTCGGACAACTCCCCCTACACCAGCACCCCCCCCCCCACCCAAGACGTGCATTAGCCCCCCCCCCCATGCACCAGCCCCCCAACTTTAACTACATGAAAAATCAAAAAACAAAAGAACATATGTCAACAACACTAAGAAAGTAGAATTTTCAATTAGTATACATATATACCTATAAGGTTAAGATATTAATAGACATTACAATTAGTTAAGAAGAAGAAAAATGGGATGGTTATACAAAATATATTCAAAGAGATTATTTTATTTCTTAATTTGACCATAATTCCATATATTACAAGAAAGTAAAACTATTTTAAAAGAAGAAAAGAAGTGTAAATGTGAAGTAAAATGATCTAATAGAAGAGATAAAAATGTTCATGATGAAATGTGTATAACAAGACAGGATACCATAATCTCTTAATACAAAAATGGTTTCTAAATAAAAGTAACTTCATGAGGCACAATCTAGGTATCTTAAATCTAGAAATTCCTTAAATAATATGATATAATTCTATGAAAATTCGGTGGATTTTCAACTTGAACCATCCAAGGATGATGAGAAAACCATCCCCATGAAAAATGTACAACATTTTTCAAAATTATCATGTGATACTAAATCTATTTCCTTTCATTATAAATATTATGAAACATAATTTGAATATTTTTATGATGATTAATGGTATAAAAATTTTCTTCTTATGGATGACTTGAGAATGGGAAAACCCCAAGGAAATGGGAAAATAAAGGTTGGAAGATTCCTGGAAAATAATATAAATTTTACAAACAAAATCATCAATATAAAGGATGATCAAGTTTCAAGGGATATTAATATTGTTGTAGAAGTTTTTGGTATAAATCTTTTGAGTACTAGTACAACATGTCATTTCACTAGAACTGGGATGAAAAATGGTGGAGCAGACCTGAGAAGAATATAAGTAGTTGAAATAGAAGTAAGAATACTCATAGTAAAAAAATCCCATCCAGAAAAAACTATTGGAAAGGTATATCCACTTTATTCCCATTCATTTTATGTATAATTTCTTATAGGGAATTAAAGAAAAAAATTGGGGAGATGGATGACTATTGTATTATTTTGGTATAACAAGAATGAAGTATCCTTCTTAGAATACCATTGAAGTTTGATTTTCCATGATGAAGAAAGTGATACCATCCCTCAATTGGTGAAAAGCATAAATTAACGTTTTCAATAATGAAAAAATGAATGGAATCTAAAAATCTGGACAACCTAATTCTAATTAGTCATTGAGGTTATGTTGAATAACCCCAATATTAATTTGTATATTGAAATCACATACTCAATGATGTATGTACTTCATTGATTATATGTTTATAAACTCTTGTTTCTATAAAGGTCTTTGCCTCATAGACTTATAGTTGAATATCTCAAGTCTGTTTTCCATGAATATCATGTGATTCTACCATTCTCTCACATGTGGATAAGTTTGACACTTCAAATATATGGTGGAGAAGAAGATTTCATGATGGGAGTGCTTGACTTCCAGGACCACTATTAGTGAGTTCTAAAAATCCATTCCCACTAACCCTATATCCATTTTGTAACTCTAAACTAAGGGGTGCACTAATTCAGACCACCCATTAGCTCCCTAGGACCTGTCTAACACAACTAGCAGGACAATAAAAGAAAACTTCATATCAATCTAAGGGTCAAATCCAGATCCAGTAATATCCCAAAGTTATCATCCTATTTCTAGTAACTGAGCATGGAACTACCTCAACCATCTTTGGTATAAGGTATAAAACACTATTCAATCAAATTCATGAACAAACCATTAAAAAAATTGCCATAATAGGATCACATTTTCAAACTCTTGGTTCTAAGGTAACACCCAAAGACACCAATGATTAAATCAGCATTGTCCCTCTTAGGGATAATAAAACATGGGGCACCCATGGTCCCCTTGATAATGTCTATCAAATCATGATCCAATCAATATTGGGAAACCTCATTTGGAAACTCTGAAAACTAACCCATCCATGATCATAACCTCACCTACAAGGGCATCATAAAAGAAACACCACACCCATAAGAAAGTCCTCATGGTTTCCCCAAACCCATCTCATTGATTGTTCGCACCACATCCCCCCGAACAGAAGCCCCCCGAACAACACCCCCCCCCCACCCAGGCACCCCTGGGAAGCGCCCCCCTGGATTTCATCCCCCCATGGACAACCCCCCCCCCCCAGACCCCCCTGGACAGCCCCCTGGACAGAAACCTGCATCCCCACCCACTAGATAGTAGCCCCCCCCCCCCCGAACAGACCCCCCTGCTAGACAGAATCCCCCTAGGACCCCCCTAGACACCCCCCCCACTCTCGGACAGAACCCCCCCTACTGGACCCCCCTGTACAGTAGACCCCCCCCCCCGGACCCCCTGGACGGCAGCCCCCCCTCCCCAGACCCCCTAGAAAGCATCCCCCCACCCCGTATAGAAACTCGCATCCCCCTGGACAACAACCCCCCTGGATAGAACCCCCCTGCTGGATAGCATCCCCCCTGGACCCCCTGGACAGTAGCCCCCCCCCCCCCCCCCCCCGAACAGAACCCCCCCTGAATAGCTGACCCCCTAGTACTAACTTCATGCATGGTGCACTTATACAGTGCATAAGTACTAACATGTTTCATGGTGCACTTATACGCGGGGTGTCGTCCTTGACCAGGGACAAATCACTGTATTACCACGGTGTGACCGCGGCATGACCACGGCATGACCGCATCGTGTTGGCACGGTCCAGGGACATTTGCAGGGCAGCATCCTCTGGCCAGGAGTGAAGGGAGCAGGAGGAGGCGGGGAAACATTTCGGTCGTCACCCCCGCCAACAGAAATTGTGATTAGTCAGTCTCAACATTAATCACAAGACTCATGGAATACTATCACTATGAACCGTCGCGTGGTTTTGTCCTGGAGCAGGGACAAATTAGGGCTTGACCACGGCATGACTACGGCGTGACCATGGCATGACCGCAGCGTGACTATGCTTATGATTAAAGGATTTTTTTATACAACATATTTGAAGCCTACTAAAATGGAATCATTCACTTACTTAGATCCGTTTGGAGAGATTAATGAATTTTCTTATGCCTTCTAGAGGTTTTTGTAAGTTTACATCCTTCTGGTTGAGAATAATTCAGAATGTTTTGTGAATAAAATCATATTTTTCTATGGTTTTTTTTTCTTCTGAACAAGCACGCTTAGACCCACCGGTGACTTTTCTTATGATTAAAGCTTCCAAAGTTTGGTATGAAGAGAAAAATATTGATTCTCAACTTGTTTTTTTGGTACAAGAGGAGTTTTTTTACATTCTTATTCAGGCGACATCAAGCTCTATTATTTAAACTAGTATTTCTATGTGTTTGGTTTATTTGTGATGGGATACTAAAAATGGGCTAACAATGTAAGGTCAGTGAGCTTCATAAGACTTATGCTCTAAGGAAAAGACTGGAAAAAGTTACATTAACGCTTAGGCTACCCCCAAAGCCACCTCTAGGGGTTTCCATTACAGTGCTTGAGAATAGGTTGTCATTCCAGTACTTAAGCAATCTAGAAAATCTATTTGTAGTCTACCTAGAGGATAATATGAGTTTTTAATGGGTATGAAATGCTAGTAATATATGGGGTTTAGTTTGTTGTGGGGCTGGTTGGGGCGTGTGTGGGAAGTAGTGAATAATTAGTGGCGATGTTATCTTTATCGATACTTTTATATTTTGGCTAGCTATAATAGTTAGGGAGTTGTTTTATGGGTTGTTAGCATTTGTTTCAGATATTGAATAGGGGAGAGAATAGTGAGAAGGGGGTACAAATTAATTGTCTTGGTTCAACTAGTTGATGTTGAGAGCCAGGGGCCTTGGGAGGTGCCGACCTTATCTCTCGGAGAGGTGATCTTCTTCCTTGAGATTCTTCTCCTTCCTTTTTATGTATCTCCATTTCCTCTCATCCTAGAAATCTCAAGTGAGCCATGTCTATTTGTTCAATTCTTTTCTACCTATTTTCAACTGCTCTCATTGCTGTTTGGTTTGTTACCTAACTTTTGAATACTTCAGTGGGGAAATCACTCAAGGAGGGAAGCTGATCAAAGATTTTCGATAGCTGGAGAGAGATTAAGGATTTGGGAAATACAACACAGGTGGCGAAAATTAAAGATGCATCTCACACTGAGGAAATGGTTTATGCGACTAGTTTATGTTAGGCATGATTGTGATCATAAGGTATGCATGACTCTTTCATGGAGGAATTTTTCATTGAAAAAATGATGAAATAAATGAATTACTTGTAGTTTATTTATCTCTCTAAAAGCTGTTTTTATATTGGACACAACCTTTGGGAAAATTTCTACTAAAAACTCGACTTTGATGGAGGCATGAACATTGGAAAGTTGTTACCATTTCTGAAGACATGCTACAGAAGCTAGAGGAAGTTCACGAGATTTGATATCTTGATTGTTGTTTGTGATGGAATTAAACTTTTCTATAGTGGTGAGACTTATTCAAACTCATATTTTCGTGATTCATAAACTAATAACAACTATAAAAAATAGCTTCAGTTATTGCGAGCAGAAGCATGAGAGCTGGAGATGCAAGAATCTCATTGATTAGATTCTGGAAATTGAGGTGACAAAGCCGCTGCATGTACATTTAGTAGAAGAAATTCCAAGGGGTATTAGCTTGAAACCAAACCAGTATGTCAGGAATATGTAATATCTTATTTTTATTTTTTCATGTAATTGGATCAAATGGAATTGAATAGAGATGTAGAAAGCTTGTGGACTATTCAGACCAGACAGAATGGGATAAATAATGAAGAGATTAAGGAGAAGTTTGAATCATGTCTAGAATGGACTTATGTGGTACATTATGATCTAATTTCATCATAGGATAAGCATGAAAGGAATATTGAGTAGGGGAAACATGTTCATGTTCTAATGGAACCACTAACTAAGGGAAAAAGTGTTTGAATGTTCAATCGGAACAAATCACGATGAAGTCAAAATTAGCAAAAAATGATGAGTATTTTGATTTTTTTTTTTTTGAAGTAGAACCCATAGAACCAGAAGTGATTGATATTGGAACTGCCATGGAAAATGTAATGGAGGTTGGTATAGTTTCTATTAGACAACAATGTATTGCCTCTATAGATACTTGGATTGGCTGTGAGAATTGTTTTTCAGCCAGCAGTAGAAAGAGTAAAGCTAGTATAGTGACAACTGTAGAAACCAATGTGGAGGATTCTTACACACTAGTTCAAAGATTCATAAAGGAGAAAAAGACCAACCAAGAAAGGTTAGGGCCTCTTCCTCAGGCTAAGAGGGTTCTGGAGGGGAATTAATGGGTAGAAGGCTACTGTAAGGGATACTTTTCACAAGGATTTTCAAAGTAGTATAGATTACCTATTGGATTATTTTTCAACATGCCCAACCACTGTAACAATTTTATAAACATGGCATAATATTCCCCAATATCTAATTCTTGTCCTAGGAGGTCATTGTTTTCCAGTAAGGGGGATGGTGCGGGTTGGATGTGGCTGGAGCAGGGACAAATCATGGCATTACCACGCCGTGACCATGACGTGACTGCGGTGTGACCGCAGCATGTTGGCCCGGTCTATCGACATCTGCGGGGAAGCATCTTCCGGCCAGGAGTGAAGGGAGGAGGAGGAGGGAGGGAAAAATTCCATTTGTCACCCCACCAGTAGAAATTGTGATTAGTCAGTCTCAGCATTGATCATAAGACTCATGGAATACTATCACGTCGAACTGCCACATGGTGTCATCTTGGAGCAGGGCCAAATCACAAAATTACCGTGGCATTACCGCGACGTGGTCGCGGCGTGTCTGTGACATGACCACGACATAACCGCAGCGTGTTGGCTCGGTCTAGTGACATCCGCAGGGTAGCATCTTCCGGCCAGGAGCGAAGGGACCAAGAGGAGGCGGGGAAACATTCCGATCATCGCCTCACGGGAAGAAATTATGATTAGTCAGTCTCAACATTGATCACAAGACTCATGGAATACTATCACTGTGAACCATCGCGGGGTGTCGTCCTAGATCAGGGCTAAATCACGGCATTACCGCGGTGTGACCATTGCGTGACTGCGGCATGAGCACGATGTTTTGGCCCAGTCCAGCAACATCCATGGGGCAGCATCTTCTAGCTAGGAGTGAAGGGAGCAGGAGGAGGTGGGGCAACATTCTGACTGGCACCCCGCCGACAGATGATAAAACAGATCAACTATTTAAGATGCTATAACAAGGGATCACCAGAGAAGGATATAACGAGCGATACAATGACGTAATTTCTATAGGGATACAAAACAATAGAAAATAATCATACAACCGACACAAACCATTTACAAATTCATTCACTTTTCCTCAACATGGAAAATTTATTTATAATATTCAAAGCGTGAAAATGAAAGTGTCAGGGTCAAGGCATATGCCTACTCGGGCAATGTCATTTGAGTTAAACGAGTATGATAAGACAATTTATAATATTCAAAGAAAACAAAAACTAACTAGTTACAAAACAAACACCAACAAGAGGCATATGAAAGACTCAAACCAAATCTAAACATGATACAAATAGATATCACTACTCTTTGGTTTATAAGACAGTACACCTCCATTGGAGGTGTTTTATTATAAAATCATGGAATTTCTTTTTTTCAACACAAATCAACCATATAGAGAAATTATGAGGGGTTAATTTTTTCATTTATTTCAACACAGATCAACCATATACTTAATAATTCAATTTTCCATGTTTAGGAATGTTGGTGCACCCCATCGGTGGCCCTAAACTTGTAAAAAAATCCTCAAGGAATCACATAGAAATTATGAGGGGTTAATTTTATCATCTATTCAACCATTTTACCAAACCCTAAAAAAAGAAATAAAATTCCCAACAAGAGATAAATAAGAACACAACCTAAAATTCAAAAATAAATAATAAAAAAATCATATATAACTTATAGACCACATACCTCTATTTTAAAGAATACTGACAATTCCCCTTTACTCGGAATCAAACACCATTCGAAACCACACCATATGAAATGAAAAGAAAAAACGTTTTTAGGTCATTGGAAGAACATGAGAAAATACACATTCCATAATATGAAAAAGTGAAGAAATATATGTATTAGACTCACCCAATGATTTGATTTGAAACCAATGGTGCTTAAAATGGAATAGAATAAAAGGATATCAACCCATGTAGAGATATGAGAATTTTGGACCATTGGTTTCAAGGTGAATAAATTATGAGAAAATTGAGTTAGTTTTGATAAATACTAGGGGAAAATTGGAAAATTGAACTTTTTAAGGGGCACACAGTTTGGCTACATGGTTTTCCAAAATATACCCAAACTGTGCACCAATATCTGTCCAAGAGGGGTCTAAGTCACACTATGAACCAGGGATCTCACACAGTTTATAAAAATATGTTCCATCAGTATGAAATTCATCTTTCCAAGGTCATGTGTTTTACTCTAACTATTTTCCAACCATGTAACATGCACATAATGGCCACTTTTCTCCTTTAATTCATGTTTTGAACCCCCTTAACACCCTACACAAACCAGAGGTTTCTTACATGTAGCAGGGGTATGAGGAATAATGTGGGGATTCTAAAACCTCCTTACTGGTGTAAGGCACAATAGATACCATGTGAATTTAATGAAACAATAAACAATAACTAGACACAATAATTACAAAATGTTTCCCCAAGAGGGTATGGACAATAACCAAACAATAATACATCATGTCAAGATAACATTGTCAATTGAGAAAGAGACCCAATAATTAATTGAAACCTTGGAATCCCAAAAATGGTTCCAAGACTCTAATTCTTGATCCCCATTCATGCTCTTCCCAAAGACAACTAAACTCCCCAAAAGAGGGTATTTTCCCTTGTTCAGACATACAATGATGAAATAATATCATGTACCCAATGATTTTCTAGTCAAGGTGTGGGTAATACTCAGTAGGACATCACCAATGATGTCCATAAATTATCCAGTCTAAACAGATAGTGTATGTTGGTTCAAAGTAAGTAAGATATAAAACAAATGAAAACTCATGTATTATTAGTTAAAAATATACACATTAACCATTTTCTTCATTATTTCCATTATTATCACTTATAATATCTTAATAACTTATTTCATTTTCATCCCATATTTAAATAGGTTAGGCATTTATATCTTTTAAACAATGGCCTAATATGGTAAAATATTATGCATAAGTGAATAAGTCATGTTCCCTATCTCACTAGGGATAAACATATCATAACCAAATAATTAAACTTACCATGGAGCCTCGGTCCATGTAGTCATATACAACAAACTATTAAGGGAATATATCCTCAGGCCGACTCCCTGACTCATGTATTAAAGGGGTGGGGTTTAGAGCCTCTCTCCAACCTGACCTGTATGTATTGAAACTGAAGTCAATCCCCCCCATACAACCAAACCATGATCACATTCTTATGTATTGATTAACCACATATAACATATCGTATCGATACATATTCCATACACAAACATCACAATTCATATTTATTTTCATATGACACAATATCAATACATAACCCATTAACACATTTTCCATTTATATCACTTAGCCCATTTGACCCATTTCCCTTTTCATACCTTAACACATTTAGAATATTAATTAACACCAATAACTTAACCAATATAACTATTTACTCAATTTAGGTGCATTATCCTATTTATCACGTTCCTATATTCTTATGAAATAACCTATTTAAGCATGTACATCACATATTCATAATTCGTTGCCCGGATTCACATAAATCCATTGAACTTTTTTTCACATAATTCCAAATAATACCATTTTCCATATTCAATAACTTGAAAAAACAAAAATTGGTGACTCTTATATTTTATCTAAAATTTCAACATATTTATCATGGTCTTTACTTCAACACAAATCGACCCTATTCTTAATATTTCAATTTTTCGTGTTGGGAAATGTTGAAGTACCCCATGGGTGGCACTAAACAGGTGTAACCATCCTCCACACATCACACGAGGATCATGAGGTGTTCATTTTATCATTTATCCAACCATTATACCAAACCCTAACAATGGAATCAAATTAAAAACAATATAGAACCATGAACAGAACTGCACATGAACAAATTAATAATAAAACATTTGGATATAACTTGTAGATGACGTACTTTGATTCTGATGAAAATAACATGAAAAAACTTGGAGAATAACTCGGATTCGAACACCCTTCCAAACCCCAACCTAATATACACTAGAAAAAATTCATTTAAGGGATTCAAAAGAATATAGCAAAGTAAACAAACCCAAAACTGAAAGATTGAAGAAAGGGGAGTATTAGAGAATCACATAGCATCGATTTGATACCAAGGGTGCTCCGAACAATGTAAAATGAAAGGATATCCACCCTTGGGATGATTTGGGAATTTTTTCTCATAATCATGGGTAAAAGGGGAAGAAATGAGGAGAATATTTGCTGAGGCATGATAAATATAGATGGGGGAAATGGGAAAATCACACTTTTTAAGGGCTGCATCGTTTGATATAATGGTTTTCCAAACCGCTCACCAACCATGTGCTTACCTCTATCCAAGAGGGGTACAAGTAACAAAATAACCCAAGGATCTTATAAATTTTACAAAATAATGTGCCATCTTTGTTAAACTATCATATCCAAGGTGGAATGGTTTCACATCAAAATATCACAATTTACATTAACATACCGCTAACCATGCAACATAAATAGAATGTATAGCAAAATAGGGTTAACATAAAAATATAGTACATAATATTTGGTGAATATAAGTTACATTACAATAATACATGCATAAGGACTATAATAGTTTTGTGTCTTTGTAATCATAAAAAATATTCAATTGTAATGAAATATCATAAAAATATTCCATAATGATGTCAACCATTAATACTTATACCTAAAACATTTCTTCATAACCTAGGAAACCAAAATATTAAAATGGTGTTCATTTATATTACCATTAAGTTAAATAATTTAAGTGTGCAAGATACTAGTAAGATAATTATATGTTGCGTATCAAAAATAGTTATGGTTATTTTTCTGGTAAACTGCATTGTGTTCTTACAAGGTCAATGGATTCAACAAACCTGTAAATATTAAGTATGGATAGAATTATTCATATATAATATTATATTTTTTTATGAATCCATAGCCTTGAATTTGGCCTATTTTCCATTCCCAATGAACATGAAAAGGGACCATGACTTAGTAAAGACACATTACCAATCTTATACACCCCTAAAATGATAAATCGTTTTCAGTACCAGGATCAAAAATTTAATTCACATCCCTATGTCCAGTTGGTACACTATAAAAAATTTTGTAACTCTGACTCTGGTGTTGGATTAATGCACTAATAATAGAAATCAATTATTAAATATTACTAAGAAGGCTACATTTTGAACCAATTGGTTGACATCTAGGGAAAAACTCCATCCCCACTAACTCAATTGTCCTTATTCGAGTGTTGTAAAGTAAGCATAAATTCATCACTAGTTTGAAAGTGTATGAAAAAGCATGGGCCTACCCACTTAAAGATTGTGATAATTTGGTGTGGAAACATACTGAATCCATTCAAGAAAACATAACTTTCTTGGGTAAGGCTTGACCTCCTGAAAATTCTGTGTTATCATGATAAATTCCCTCAAAGTGGAGGAGTTAATTTAGGATCATATCAAATGAAGGTATAAACATATGAAGGGATGTCGTATCTCTTGTTTTGAAAAACGCAAGGGAACAAGAGAAAAAAAATAAATTTCAAAACCTGTTATCAATGCTCAAAACCAATTGAGTAAGATGAGTCGGCTCGGCCTGGGCACTCCTATTCAAAATTTCGCCTAAACTCTGAAGCTCGTCATTGAAATCCCTTTCAAATTTCCTAAAAAATTCACATATTCCTTGGAAACCAAGCATGCGAGCAAGTAAAAAAATAAAATTCCAATCAACTTACATGATCTAATCCATGCACATTCGGTCTCTCGAGGAACGGTGAGGGAGGAGGAACGGCAAGGGAGAATGAGTATTCTCTAGGGGAGAGGGTCAAGGGTGGGAGTAGAAAGTTGAGCATGAGGGTGGGGATGCCTCCGTGAAAAACTGATGGCCAGGAAGTGTAGAAGAGACATCAGGGAGGGGTGCATAAGGAGTAGGTCCAGGTCGAGGGTTCGAGGATTCATGGACAGTAGGGAGGAGGAGCTCGCAGATCAGGGGAGGAGAGGAGGAGAGCATCATGGAAGGCGTCTCCAAGAGCGTCACAAACTGGGGAGGAGGAGCTCGTGGATCGAGGGTGGAGAGGAGTCGTGGAATGGGGAGGATGAGCCCGATTGATAGTAAATAAAATTGCTACAGATTTTTTTAATCTGTGGTTATAAATTATGATATAGCCATAGTTTTAATAGAATTGTGGGTATAAACTAAGGTATCGCCACAGATTTATAAAACTGAGGCTATAAGTTTGTGTCTATAGACCTATTTTCTAGTAGTGCATTGATGGATATGATATTATCTAACTTAATCCATGGTCATGTTGTTCTATGGGAAAGTTCAATTCCAGAAGTCAATGAATGAAAAATCAAGCACATGGGTTGATGGTACTTGCATGCAACCCACTTGATTGAAGATATCGATACAATGAGATTATATTACATGGTAATAATTTGTATGAGGTGACATGTAATTGTGACATGAAATTCTTTTTCTTGGGTTCCTTGACCTATTTTTAGACAATAATCTTAGACTTTAGGCAATTCATCCTAATGTCTGTGAGAAAGAGTCCTAGAGGGTCACACACTATGTATATCTAGTATCTCAGTTAAATAATTTATTATTTAAGAAGATGAATAAATTTTATTCCAGGTTGTGATTTTATATTTATTCAAGTATTATTGATTGAATTTATTTCTTCGCTAGTTATTTGAGAGAATATATTGTAGATGAAATGTTTATTTTTTGGTGAATAATGTATTTATATTTATTTAATAAATAAATAGTCATTATTCCACGCCCGGTAAATATTGAGGAGGATTGGAGGACCAAGTTATGGGTTCATTGAGAAATAATATTAAATATTATTTTATTAAATAATATTTAAATATAACATCGAACTTAAGCACAAGTAATGGAAACAAAAGCATTGTTATTATTATTTGACATGGGTGTTTCACTCAGAATAATAAAATAAGTAATGAAGTTTGTGCTAATTATTTATTATCACCTAGTGGATTAAATTCCCCATTATGTTATTATTCTATAAATTAACTAAGGGGTTATTCCACAGGATAACCAATCATTATATGCACAACATCCTTGGTGAAAAGCTCTCAAGCCTAGAGAACTCTTCCCTCTCTAAGAGCCCTCTCAAGAACGAGAGAGAAACTCCTCCACCAGATCAAGGAGAATATTTTGGATTTGATTCTCAAGGTGATCAAAGGAGGATATCACAAGCGCAAGGATCATCCATGCTAGTACCTGAAGACTCATTCAGCGACATCCAAAGATACGTGGAGCACATGTGGATCAATACTAGAGGAATATTATCCTTGGATTCTACATCATAACAAAGCTTCACCTCAGAACCATATTCAAATTCATCAACAAAGAAAGAATCACCTTAGAGGTAATTCTTTAATTAAATTAAATTAATTATAAACACAATATATCAGTCCTCTCATATCAGTTCCATGTTCTCTCATTTGTCTATTATCTTTGATTCAATTATGTGGATACAAGAGTTTGTCGTTGTATTGATCACAGATTAATCATCGATCATGGAAATTTAAAAAGTTGGGTACACGCCCATATTGTGCTTCCACTATGCCTGGAACCTATAAGTGGTATCAGATAAATTATTTTTTTATAATTATTTAAATAATTTTTTGATGTTTTATTCTTTTATAATTCAGTTTTTAAATTCATGTTTAATAATTCTTGTAATATGAATTTTAATATTTGTTCCTCCCATATCATTTCTCACAGATTTAACAGAAACGAATAATTTTATGATTGAAATTAAATCAAGGATCTCATCAGGAGGCCCCGATGATTCTATCTAGGTAACACAACAGTACACACTGTGTATTTGGAATTACGTGTCATGTAATCTACTACACACATCATGTAATCCAGTTAACATGCCATGTGGTTTTATTCAAATGCACTCAAAGTAACCGATTAACTAATCATGTTTTGTGCATTAGTGACATGCAATATAGTTAATTCTTACACCGAGTTTTGACCAAGACATAATGGTGTATGGTCATCCAGACTACATGATATGTGGCCCACTGGACATGGCGTGTAGTCCCTTTGGGTCAGGGTTAAGTCGTGCATCCCATTCATGGCTTGCGTGGCTGGTGACCATGTAATGCAGAGTCTACACAGTTTGTGGACCACTGGACACACTGTGTACTCCAAATATTTCTGAATTACACATCACATGTTGTTTCCCAATGAATTTACTTTTGATTGATGGTTAGGAGGGAACATGCGGTGTAGTCAGATCTACATGATGTGTACTTTTTCCATATTACACATATTTTAAAAAAAATATTATTATATTATATAACCCTTGAGACATGTACCTTTATGTGGGTGTAATGATGGGGCATAAAATGTGATAGGTGTTTGATATGTATATATATATATCTATGTGTGTGTGTTTAATTAACAACTACATAATGTTCAAAGACTTGCACATCATGTATGAGTTGTATTGCAATTATAATTCTGTGTGCATTCTACATGTCACAAATAATAAAGTGTATACAAGTATAAATACATGCTGGGTAGTTTTGGATGGGTATTCACTTGTTTTTTTCCAAGTTACTAGTTATGTACAAGGTAATGGATGAGAATCTCAATAAAATTTATAAAAGTATTAAGATAAAAAGGATTGATTAATTAAAGATAATGATTTACCGATTCGAGCGTAATTTATCTTAATAAGAATGATTAAATAGTTGAATGATTGTTTTATTAAATTTTTAATTCATTGCATGTATGTGGATAATAATGATCTATTCCAGATCTTTGTTTGTGATTGGTTCCCTTTTAATTTATTTATTAAATTAAAATTGTAGGCCTACGTGCCTTCTCATCAATAATTTGTAGGGAATGCTTTCCCATGGTTTCTTTTACATAAAACCCATTTTACCCCTCACCTGTGTGTGAGTTAAAATCATATGTAATGGATGTATCTCCAAATCTAGTGGAGGAGGCTTAAGTTAGGAGCCGAGGAAAAACCAATCCAAGAAGATACAAAGGTGGACAGGTGTAAAGCTGTAAAAATGAACCTTAAACGGTTCAAGCTATTTCTTCCCTAGGTTAGGGTTATTTTATCAACATCTAGATGAAATAGCCAATAGTAAATATCATAATCATACCCTTTATTTATTTTTGTCATTTTTATGGTTATTCATTATGTATGTTTGATGTCATCGAATAATTAATGAACTAACAAGCATACAGGATGGAACTAAAATAAAATCGGGTTATGTGTAAGTATTATCTATACATGGTTAATCAATTAAGTATATCCCACTTAATATTAAAAAGCATGAGAAAAGTTAATAAGGGGAAATTTATCCATAAAGGATAAAATCCTTTAATAAAATATTAAGTCAGTATATCCTTCCATTACTTCGGTTAGAATCGAACTATAGTTCAAAGTGCTTGACCAACCCTATTTGGGGTGCTTTCAATTATTGGGGAATTATAATTTGAGGTTTTGAGTTGAATTAAGTTATTTTACATCAAGGGTAGACTTCAATAGTAATACTTAGTGTAACTAAGTGGAAAAGGTTATGGAAATCCAAAATTGAGGATTCCAAGATTGGGGAGTCCACTCAACAGATTAAGTAGTAGTGAGATAATGTTGTTGGAATTTGGAATTCTTACATGAAACCTTTCAATTTTCATGAAAAATCCTAGTTGGGGTAATGAAAATGGAAATATGTATCCTTTCCATAAGAATTTTCATGAAAAAGGATATTATGAAGCCAATGGTAAGGGATATTGGGTGTTGAAAAAATAGTGGGAGAGTAATAAATATTAATTTATTTAGTTGTCTATATTTATCAAGATAAACTACTAAAACAAAATTCATATTAAATTATATAAACATCAATAAAAATGACATCAAACATATAATTGTGATCCATACATGATATGGAAATCCTTATCACTAGAAATAATTTTTAGGAGTGGCAAAGGCGCCTTCGGGTTATCCTTCTCCATGATAAGTTAATTTATGTGCTAGAAGAGCCTTTACCAGTTGTGCTTGAAAATAAGGCGAGTGACGAGGAACTCTATGTGTATGAGAAACATCCAAATGATGTTATAGATGTTCCTTGATTCATACTATCATCCATGACCAATGAGCACTTGAAGCAACATGAGGAAATGGATGCTTATGACAAGATTACCCACCTTTGGAATCTTTATCAAGATAAGGCTATAAAAAAGAGGTTTGAGATATCAAATGCATTGTTAACTAATAAACATGGAGAGTATACACTAGATGGAACACATGTAATAAAGCATATTGTCCACATTGATCATTTAGACATCTTAGGGATTATTTTCCCAGATGAGTTGCATATATATCTCATATTATCATCACTACTTAATACCTTCTATTGTTTTATTGTGAATTATAATATGAGAAATATTTATAAGAGTCTATCAGAGATTCTTACCCTGATCTGCCAAGTGGATAAGGACATGGGTTATGAAACACCCACAATCCTTATGGTGAATAAGAAGATGAAGGAAAAGGGAATGGGTCCTAATATTTATAAACAATATAAGGCCTATGAGAACTGTATGACAAATAATAATAAGATCTAGAGGCAGAGAAAGGAAAAATATATAGTATGCTTTGCATGTGGAAAGTCATTCCACTAGAAGAGAAAAAGTTCCCAGGGGCAAGTGTAATCTAAAGGTAAGTTCGTTATTGAGTGAAATATTTCCATTTCTGAACATTGTGTATTAGATATAGCTTGTGTTTCTCACATCTATATTCAAATTCATGAACCAATTAGATTTTGGAAAATTCTCCAAGGAGAGGTGGATCTACAAGATGTGAATTGTGAGAGGTTGGTTGTTCTATCCATTAGTGACTATAACATCACGTTGTCTACATGAATGATTTTGTATTTACATGTCTATTATTTTGTACCTATTATTTCCATGAACATAAATTTTTTATTTAGTTTAGATACATATAGATTTATTTTTAGGTATTGAAATATTTTTTGTTACTTTTATAAGGACAACATATGTTATGGTATGGTACATTTAAATAATGTACAGTATGTATTAAATTAAGAGAAACTAGTGTTGGAAATTGATAGAGAACCAAGTTCACTTGACTCATACGACACCCACTTGTGTCATCACCATCTCGATCATGTAAATAAGAATAATTTGACAAAACTAAATCAAGATGGTTATTTAGACTCTTATGAGCTAAAACCACCTGATAGATTTCACATTTGTCTACAAAAGAAAATGACCAAACCACCATTTGGTGGAAAGGGTGAAAGGGCCACATAGCTTCTAAGATTGGTACACACTGATGTGTGTGGAACATTTCCAGTAGAATCTAGAGGTGGATATTCTTACTTTATTACTTTTACTATTGACATGAGTAAAAATGGATTTTTCTACTTAATTATGTATAAGTCTGAGTCCTTTGATAAATTCAAAGAGTTCAAGAATGAGGTATAGAATCATCTTGGATAGAATATAAATAATATTTGATCGGATCGAGGTGGAGAATATATAAACCAGGAGTTTGTCAACCATTTACAGGATTATGGGATTCAATCTCAACTCACTCCACATTATACACCATAGTGGAATGGTGTTAGTGAAAGGAGGAACTATACCTTGTTGGACATGTTAAGGTTGATGAAGAGTCTTGTAGATCCTCTATTTTCCTTTTGGGTATATGAATTTCCAAATATGGCATAAACATTAAACCAAGTACCAACTAAGGCAGAAAATGGGTTTCCCTTCAAGCTACAGTGTGGAAGGAAATGTAATTTGTCTCATACACATTTATGGGGATGTGAGACATTTGATAAGGATTTCTCAGGAAAAAAACTAGCACCTCAGGGCATGAAGTGTATCTTTATAGGGTATACCAATGAAATAAAGGGATATTTCCTATAAAACCCATAAGATAAAAAAGTTACTATTTCCATATATTTTGTCTTTCATGAGAGGGAGAACATCCTAAAAAGGATAGTGGGAGAATTATTTACTTCGATGAAGTCGATGCTCACGATAAACATGAGTTGGTACAGGAACAAGTTCCACAGGTCCCCATGGAGGAGGTAGTTCCTGAAAAAAGTTCTGCATAGGAGCACAAGAAAGGTATGGGAACCAGAGAGATATGGTTTCCTTGTCACCAAGGATGGGGAATTATTATTATTGGACAATGGTGAAACTCTCTCCACAAGGAAGCAATAGAGAGATCCCAAGTTATAAGATGGAAAGAAGCTATGAATTATGAGATTAATTCCATGTATCTGAACCATGTCTGGGTTCTGTTCGATGTTCCATTTGATGTAAAACCTGTTGGGTGTAAATCGTTATTCAATAAGAAAATGCACATGGAAGTTCAAGTTAGTACCTATAAATAAATTCTAATAGACAATGGCTTTTAATATCATCATGGAATTGAATATGATGGAACCATTTCTCCAATTACCTTGTTTAAATCTATAAGAATCATACTTTCCATAGAATCTTTATGTGACTATGAGATTTGGCAGATGAATTTCAAAACATCATTCCTTAACAATAACCTTTAAGAAGATGTCTATATGAAACAACCAGAAGGTTTTGTGACACCAGGTGATTCTAAAAGGGTATAAATGTTGTATAGATCCATTTATGGATTATGGAAAACATCTAGGCCATGGAACATTTGATTTGATGAATCCGTAAGATAATATGGTTACATTAAGAACGAATGTGATCCATGTGTTTAAAAGAGGTTTAATGTGAATGTAGTCATTATCCTAGTAGTGTACGTTGATGACATATTGGTTATTGGAAACAACATACCAGTCTTGTAGTCATTCAATGAATGCTTGAACATGTTCTTCTCCATGAAGGACTTGGGCGAAGTAACATACATTATAGGGATGAAGATCATTTGTGATAAATCCAAGAGGCCATTTGGACTAAGTCAAAATACATACATTGACTATATACTAAATAGATATAATATGGAACAATCCAAGAGTGGATTGGTTCCAGTGTCATATGGAATACATATTTACAAGAAAATGTGTCCCTAGACACAACATGAGAAGGACAGGATGAGTAAGATTCCATTTGATTTAGTGATATGATATATCTTATATTCCTTGTTATGTGACAGAATAAATGCTTCCTATGCACTGAGAATGGTTGGAAGATATCAAGAGGATCTAGGAGAATAACATTGGACTACTGTCAAGACTATACTTAAGTATCAGAGAGGAACTAAGGATATGTTCCTTGTGTATGGAGGAGATGAGGATCTTGTTATCAGAGGGTATGATGAAACTGATTTTTAGATAGATTAAAATGAACTAAACTCACAATCAGGATATATTTTCTATCTCAACAGAGGAGTTATGAGCTGGAAGAGTTAAAATCATACATTTTAGCTGATTCTACAATGGAGTTTTAATATATAGTGTCTTTTTATGGAACCATGGATCCCGTTAGGATTCATCACTTTGTCCAATATATTTATGTGGTTCGTATTAGTAAAAATTCCATTGAATTATATTGTGATAATACTACAGTGATGATACTTGAAAAAGAGCCAAGGTCACATCAACGTCCAAAGAACATACTCTAGAAGTATCACCTCTTGAGGGATTTCTATCAAAGTGGTGAATTTGTAGTGAGAAGAGTGTCCATGGAAGAGAATGTGGTGGGCCCATTTACTATAGTCTTATCTCAGTATAAGCATGAATATCTCGTGGTAGCTAGCAGACTAAAGGTTTTTAGCAGTTAGATCTAGCGAAAGTGGGAGTCTATTGGAGTTAGTTCCCTAGAAACCAACTTCTTCATACTTTATGATAAACCTATTTTCATTTTATAAATATTAATAAACTTCTTACCTCAACATGATTTTTATTCTACGCAAAATAGTATGTGTTAATGTTCTAGGAATAGTTAAAGCACTAAAAGGTCCCAGTGGATCTCTACTATGATGAGAACCTAGAAGAGCCATGAAATTATTCTCGAATATCTATTCTATGGAAGGATTATATCATTCTAAGGGACATAAACGATAGAGGATATCAGGGGTGGGGACTCAGGAAACTTTGAGGCACTTTCTCAGGGTGTGCTCCCTTGGTAATATCCAGGAGCATATTATGAGAACATGACCCACCAGTATGAAATCCATATTAATAAGTGTCATTAAGTGTTTCTATACATGGACGTGTGTATTGGTCCTTAGACTTTCAGATAATTATTAATGGGTATTATTACTAACACACTTAGATGAATTGACGAAAAGTGTAATGACAGATGATCGTGGTGAGGCAGGATATGTTCGGTGTATCACAAGTAATACTACATTAATGAACAATGTGAGAAATGATTTTCCACTTCTATAGAAGTATATATCTCAGGCCCTTTGATGGAAATTATATAGCATAACTAAATCCATGGCCTTGATATAATCTAGGAAAGTTCAATTTTGGGAAGTCAAAGAATGGGAAATCGAGAACATGGTACGATGGAACTTGCATACAACCAGCTTGATTGCATATATCTGGAAAAAGGGATTATATTACTTGGTATGTATTCGTATGAGGTGACCTGTTTTTTTATGTGACTTCTTTCTCTTGGGTTCCTTGACCCATTGCTAGATAGTACTCTTGGACTTTAGGAATGTTTTTCTAATACCAATGAGAAATAGGCCTAGAGGGTCACACACTATGTGTAGCCAGTATCTCAGATATAAAATTTATTATTTAACAAGTTAAATAAATATTATTCCTAATTTTCTTTTAATAATTATTCAAGTATGTCTGATCGCATTTATTTTGTTTCTATTTATTCGAGAGAGTATATTTCTAATTAAATATTTTTTTAACAGTGAATAATCTTGTTATATTTTGTTAATAAATAAATAGTCATTATTCAAGGTCTGGTAAATAATGAGGAGGATTGGTGGATCATCTTATGGGTCTGGTGAGAAAAAATATTAAATATTATTTGATTAAATAATTTTTAAATATAATGTGCAAGTTAAGCACGTGTCATGGAAATAATAGAATTGTTGTTATTATTTGACATGGGGGTTTCACATGGAATAATAAAATATGTAATGGAACTTGGGATAATTATTTATTATTACATGATGAATTAAATTCCCCATTATGTTATTATTATCTAAATTAGCCAAGGTTTCATTCTACCAGCTATCCAATTATTGTGTGCACAACATCCTTGGAGAACCTCTCTCGTGACTGGATAACTCTTCCCTCTCTAGGAATGCTCTTAAGAACGAGAGAGATCCTCCTCCACCAGATCAAGTAGAAAGCTTTGGAAGTGATTCTCAAGGTGATCGAAGGTGGGCATCGCAAACACTAGGATATTCCATGCTAGCACCCAGAGAATCCTTTGGAGACATCCGGAGATACGTTGAGCACACGTGGATTTCCATTAGAGGAATCCTATAATTGGATTCTACATCGACCCGCACCTCAGACCCATGGTCGAATGCATCGATGAAGAAAGAATCACCTTGGAGGTAATTATTTAGTTAAATTAAATTAATTATAAACAAAATATGTTGATCCTCTCTTCCCAATTATGGGTTCTCTCCTTTTACTTTACTTATTGGTTCAATTATGTGGATAGTAGCATTTATCGTCATATTGATTCCTTATGAATCATCGACCATGGAAATTTTCAATGTTGGGTACATGACCATCCTACGCATTTCCTACACACAGAACCTACAGAAATCATAAGGGTCAGACCAAATACACTGTTATACTTATATCAACATGATTTTGTTTTAAAAATTATTAATAGATATATGTTTGAAAATCTCAAACCGGTAAATATACCTCTTCGAAAGTGGTTTAATCTATCATTAACCTAACCACCCACATCTACGGATGATATTCAGTTTAGGTCTCAAATACCTTATACTAATATAGTTGGCAGTGTTTTGTACTGCATGATATAAACCTGACCAAACATTTCCTATGTAATCTACACCTTAATAATATGTATGGCCACTATTGGGAATCCACACCAACATTACCTTAAGTGGATCTTAAGATAACTTTATAGTAGTGATATCATTGCATTGTTTTATGGTAAAGATGTTGATTCTTATGAATTTATTACTGGATATGTAGATGTTGATTATGTAGGTAATATAGATACCATGAAATACCTTACCAGTTATGTCTTCACTGCCTAAGGTGGACCCAGTTCATGGAAATTTAATATGCAATCTATGGTTTCATTGTCATCCACAAAGTCTGGGTATATTTCCTTGACTGAGTAGTGATAGAGGCCTTATGGATGAAGGGTTTTTGTTCTGAACTGAACCTGTATAGTTCATTTATTAATTTCTATTTTGATAGTAAATAAACACATCATTTATAGAGAAATTTATTTTTTCATGGTAAATCAAAGAGCATAGATATTAGGTTACATTTAATTAGTGATATTATGGAATTTGGAACTGTTTGTGTCAAAATGATATACAATAACATAAACTTGGTTGATAGTTTGACTAAGTCCATAGTCTTGTATAATTTTAAATTATGATTAGATATGTTGAACTTGGATTCCATTCCATAACCATATGTGTAAGAACATTTCCAATTTTCCATTGTAAATGGTGATGATTTGTGAAAAATGGTATTCCTTTAGTAATATATCCATTTTGAAATATTTCATGTTCAAGTAAACCCTTGTTTTTGATGAACCATGCATGAAATTTTTTTTATTTGTTTTAAATGACCAAATTTTGGGTCACTTGGCCACTGTTCTGCATGGGATACTGTTCAGTAGGCCACTCATTGTTTATAGGCCTCCTTATATGAGGCTTGGATTTCTACTAGCCTATTGAATGCGTCGTCCTACAATCATGGAGATCTACACATATCATTATTCCTTGGTCTTTGATCAGACACACCACACTTTGGATCATAGTTGTTCACTTAGCTCATCTTATCTGGATACGATGTTGGAATTCTGTTTTATGTGGGATCATGGCACACCCTGGTGGGCTATTCTGTTATAAGTGATGGATGGTGTCATGGGGAATTGATGCCCCTAGCTACCTCTGTCGCTTCAGTAGGCCATTCTAGTTCTCTCTCGATCCCATCACTTCCTCTATGTGTGGATCTTGATTCACTAGGAAAATATCATGTTCATCATTGCCTATGTTGCCTCATCAGAGACTATCTATGACCCTCTCTCTCCCCACCAACCTTTGATTGTTTGGATTCTGGTGGAGACAACCTCCTTTGTACTTGGAAGACATACGAATTTTGATCTTGGTGATATATCCATGAGTGAGAGTGGTAGTGCCCAATATTGGTACTAGGTATACCATGCACCCCGCCATAAGCATGTATATATCATGAGAGTCAGACCATGAAGCATACAATACTATAAGTATAACTCTAGGGTTTTCAGTTTTTTCATTTCTACCTCGTAGACCTTTTGTACCTTCATTCATGTTTTCTTATTCTTGCCGGTTCTGTATATAATATATTGTTTATTTTATTTTGAGCATTAATAAAGTTCACATACGAGTGGTGGTGTTCCTACCATTCACGTAGTTCCCCACGGGATCTAAGCACTTTAAATCTCAGTGTTATTTACTTTTCTAAATTTTTTTCCCTGATCATTGTTTGGTTCGATTTGTAATATTCGAATTTTCACTGCAATGAATTTAGTATGGTCCTTCTAGTTGTTTGGTATACTATCTTGGTTATAGTTACCACTTAACCTCATAGAAACATACTTGATGAAAATGATGAAAAAAACAACCAGAATGTACAATACTTCAAAAAAACAATAAAGTAAAAAACAAAAACACGACTGAGACCCTCTTACCAGGGTTTAGTCTCACCCGTGTCAATCAATATGGTTAATGCAAGACACTAAAATTGTCTTTGTCAAATTATTAAATTTTTAAGCTCATGGTCATCCACACTTGACACCCTCCATATGTTGTATGTACACTAAAATGGGATATCATATTAATACCCCATATATTTATTATTATATATAAATATATAAATATATGTATATATATATAAATATATTCAATTATATAAATATATTTTTAATTATATACAAATATTTTTAAATATATTTATTTATAATTTTAATTATGAATAAATAAATATATATTTAAATAAATATAAATTTATAATAAATAATTATATTTATATACTAATACTCACCATGTGGGTAGTGTCTGAGTGATAAATCCCGTAATACTGCGTCCAAAAAATTAATGTTCGAATCCTAGAAATCCTATTTGGGGATTTACAATGCATAAAATGAGGCAGACATGATGCATGCAGACTGCAACGTCCTGACCCAGCTCACCCCTGAACCGGTGGCCGGACCGGTCACCATGTGACCTCAAGCACGTCTCCCCATATACTTGAGGCTGCTGACAAGAAACGAGGGTCTAAGAATAGTCAGTGGGGAGACTATACCCTCTTATCAGAGTTTCACAATAGTATATCAGAGTAAATAACAAACAATAGTAGAAGTAGTAATACATAATTGAGAAAACAATGGAAGATAAATATTACTCATTTTATAAATGTGGCCAATGCCAATTATCCAGAATATTAATAAATGACATGTTATTGATACATAATTGAAAGAAATAAACAATACAAAATTATTTACATTCCATGTACAATACAAATAAAATAAAACCAAGCCCTATGAGCTTTCAACTCAAGCATCATGAGCTCCCGCTCGTTCCTCTGCTCCAATGTCCTAAGAATTTGCTAACAGCAGAATCATGCAACCAAATATAATCTACTCGGGTACCCTAGTGAAATGTAATATCAAGTAGGGTGTGAGATATAAGTCTTAGTAGGTTGAGACCGTCGATGTCTACCGCAGATCCAGACATTCAATAAATAATTTAAACAATGTGATAGCATGCATAATTAATGTAAGCAGTATAATGTAACTATATTCCCAAGTACCTGCTTCATCTCTCAACTGGTGTCTGAACTTGCATTAAATATTTTTCTTGTATATCCAACAATCATCACACATTCATTTCCATTTACCATTTATTCAAACCTTGATAAATTACATAATTCTCATGATCCATTCTAAGACCGACATCCCCCATATAAGTCACTCACCAGAGATGTCTCTAAAGACCACCCATGTAAACAAAGAAAAGAACAAATCCATGCTTGCACAATGTCTTAGATAATGCATCATAAGACATTCTATTTAATCTTTCATATACAAAGTCTGAGATCGTCCACTAGAAATAGTGATTCGCTCCTAGGTCCATCCCCTAATAGTGACTCACCCAATTCATTGATAAGTCAGAACCCTTTCTCATATTCAATTCAGAAATCATTATGTCACAACTGTTTGGATTAACCAATTAATTCATTTCATGTACGACCAATTAGACCCATAGTACAATGTCAATTAATGGGTGTAGAACATAATTTCTAGCACCCTCATGAGTATTTTGATTGTCAGTCATTGTCTCACAACCCATGGGTACTTGGAGCATCATTTCATGTCCCATAAAATAATGTTTTCATGGAAGCTCAGTGTAGAACGTCATGTCTAGTACACCATGAGTATTTGGAGCATCAGTCGCTATCTCACAACCCATTCATCAATCATACATATATTTTAATCATTGGTGTATAAATCCATGTCTAACACCCCAAAACCATCCATTAATTAATTCATAAATTAATTAATCCAATCTGTTAATTAATTTAACAACAAATTAAAAATATAAATCACACATCAAATGAGTCAACAATTAATTAACCATTCAACATCTCAATAGTTAATAATTAATTAATAATTAATTATTCTTATAAATCCAACAAAATAATTAAATCAACATTTAATTATCCAAATTCATTAACAAGTCTGAATCCGTCCACTAAAATAGTGATTTGTCCAGGACATTAATAATTTACATGCACATCATAAACATTTCAAGTCAAACATATTGAACAAGTCCCAGATATTTAGCGACCATCTCACACAATATATCATATTTTTAAACAACTCCATCCAAAAAAAACATAAGTTAGGGAAAGCTAATATGTATTAAAAGGTACCCCTGGCCAACAAACATAGCAAACAATCAATTCACAATCTTAAATTAATTCATGCAAATTAATTAATTTAACAATTAATTAATTAAAACATATATCATTAAACAGTTCATCAATTAATTGTCGATTTACCATTTACCATTTAATAATTAATCCATCCATTAATTATTACCAGTTTCCAATTTATATTCTGAACATGTCAAAATATTCAAAATTCTCAATATTCAGAAAATTCCACAATTTTTTTAACACGTGACTTGATAATTAATTCCTCAATTAATTAACCAATTACCCATACTACCCCATTAAAATCATTTAACTATTTAGTCATATCACTTTAGGTAAATTAGCAATACATTCTTAACACCAACACATGATCAAGTGATCATTTATCTTATGTGGGTGACATCATTTAATAATATCAAAAGTTTCATGCATCGATATATTATATATCATCACCCGCAAGAAGACATATGAAAATCCAAACCATAGAAAACATGATATGACATTACCATTAACCAATAGTTTATCATTAATCATAATTTCAAGAAAACTTAGCAGTTCTATAATCAAATAAATTCACATTCTCAATTTATTTAAAGAAGATATAATTCATAAATAAAGTGATAGATATTTGGGACCCTACCTTAGGGTGGCACCTTTTTTATTCCACAACACTTTACTGTACTTGGAAGCAACCAATCCACAATTGATCCATAGTTGCACGTGTGTAATCCTTCATATATATATATATATATGTGTGTGTGTGTGTGTGTTCTCTGCATTGATAAAAAAAATTAAATATATAAAACCGGTACCCAGAATCAAAGTAGTAATGAACTACACACCTCTAACTTGGTACTAGGGACTCATAGAAAATTAACATATCTTAATTTAACCAGTGAAAAACCAAACAGTGGGATTAAAAGCCTACCTGAACCAACAAATCCAAATAAAATCAATCCCATACACCTCTCCCATGGAGGAAGATGCCAGAACATGGACCTACAGGTCCCTAAACAACATTCTTATATCATAAAAATTAGAAGAACACAACAACCAGATAAAACTGAACCTTATGGTTTCAGCCGAGAAAACAAGGTGATGGAGAGGAGTAAAATGTCCTATGTGAATCATGAGATAAACATATATAGACTCACCTAGATGAGGAAGACAAGATTTGTGAAGACTCTGAGAGGAATCATCATGCACAGAGTGGAGTATGGGGGAGGGCGTGGTGTGTTACAGGTTCTGCCCAGGAGTGTCGTACGTTGCTGTAAGGGGGTCTAGCCGAGGGCTGCATGCTAGGGAGAAGGGGCCATACACTGCTTGAGGTTGTGCCACAGGGAAGGAGCCGAAGCAACTGGAGAATGAGGGCGTTGCACACCTAGTGTGATGCCTAAGGAGGAAGAAAACAGGGGGGGTCTTGCACCTCCCCTTTTTATTTTCTTTTTTTCCCTAAATTTAATCTAATTAATTGTATTTAATAATTAAAATAATAATACTCATTTTATTATTATTATTATTATACACATTAAACACTTATATAATAAGTGAAAAACTCCTCATTTAATTAAAAATGCTTCATTATTTACTATTCTCTTAAAAAACATTTCATAATTAATTATGAAACACCCTATTGATCAATTAGTTAAATTATTTTAACATCTATTTAACAAAATAACCATAATAATAATAAAATCATTATTATTATTATTCCCACTTTCATTTATTTAAATTTCAAACCCCCAATTTATTACAATATCATTAATATAATAAAAACTCCAACCCATAACCCCTAATAAAATTTCTGTAATAATAATTATTATTTCCTTCATAAAACTAAAATAATAATAGCCTCATTATTATTATTTTTCAAACCTTTGATAAACCCAAAACCTCTATATAATAATAATATTTCACTAAATCTGAAAGCCCTCATTTAATTAAATGTTTCTTCAAGAATCTCAAAATCCACATTAAATTATTTTAACATTTATTTAAATTAATAAACACAATAATAATAATAATAATAATAACATAATTATTATAATTATTCCAACATTCATTCAATTAAAACCAAAAAACCCTCAATTTATTACAATGCCATTAATATAATATTAATGATAAAAACTCCAACCAATAACCTCCATTTAATAATAAATGGTCCTTTAATAATTCAGAAACTCTTCATTTAATTAAAATGGTTCTTCAATAAACCCCAAAGCCATATTAATTTCATCAACTATCATTTAATTAATTCTTTATAATTCATTTAATTAAACAACCACAATAATAATAATAATAATAATAATAACTTCATTATTATTAGTAATATTAAAATTTTATTTTAATTAATCACACTCTATCATATAATCTTATGAAATTATATTAAATAATTTATTAAGTAGTGTAAACTGCTCGGTTTGGACAGCAACCGTGTGATGCCTGTGCAAATTCATTAAAGTGAATTTTTCTAGATTCAGTGCTCCCGAGACTCATTAGGACACCTGCTAAAATTATTGGATAAATATGAAAGTCCAAAAATGACAACTTTAGGTGTTCCAACACTCGAAATAAAATTACAGAGCTCGATTTAAAAAAATGATCCATTGATAAATCTAAAAAAAATCGAAAGCCTTCATATTTTAACCTGGTTAAAAAACACGAGACTTTACAGACAGTAATTAATACATGAAACAGACCTGGTGACATATAGAGGATGTTTTAGTCATGGCGTTTCATTGGACCTTAGATCCATGTTCTTAGGATACTTATCCTTGGGCCTAAGGGCTATGCAGTGGGTCTTCCTATACTCAATTAGATAGTGGTATTCAATTTTATAATAAAATGTGGGTGCAACCACATCTTAAAAAAATATATCCAAAGTGGTGAAAACCATGAGTTTTATCTCATCATCCCAAACTAATTAAAAAAATTAATGTACAATGAATCGAGAATGGGGCTTAATAATTACCCCAAACACCAAAGTGGCCAACAAGAGACCCGGTAATAATGAAACCTAAAGACCCCCCCCCATAAATGCATGACCCACATGCCCAAAAAACCAGCCAGAAAACCCACATCCTAAAAGGCGCAATGTCCCATAATGACATACAACCCAAAAAGGCCCAACTCCCCAAAATCACACTAAGATACCAAATTGATCACCACATTCGACCTGTCATCTGGGTACAGCATCGACCTGCAAATAAATCCAACCATGCAAGCCTGTATCCAACACCACATCCATGGTAATCACCATAATACCTTTTGAGGACTTCTCCATCCGAATATCGATGCCATGTGAAACCCAAGGTCATGATCCATGTCTTCCATAGGGTATCCCTTCTATTGACCAGATCCACCATGATTCTAAAATCCCCATCTCCTCTCTAGAGCACCTTCACAACCGAAACCTGAACACCAATACCACTATTGAGAAATTCACCACCATTGGGATGCCCACTTCCCAACATCTTTCACATTCTGAAACCCCGGTTCAACACCTTCCTGAGGGCTTCCTTGAGTTGTATGCACTTTTTCTGAGGATATCGCCACCCATTTCACGCCTCCAGAACATCGAACCCTACTCTTGAAAGCAGTTGCCTTCCAAACACCATCCCCACTGTGGGGTAGAGCACACCATGTGAAATCACTACCATCTCCATTCATTACCAAAACAGATATATGTATCTCACATATATCTTTAGTTTTCAAGATGTTGTGGCTTCATTAATAATTGTTTGTTTCCCTTACTCTTTGACCCACCATATTTTAATATAGTTTTAGACCTTCTCAACTAAGATCATGGTAGTTTAGGGTATAGTGGATGTGGCATTTGATTCTCCTTGGGGTTTTATTTATGCCTATGGATCCCTATTGAATCCATCATTCAATTATCCCTCTACTATTGTTACATGATCTCGCGTTCTACATACCATCTTGGTCTTCTGAGGTGGTTCATTTCCGGTTGTTTGGGATGTGTTGGTTGATGCATCATTAGTTTTATAGGTGTGACCTCTACTGGTTTCATGTCTGTATTTGTGGGTTGGTGATGTTATTATTTATTCATGGTTCATAACAACATTTTCAATTTGTGAATGGTTTGTTTATGCATCTGATCCAATTCTCATCCCACTATATCTCTTCATAACTGATCAAACCTCCATTTCAAAATACAATTGACTTCGGTCATTTTCCTAAACCTGAAGCCTTCACTCTTTGATTAATGGATCATTTTATGATGTAGATGATGTACTGATGAGAATTTTCTAGATATATTTCCATTGAACCAAGGATGGTTTTCCATTGAACTGAGGAGAATTTTATGTGTTTCTCATATTATATTAGTCTTTGAATACTTTTTTGTTTCAAAGAGTTTCTTTATTAATGTTATTCATATACAAATTTTCATTATGTGAAAATAGTGGTTTGAAAATGCTTTAAACCCTTCTCTTGAAATGATATTCCATAACATGGGGTTTTTTAAATGCCAAAGTGGTTTTTAAAAATACAATGAGTGTTTTTAATGTTTCTTTTGATGTCACCTTGAATTTCTAAATGTGCATTTTGTATCAATTGATTTTCAAACCAAATACTTTTAAAATTTTCATATTGGATCCTAATGCATTTATTTGGTTTTTAAGGAAGGGGAGAGCACATTCTTAAGGTTTTTAATTGTGTTCTTTGCATCAAATGATGTTCAAACCAAGTGTCAAAGTGTTTTGATGTTTTTAAAATAATTGACATGAGTTTATGATATTATCCCATGTGCATAT
The DNA here is from genome assembly GCA_963277665.1 of Viscum album. Classification (NCBI taxonomy): domain Eukaryota; kingdom Viridiplantae; phylum Streptophyta; class Magnoliopsida; order Santalales; family Viscaceae; genus Viscum; species Viscum album. The sequence continues at coordinate 1,576,939,547 of OY728146.1, read as the reverse complement.
TTTAATCAATGTTTTTATAAATTAATATTTTTATAAATGATCGTCTTTGTGATTATTAATAATAACAAACATCATTTTCATGTGTATATAAATATTTTGGTATATGTAATTTACAAATAATTATTTTTATAACTTCAACATAATTTTTAAGTAATAATAAAAATATTATTAATAATTTTGATTATGTGTATATAAATAATTTTGATTATGAATAGTTTTTATTATCTTGAAATAATAATTTATATAAATAATTTATAAATAATTTTGAGTGAATAATTATTTTGAATTAATATTTTGGAATTAATATTTATTTTGAAATAATAATTTTGGTTAAATAATAATTTTTAATTAATAATCTTGAATTAATAAATTTTTTAAATTAATAATTTTGAATTAATATTCCTTATTATCTTGAATTAATAATTTTAAATTAATAAAATATATAAATAATTTATAAATAAGTGTGATTACCTTGAATTGAAAATTTTGATTATGTGTGTATAAATAATTTTGATTATAAATAATTATGTATATAAAAATAATTTTGATTATGTGTATATAAATATTTTTTCAATGTAATTTATAAACAATAATAACAAAGAATTATAAATACATTTGTAAATATATATTTAATATAATAAAATATATGTATATTTATATAATTATATTTTTTTAAATATATATATTCATGAATTAGTATTTATATAATTATATATAAATAAATATATTTATAAATATATGTATATATATAATTATATAATGATATTTATAAATATTTATATTTGTAATTATATTAATATTTTTTATAAGATATATATATATAATAAATATGTCTATTTATTTGAAAATCAATGATACAATTTAAAATTATAATATTTTTTATTTGTAATATTGGAGTACTGGAAAAATTAATTCTTAATAAGGGTTATTTTTGTCATATTTCCAAAAAAAACCTTTTCTTTTACTAAATATCATATAAAAATGAATATAAATTAAAATTACAATCAAATCATTATTTAGACATTTTTTTCTATTTTAAAATTTATATTGACATATTTTCCTTATTTTAAATTTTACCTAATCTTATTTTCTAGAAATTATAATGATGTATTAAAATCAAGTTATGTAATCACTTGTGATCTGTTTCCCCCTCCCCCTTGAACAACATTGATTATTTTTACCTTTCCCAAATGGTTTGAATAGCACGAGCAAAAGAGATCTTAATTGTCCTTGATCTACCTCACTGATTTTCCATCTAATTTCTCTTTCCTCGAGCCATTGTTGATCCACCCTCTCCCTCACCTTCACATTAATTTTCACTCATTCATCATTATTTCTCACTCTAATTACTTGGAGCTCCAATCTATGAACTGAAAAAACCATACCCACATATCATGTTAGGTGGTGACTGTAAATGATAAGTAGTGAGAGTTTTTCTGGTGAACAACTGGTAATCAGCGCTAAGTTCCACGTACCCATCTTGATCCCTTGTTCCACCCAATATCATTTTCCTCAATTCATTATCCATTCACCCATGAATCTCCTAGATGTGCACTACAAAAACACTACCCACTTATCATGTAAGGTTGTAACTACAAATGATATGTAGGAAGTGTTTTGTGGTGAATAACTAGTTATCAGATCCAAGTTCCAACTATCCCTCTTGTTCATATGGATTAAAATAAAATAGTTCTGCCCATTTTATTCCAAGAATCCCTCATACTTTTAAGGATTAAAACCATTAGGTATTTTTAAAACATTTCATTACCTTGTGTATTTTATTTTTAGTGACCATTAGTGTATCATCTTCTAATATTGTCTTCCATTTAGGAAACCAAAATATGGAAAGTATATTGTGCCAAATATTGAGAGAGAAAATTTTAAATCTGAAAATTTTGTAATTTTTTTTATAAAAATGATTATCAAACATTGATATAGATAGACAGGGTTGAAGAATTTTATTAAAATTTATATGTTGATCACCTCTATGTGGGGTTCTAAAAGGGGAAAGGTCTCTCTTGGGAACAAAATTAGTGTAAGAGATAGTATATTAGGTTTATATAATATGAAATAGATTAATAATATCCCACATTAGTAAAATCACAAACATTAATAAAACAATTCATGTATTCAAAATCATAACCATTAATATTCTTACCTTACAGTAATATTTTAATCATAAGATGGAATTTTATATGAAATGATTTTTATGATTTATTTATATTGTTAAATATTAATATTACCAAATCAAATAGGGTGTATATGAATCCAAAAGAGATGGGTTCTAATCATATGAAAAAAACTAGTATGAGGATGGGGTGAAAGAGTTCAACATGTTTTCAAAAGATCAGGAATATATCCCTTCTCAAATCCTTTATTAGTGTTTATATTGTTATTATTAAAGATTAATTTGTATATAAGATTTAAAAGAAAACATTATCTATCATAGAATAGATGAAAGTTATAAATGTTTTACTAAACATAGGGAACAATTGAACATACCTATAGACTAGGATAACACTGTCTTTTATGGATCATTTGATATTATTACAAGTATGGAAAATGATGAAGACCATATTGAGGATGTGATTATAGTTGTTAATGATGATGAATATCATATTGAGTATATAAAAATGTTAGTTGAATATAAACTTTTTTATTTTCAAATATTGTTTGAGAAGTTGAATAGTTGTTTATAGAATCCATTTTATGGTGGTTTTACTAAATATAAAGCTCATTTCATCCATAATGAAGATGTATGATTTAAAAGTTGGCAACAGATGGAGTGATGCTAGTTTTACTAATCTACTTGCACTATTGAATTATATTATACAAGATGATAATGAGCTTCCCTGTCAAACATATGACATTAAATGAATTCTATGTTCAATTGGTATGATCTATGAAAGAATACATGTTTATCCAAATGATTGTATATTGTTATACAGGGTACACAAATCCCTTAAAATATTCCAAAAGTGTGGTTCTACTATATATTATAAAACGAATCGGGTCCTACAAATGTTTTATGGTACTTTACAATCATTCCATGTATTAGGATCATATATGGAGTTGAAGAGACTGTAGGATAATTGACGTGGAATGAATACACAAGAAATAAACATGGGAAACTTCATCACCTAGAAGACTCTTCTCAATAGAATAAAATTGATCCTGAGTATCCAAAATTTGGAAACAATCCAAGAAACCTTAATTTTTCCCTTCTACATATGGAGTGAATCCTTTTGGTTTTCAAAGAAACACTCATAGTACATGGCTGATTATGTTGGTAAATTATAACATTCCAGCATGGTCATCCATGAAATGAAAATACATTATGTTATATATGCTTATATCAGGACCAAAACAATAGGGTAATGATACTGATGTTTATTTGGATCAATTGATCAAAAATTTAAAATTATTGTGAGATTCCGGTGTCATGTTGTGTGATGCTTACAGAAGTGAAGATTTCACATTAAGAGCCACGATGTATGGGGTGATACATTAATTTCCTTCTTATATAAATTTGTCAGGTTAGAGAATTAACATAACTAAAGGGTGTCTCATTTTCGAACAATGTACACCATTCATTAGATTGATATATTCATTAAAAACTATCTTTCTAGGACATCACAAATTTATAGCCCGCCGACATAAGTACCGATCTTGGACAACATCAGTCGATGAGATTTCTGAATAACATACAACAAAATATCCACCAATATGTGATCAAATATTTGAGAAACTAAAAAATATGGACACTGGTTTTGGTAAAAAATCAAAAAAAGTTACAAAAACCAATTGAGAAAAGATATATTTTTTTTGAATTACTATACTAGAATTGTTTGAATGTCATACATTTTCTTGATTTCATTCATATTGAAAAAAAATGTAAGTGATAGTGTCAATGGAATGTTATTAAATTTACCCAGAAAAATGAAGGATGGAATTAACGCTTGGCTTAACATGATTGAAATGGAAATATGTATAGAGTTGGGTCTAGTTAAGGGTGAACAAAGAATTTTATTCCTCCAACTACTTACACTATTTTTAGGATGGAGATATATCAGTTTCTCAACATATGGAATGATGATTTGGTTCTATAAGGGGTATTCATTGAATAATAATAATATCGTTTTAATGACTAATTTAATTTCAAATGGTCTAAAATCACATTATTGTCATGTTTTGAAGTAATATCTTCTATCTATACCTTCAAATTACATTTTACCTAAGAATGTCTGTTATACATCAACCAATATCTATTTCTTTTTCAAAGCTATATGCATCAAAGTTATAAATCCAAAAATAATCGCTAACTATGAAAAAGGAGATTATTGTCATATTATGTTAATTAGAGATATTATTCCCAAATATATTCTTTGATATGATGTTTTACTTGATGGTTCACTTGGTAAGAGATATTCGACTATGTGGTCATGTACATTATAGATTGATGTACCCCACCTTTACATTTTTCATAATTTTTTAGAGTTTTCCCCATATGTTGAAAACCAAAAAGTAATTATTGGCCATTTGAATAAATTAAAGACTGAAATATAGACATAAAATACACATAATCAATATATAGGATGGTTTTGAGACCATATTTGTAATGAGTCAATTGAAAATCGTGATTCAATTTTAGAATGACTTATATGGATAGCTAGAGGACCAAGTTTGAATATATTATCTTAAAATGGTTATGTAATTAATGGTTATATGTTCTATAAAAATGAACATGATTAGCATAGTACAATGAAAAATAGTGGAGTTATAGTTGTGGATGAAGCGATTCATGTGTCTGGTACTAATGTAAAAATTCCAATTTATGAAAATATACCCTACTTTGGTATCATAAAAAAATTTGGGAGTTGGACTATAGAACATTCCAAGAACCTATTTTTTAATGAAAGTAGGATGATAACAATACTGTTGTTAAAATAGATGAATTGGGATTCGTGGATGTGGATTTCAATAAGTAATGGTAAAATGATGTACCACATATAAAGGAATCACTGGTGGTACAAGTATTTTATGTTCCAGATCCCACAAATCGAAAGTGGTCAATTGTTCTATTATTACCCAAACCATTTAAGAGTAATATTTCAATTCAAATGATGATGAATTTTTCATTAGGACATCGCAATCATTTCTTAGGGGTCCTATTTTAGACAATGTCTTTTATTTCATAGAATACCCCAGTGAAGGGATTTGGATACTCGATAGAGGGTTCGAACCATTATAACATTTAAAAAAAGTTATTTCAATAATCAGGTTATATTATTATAGTAATATACATTGTGTTACCTAATATTATTATCTTTTGTTTGATTAATTTAGGTAATATAAATTATATATTCAACCACTTCTACAGATTATGACTTTTAAACATGTCAATACTCCCAATTTTGAGGAACAACAAGTTTCTCAACATGTTAGTGCCACAATTTCATAGAAACCACAACCTTCTGTACATAATCATTTTAAAAATATTGAGGAAAAACATATTGATGATGTTTAATTAAATTAAATTATAGAAAAATAACAACAAGTGTCTAAAAAACAAGAGTGTATTATCTTAAAGGTGTTGGAAAAAATTACTAAGGTGAGAAATAACGACATCAAATTTGAGGTTGGATGGAATGCATGCGACCAACCTGTTGGTCCTGAACTATCCTAGATACCCTAGTACACTGATAGAAAAGTTGACACTGACATAGATCAAAGGTAATTAGTGATTATAACAGGTCGGTGACTAGAACCCTACATCATATAATATAAAAGAGGGAATGGAGTTTCCAAAAAAACACTTGAAGATAAATATTACAATTCAATATGATCAATAATAAAAAGGGAGAATGTACCAAAAACAAAAAAAAGTATATCAGAACCCAAAATAGAACATCATCAAGTACTCTTCATAAAGAAAACATCCTGAAGGAAACATCCCTCCATTCCCAAAGGATCAAGATTATATAATATCTCCAAGTGGTTCTTTCCCTTTTCTAAGACCCGGGAGAAGGAAATCTAAAAAGGATCAAAGGAAATGGTAGGTTATGAACTAAAAATCCCAGTAGGTTCTCACCATACGTTCCATAAAAATATCCCATAATTATTAACAAAATCATTCTTTCAATATCAAATAAAATAGGGCCTAACGTAATACATAAGTTTTATATTTAAAAAAACATGCATCTTTTCAAATGATGGAAAGCATTTCAACCATGGATTACATAAAATATTTATATAAAATATTTTATATAAATTATTAGGCATGAATAATATAGTTTCACGACCAATGAATATATATATAAATAATCACAATAATCACCATGGTCATATGAAATATGTTATGATAGTTTCTGGATATAAAAACCACTCAAATTTCATATCAGTGATTACGAATAATATTTATACACATTTCCCTTTAGATGAAGATGAATATGAATAATAAACATCCCATCAGTGAAAATATCTACTTAAGTAGATTTTTAGATCTTTCATAATCAATCCATTACTAGGGAATCTGAATCCTTGAATTCTTGTAACAAATAACCCACTGACTACCTAGTATCACATGTGCTCAATAAATAAATAGAAAAAGGGAAAATTATCTCATTGAAAATCATACATTATTTTCTATTCAATTTCCCAATTTTCAATTTCAAAATTCTAATTCAGTTTCAAAACTAAATCATGGGGTTTTCATCAATTCTTGTCTTTTTAATACAAAAACAATCATAGATTTTCATCAATTCACTTTGATATATTTTTTAAAATCAATTATCAAATCATTTCATCAATTATGTCAATTTTAAAATATGCACCAAATTCAAATTCCATTGGAATTTTGGGTTTTCCCCAAAATAGATTCCCTTTAAAATTCCAATCCCAAATTATATCAATTTGAGTTATCATAAATTAATTGAAATGAAATTCAAACAAAACAATCAGATAAAGGTTTAAATTATAAGGATAATCTAAAATGGAACCACCTACCTTTAATCATAGAATCAAATATGAACACCGATAATGATATTTTCCAATGAAGAATGATGGTTAAAAAGATTAATAAACCAAATATATAATCAAGATCCATTTAAATAGAGTTTAGATCCATCAAATAATTAATGATCTATCGAACTATAATATAGAAGGAAGTATATATCAGGAGAGATAGAATGGTTGGAGATCCACTTACTAGAGAGTATCATATCTTCCACTAAGACTTTGATTCATCAAAGGAGGGGTTTTGAGGAGCCAAAACTTCTTCCAAGGAGCCTAAACTACCCTATAATTTGAGTTAGGTTTGAGTGAGGGGTTTTAGGATCTTAAATGGGTGTTCGTAGAATTTTAAAACAATTTTTTGAATAATAAAAACCCATAGGCACAGTTATTAGGGTAGGACTATATGGTTAGACAAACCATGCACCCTAACTGTTCACCCCCTCTGGACTAACTATTCAAGGTGCATAGTTTCTCCAAGGTAGATGTAGAGTTTTTCAAACCATATTCCAACCATGAAAACCCTCACTATCTATGGTTTCATGGTTTATATTAGATGGGTACTTGATTTTGGACAACTGGGTTCCAAACATGCACAACCTAGAAAATCTCCAAAATTTTCAAAATTTCACCTAAAGAACCCCTAAACAAGATCCAACACAAATTGAAAATAAAAAAGGTTCAAGGAATAACAAAAAAATAGTAATAGGATATCACAACCTCCCAACCATAAGACCTTTCTATCCCCAAAAAGACTATCAAGAAGTTTCCATATCAAAAATATGAGGCCACTTCTCTCTCATAAATGTCTCCCTCTCCCAAGTTTCATGATAATCAGAACCATACTGCCATATCACATAGAACAAAGTTATCATCATCCCACAAAGAACCTTTTCCTAAAAATCAACTATCTGGACATGATTATCAATCATGGATAAATCATCCACAACATCAAGATCCTCCCAACGAAAGACATGAGATTGGTTAGAAAGATACTTCCAAAGCTACGATACCTGGAACAAATTATATATCAAAATAAATTATTGAGGAATGATAAATGGTAATCCACTTTCCCCACATCTAAACAACATCAAAAGGTCCCAAAAAATGGGGAGAATGATTATCTTACCCCCCAAGCCATTGATGATACAAACTGGATGAAAATCTCAAGAACACTTGGTCACCAATTAATAACTCCAATGGTATATAACAATGATAAATATAAATTTTTTATTACTTCTATGCCATAAAAATTCTTTGATGAATCAACTAAATATTTACATTAATATCATGGACCAAACTCATTCCAAACAAAGAAGTTTCACCAATATATGAACAACACAATGAATATTTACATGGTCTACCATACATGGCCTATAAAGGATCCATTCTGATCATATACTAGAAACTATTGTTATAAGAAAAAACAACCAGTACCAAATGGTCATCCCATGATCCCCCAAAATTGATGATGCAAGCATGAATCATGTCCTCAATAATCTTCATAGCTCTCTCTATTTTTCCATCCATATATAGATAGTATTACATACTAAAATGAACCTCAGATCCCATCTCCACCTAAAGGCCTCATCTAAATTGAGAGGTAAACATGGATATCTATCAGAGACTCTGGTAGATAGATCCCCATGGAAATAAATAATATCTTTTATATATTTATTTACAAACTCCATAACATTGGTTATATCATGAATGGGAATAATGTGAGCCTATTTTGTTATACTATCAATCATAACCCATATTGTAATTTTCTTTTGATAGGTACATGGAATCCCAACCACAAAGTCCATATAAATATCATTACACTTCCATGTTAGTGCTGATTGTTGTTGAGGTAAACATGATGGTCTCATGTTCCCAGCCTTGTCATGTTGGAAAGTATAACAACGCAAAACAATGTCAACAATGTTTGGCCTCATACCTAGACAACAGAATTATTGTTGCATTTCATAAAACATATTTGTGGTTTCTGTGTGAATAGACTATTGGGAACTATAGAAATTACCCCCATCGTAGATTTACTCATGGAATAAGGAATAAAAATCCATTTCAAAAGCATAGAATACTCTCTATAGATAATGACCACACAACAACAATATCCCCATGATAAATAGAGTCTCTAATGTTATAGAATTAATCATCAAGATATTTCTATTGAAGAATATTCTTAAGAAGAGTGGAGGTCAACTGAACACTAGACAAGACAACCTCGTCCCCTTTTTTCCAAAATCTTGTATGAAATTGTGAAAAATGAGCCATCAAGTTGCACTCTTCCAATGATTATTTCATGGCCTAAGTCATAATATTTCTTCTCATTAAATTAGCGATTAAATTCTATTTCCCCAGGGTATATGAAATTTTAAATTCAAAAACAACCGGTAATTCACCTAACACATCTGGGGGAGATTCAAATATTTTTGGGAGAAGATATAACTCTGAATCTTGTGGTCAGTTTACCTGGTAAACCATTCTCTTAAAAGTTAATGATATATAATTTTATGTTCATGCATCATATCTCTGAGTTCAAGGTCATGGGTAAGATATTTATTCTCATAAGGCCTAATATATCAAGAACTATAGGCTACCACTTGATAACATTGTATAATAACCTGACCCAAACTCGAACATGATGTGTCATAGAATACTATATAGCTCTGATCAGCCTATAAAAGATTCAACATCAGTGCATAGGTCAAAATAAAATTTAGATAAAAAAACTCTAAAATTTATCATCCCAAGTTTACTTTACCCCCTTCTGAGTGAGATCAGTCTTTAGAGAAACAAAATTCAAGAAATACATTACAAACTGTTGATAATGCCCATCCAAAGCCAAGAATATCTCAATTTCAAAAACATTACATGGTTCCTTCCATGTCATAATAGCTTTCACCTTCTCTGTATCAACTGAGATTCTATGACCTGAGAACACATTCCCACATAACTTCACTTATCCTATAAAAAATCACATTTTGTAGTTTGTAAAAAATTTGGTAATTTTTCAATAATTCTATATCTTCTCTTAGATGATAAACTTGATCATCCTCAGACTGATATTAAACATGGATTTCATCCACAAATACCACAAAGAACATATCAAGGAACTCATGGAATATATTTTTCATAAAATATATAAAGAATGTAAGAGAATTGGTTAGACCAAATGGCATGTAATGATACTCATAATGGTCATACCTATTCCAAAAAATTGTTTTCTGATTTTTAGATTCTTTTATTCACAACTAGGGATAACCAGATCGATGATCAATATTTGATAACCACTTCACCCCATTAAACTAGTCTAGTATATCCTCAATCTGTGGAAATGGATACTTTTTATTTTCCAAAAATCTATTGGGTTTTAAGTAATCAATGGAAAGGTGAAGTGTTCCATCAACTTTCTTGCAAAAGAAAACAGGTGAAACCCAAGGTGACACACTCAAGTGTATAAATAATTTCTCCAACGGATCATCCAATTGAGTCTTAAAATATTTCATTTTTTTAGTTTCCATTCAGTCTGAAGGAATAGTTATTAGTTGAGTACTAGTCTCTATATAAATAGAAAACTCTACATCTCTTACCAGTGGAATCCCAACGAAATCAGAAAGAAAAATTTTCAGGAAACTTGGTGAAAACTGGAGAGAGATTATCTCTTAAAGATTCCCACTCTAGGTTAAAATTAAATACTGATATTACTTTCTCCTATACAAGATAAGAAAGTATGGATCTACTAGACCCTGATTCTAATTCTCCCTAAAAAATATGGAACTCACCATCAGGTGTAGTAAAGGAGACTTGTCGAAGATAGAATTCAATTTGAGAATTATTAGCATTAAGATAATCTATCCCAAAAATTACTCTAAGAGGTTTCTTGTTGAGAACTTGAAAATTATAGCTAAGCTCGATTTTTGATAAAGAGAAGACACATGAAAGACAATAGAGACCCTGATATCAATTTGTTTTGAGGGGTGTGGTAATATCCATCACATAAGATAAAATATTCATATGATGGTATAGGAGGTTCACAATTTGAGTTGATATAAATGAATGAGATTCACTGATATCAAATTAATTAGTCACTAAATATGAATATATAGTAATGGTATCTATCATAGTCTCTATAATTGTATCAGATTCCTATAGAGACTCTTACACTACGTAAATATCCATCATTTCATATGCCTTTGGATAGAACCCCTTTTTCCATGAAGTATCTAATTTCACTGTAGTATGTTCAGTTGTTGATGATCCTATTCAACTATGTAGCATAGAAAATATAAAACATAATTTTTTCAATATACATGAGCATTTTAAGGAACTACATATATTGGGTTAATCAGTGTAAAAATATTTTGAATGCCCATGATTGATACACTGAAAGCAAGTAAAGGGGCCTCTTATAGGAACTACAGAATCTTTGGAAGAACCCTACTATCAAGAACCACCATGAGTCTCATCACAAAATCTATTTACCTTAATGGAACTCACTGAGATGACAATGGGATAAAAGGGAACTATTGTCTGAATTACCAGCTAGATCATGATCAAACATCAATTCTATTTCTAGAACATCATTATAAGAAGAGAGAATCAACAAGAAAACTCAAGAATTAATATCAGATCTAAGGCCCATCTCAAAAAATCAAGTCATCATCTTAGAATTTGATGCAATATAATATGCAAACTTCACAAGCTCAACAATGAAGTTTTCATACTCCATCACGATCTTGTCATCCTACTTGAGTTTTAAAAACATTATAGACTTATCTAGAATCATAGACTTCAGATAAAATTGATCAGTGAAAATAACTTTAATGTTATTCCACTCTAAACCCTCATGCTTATTCACCATAGTTATAAAGTCCCACCATATCTAGCTTGGTCCATCTATCTTTAAGGTGGAACATATCACCTTAATCCAATCATGTGTTTAAAATAAATAAAAAATAAGCTCTATATTTCTCAACTAATCAACAAACTCTTGAGGATAATTAGTTTCTTGGAATGAAGGAGGTTTATAGTGAAGGAACTCCTAAGGAAAATTATGAGATTCATCCCTCTATGGTTCCAAAACTAGAGCCTAATCATGAATGGGTGTAGGTTCCTATCCAAGAGCTTGGGCAACATGCATAATAATATCAATGACATTTTGTTCGAAAGGAGGATTCACTTGTTGTAGTTCATTATTAGCTTCCTTTTGAAGACTATTTACATGTCTTATTAGAGGAATGATTCTACAAAACACTAAAAAAACAAAACTGAATACATTAAAAGATTCATCAGATCAATAATTCAAACAAGAGAAATGGGAAAATTAATCCCATTAGAGAAGATACCAGGATTTATAATTCAACCTATCCAAATCAAAATTAGGGAAAATTACATATTTAAATAAAATCATTCCTTAAGACTCCTTTCCCAAACCACCAAGGGTGAATTATGGATCGTTATGAAGATATATTTAAAGGAAGTCACTCTTAACTACTTCCAATGTCCTAAAAAAGATAACTCAAACAACACATTGACATAATGGAAATATGATTAACCTCCCTCTAATAACACTTTGTCATGAACCATCCTAGATACCCTGGTAACCTAATACCCAATCCAACACTGACATAGAATAAAGAGGTTTTCTAATCCCCATGGGTTGGTTACTAGAACTTTCCATCATTCAATATAATATTGGGAATAAATTTTCCACAAAATAGTGGAAGATATAGATTACAAGTCAGTATATTCAACACTATAAAGGAAGAAAGTACTATAAACCAAATAGTTATATCAAAATCCAAAATAGCACATCATCAAGTATTCATCATAAATACAAAAATGCAAAGGAAACGTCACTCCAAGCCCAAAGGATCAAGAACATCCACAACCTCTAAATGGAACTGTCCCTTTACTCATATTTGGTAGAAAGAAATATACAAACACCCAAAGTTAAAGTTATGGTGTGAGCTAAATATCCCAGTAGAGTCTCACAAAGTGTTCCATAAAAAGATTCCATAATAATTCAACAAATTATACTTTTAATTTTAAATAAAATAGGGCATGAAATAATACATCATTTTCTTATTTTAAACAAAACATGCTTTGTTCCAAGGATAGAAAACATTTAAAACATGTTTTAAATAAACATTTTATATAAAAAAGTTTATATAAATTAGTAGTCATGAGTAAAACAGCTTGGTAATTAGTTTAAAATATATATCAAAATAATCACAATACACACCATGGTCATCTTCTCTATGGTATGATAGTTTAAAAGTATAAGATCATCACACATTAGATTTTAGTGATCATAGATAATATGTGGAAACACATCCCTCAGGCTCATGATAAATATGATTCAACAATATCTCATCAGGGATAAGATCTAAAAAACTAGATTTTTGTGAGAGTTGTCATCATTAATCCATTTCGATGGAATTAGAATCCATGTATGCTTATCCTAAACCACACACTAACGACCCAGGATTTCATGTTTTGAATCAATCAATAGAAAAAGGTAAATTCATCTCATTTTAAATAAATCATCATTTACAATCCAATTGCCCAATTTTCAATTTCAATATGCCAATTCATTTTCAAAATCAAAACATTTTTTACACCAATTCAAGCCTTTTTAATACAAAAAAAATAAAATATTTTCATCGATTCATTTTAAAAAAATTTCTAAAATTAATCCTAAAATCATTTTATCAATTCCAACAATTTTAAAACATGCCTCAAATTTCAATTCCATTGGAATTGGGGTTTTTTTCCAATATCCATGCCATTTAAAATTCCAATCCCACATCATATAAAATTACTTTTTCATAAATCAATTAAATGAAATTTTGAAAAAACGATCAAGTAAAATTTTTAATTATATGGATAATCTTAAATTGAACCACCTAACACTAATCATGAAATTAAATATCAACACCCACAATAAGATCCACCAATGATGAATGAAGGTGAATGAGATCAAGAAACCAAACCAAGTATAAATATCCATTTAAGTGGAGTTTAAATCCATCAAATATTTTAAGATCTATCATACACTAAGAAGGAAGGAAGGGGTTATTGGGAGAGATCAAATGGGAGGAGATCCACTTATCAAGGAAGGGTTAGATCTTCCACTGGCCATTTTATTTTTTAAAGGATGATTTTATCAAAGAAAAATTTGATTATATGGAGCCTTATCAACCTTGGAATAATAATTAGGATCTATTTATGTGTTTTAATATTTTAAATGAGTATTTGGGAAATTTTAAAACAATTATCAGAATAATAAAAACCCACGTGCACAGTTAGCTGGGCTGGGTCACACGGTTAGTCAAACCATCCACCCAAACCATGAACCCCCCTCTTGAATATCTATCTAAGGAACACTATTTCTCCTAGGTGGGTGCATATTTTTTTAAACAATGTTCCTACCTTGAAAACAATCACTATCTAGGGCTGCATGGTTTCCACTGAAGGGGTGCCCATTTTGGGAAAATTGTGCACCAATTGTGTACAACCTAGAAAACCTAAAAAAATTAATATTTCACCTGAATAACCCCTAAAAAGGATCCAACCAAAATGGGAAAGTGGGTCAAGGAATAACTGAAAACTAGTAATATAATGTCACAATATGAACCCCAATAATTCCATGTTCAGTAGTTATATTGGGATCCCCACTCACATGAATGTGCCTATTGATGTAGATTTATAGAACAATGATGTCTATGTGCTTAATAAAATGATTTGAGAATAGATTAGGGTAACGTTATGATATACTTTATTTTACTAATAACCAAAATAATGAAATGTTGACTTACTCTTAATTATCCCTTATAGAGTGAATTTATAGTATATTATTCCCAAATGAAATTTTTACTAATGCTTGCTAAAAGGGATCATAGATGATTTCAAAAAAAACATACAGAGTTTTATCTCAAATATGTTGAAGGGAAAATAAACCTATACCAACCACAGATGTATGCACACATGATAAACTAAAAATAGTGGGATTCATTTATTAGTTGTCGTGAGGTGACTTATTTTAAGGTACATTGTGACTAGTAAGATTGGTTAAAAATATATGTATTTATCACATTGATTAAGAATTTTTAATTTATGAAATAATAACTGATTTATAAAAATAAGAAATCCAATGAAAACCCAACATAAACATATTGTAAATCAAGGATAGGGTAAGCTTCACTTGAAAAAATGTTATGTATTTTAAATCTACCATACTAATTTTATGTGAAATAAAAAAAACAATTATGAACCTCTATTTACATGTAGATTGTTGAATAAAAATAAAAAGACACTTCCATATAATGTCATGTGCTATGAAAGGAGGCATGTGTAATAAATATTGTATACTACTATATAAAAATAATTTATGGAAAGAATGTGTATGTATGACATAATAAAAAAATTATTTCAATCATTATTACATAATAATGATTACTTAATTTCCTATATTTTTTATCAAACATACAGAAAATAATCATCATAATCTATACCCAATGAATGACTACTATCAGTGGCCTTAGAGTGGAAAACAAATATGGTTGTGTTAGAGGTGTGGGTTTTTTTAGAGTTAATGATATATAACCAACTACTTTGTACTTTAGATTACTTTCATATTCAAATAAGGGAACATTAATTAAATTGTCTCATCATATTTTTCTTAATATTCTATATAACAGTAATTTGATAAATTCATAGAGTATTTTTTGTACTGATAAGGTCATAGTAGTTTCCTGTTATACCTTTTCTCAGACTGTAAGGTGTGAGTGCTCATAAGTAGATGAGACTTCCTCTCACGAAGTTTTCACTTATTAATCTCAAAGATGGGAGATTATGAGAATAGTCCTGCTAGTAGGAATTACTCATATTTTAGTGTCATCAAATATTTCTATCCTTGAGTGTGTGTTATGGGCCTTAGAATTTAAGATTATTATTAATATATATCATGAATCACAGACTTAGATATATATTTTTAAGACATGATGAGAAAAGTTCCTTGAGAAGTTAGATACATTGGTTTCATCACAAATGACATGTTATTAATAATAATTTGTGAAAGGATTTATCCCTTCCATATTCATGGAAGTTGATATCTCAACCCTTTTATGGAAATATTTATTTCACATAAATTCCACAGATATAGTGTAATAAAATTTAATTTAGATAGTCAAAGAAAGATGTATCAAGAAAATATGTTGATGGCATGGATGTGCAACCTGCTTGATGAGATATTGATAAAAATGGATTATATTACATAGTGAGCATTTTGATGTGGTTTTCATCATTTTTAGATTAATTTATTTCTCTTGTGTTCCTTGACCTATTGCTAGACAATAATCTTGGACTTTAGTCACTCCCACCTCCTACCAATGAGAAAGAATCTTAGATTATCACACACTAAGTGTTTCTGTTTAACTTGATTAAATTTTATTTGAATTTAATTAATCGAAAAAATGTTATTCTTAATACTATGGAATAATTTTATTCATGTTATATTGATTGTATAAATTAAATAAATTTTTTATTCACTGATATGTGAATAAAAATATATTTATTTATTTTATTAAATGCTTAATAAATATTTATTTTTTAGTATGCGAATGAAATATTTATTTATGAATGAAAATATTTATTTGGGTATTCAACAAATACTAAGGAGTTCGAATGGACAAATATTTCATCCAGTGGTAAATAATTATTTTCAATCTAGTAAATATTATTTATCACTTTCACAAGATGTAATATTCTTAAAAATAATAATTATATTATTATAATATGGAGTAGGGTTTATTAAATGTTTTAATATTGTTTAAGGGATGTACTGAAATTAAAAAATATTCTAACCTAAACCATACCTCTATAAATTTAACATTATGGATATTGTGTAGGTTATCTAAATAGAGAGAATTGTTGCGCACAAAAAATTCTCTTTTTACTCATCCATCTCTCTCCCTCTCAAGAATGATAATGCCAGAGAAATTTCTTTAGAACTGAAGAATGAGAAATCAAGATTGAAAGTGTGAGACTTTTAATTTGTTGTGACAACACTCAAAGATCATGTTTTATTGATCAATGGTAAGTAGAGCATGTGTGGATTACCACTAGAGGGATTCTACCCTTAGACACCAGTAAAATGAGGAAAATCTGAAAGGGTCTTTTCATATGATTGACATTGACTATGAGTATAGAAACCTAAATAGATGGAACTTATTTCTTAAAATATAAATAAATTAATTATAAAACACGAAAGATCATATATTGGGGTTTTAGGAAATTAAAATTAATATACATTTTAATTATGATATCTCCCACTGAATTCTATCCCTATTCTTAGAACCTTCAATTGGTATTAAAGGGATCATGTTTCAATTTATAATTATTTATTTGATTCTTTATCTAAGAACAATTGTTGTTATCTTTTCATTTTAAATTATTCATTATTTAATCTGATTTGAATTAACTTTATTTGAAATATTAATCATGTTCATTCAGTGTTTTTATTTTCTTAAAGGTCTAATAATAGATGAAAAAAGACCAAAGATTCCATCAAGAAATGTAATTTTTTGGGCCAATAAGATAGGGTTACTTGGCGTTTACTCGGATGTATATTTTGTATACCCAAGTTCATTACATTTGGATATGCCAAAAGATATATGGTGGTTCATGCAGTTACTACATGTGTCACATTTATTTCACATCGCATGTAGACTAGTTTATGATGGTATATGGGTTTTTAGATTACATCGTGTGTATCAGTGTACACACTATATAGTATACATGGGTTAATGATGTAAATTGTGCAATATGTGTGGTCATTAAACATGATCAAACAACATGAGAATGAAAAATTGGAGCATTTATTCTATACAAAATTTGTAGGCAGGGTAAATGATGTGTATTTCATCAATTCATTCACCCATGATACAAGCTGAGTTTTTTGGACACGTAGAATTAGAGATACACAGTGTGTAACTAGAGTCCACACATCATATAGTCTCTCGCCTGGGGACATGATGAAGTCCCAGGTGGGTATCCCAGTTACATGGAAAATGAATACACCATGTGTAGTTGGATGTACACACAGTGTATTCTAGACGTGTCAACACACTGAAGCCCCAGGTGTGTGACCTGGATACACAACAACTGATATACACAATACATAGCTGGTCTATCCACATTGTGTATTCACCCATTAAAGAAAATGAATTTTTAATTAGTTGAGGTTAAATAACCATTTATTGAATAGAAAATCTAGATAACCACTTTTTAAATATGGGAAGAGAGAAAACCCATTACAATCAAAGAGTAAAAATTCCTTACTGATTCCAAACCCATAGGTTTTAAAATGGTTCTGATTGTCCAATGTGAAGTAAATATCAAGATAATTGATGGAAAAAACTTTCAGCTTCCCCCTTAACAGACAATTCAGTAGTGATCTTTGTTAATGAAGAATTTAGAATTACATTAAATTTAAAAAATTCTGAATTAAATCTTTATTTTATTTATTGGCACACCATTGTGTGTTTCGAAATTTAATAATGGTTTTAATGAATTTTCAATACTCATTTATTTTATTTTAATAAATATTTAATTATGGGTTCTACCAATTATTTTCCAATAATTCCATAAATTATGGGTATCTCCAATAACGTTTGAATGATCATTAAGATGAAAGATAATTAATTAATTAATGAAATAATATTTTTCTTAATAATAAAGAACAAATAAAGAAATCAATTCTAGATGGTTACTTGTCTATATTTGTTACATGTATATCCGATCATGGGCTCAATCAGGACTTGTGTATGTGTTGGAATTTATTTAATTTAATTTATTTCATGGGTTTTCAAGTATTTAATATTAAAATAAAATGGATTCATATGAGTCATCCCCCCCATTATTGTGTAGGACATGCATGTCCATAACTATTTATGTAATTTACTTAACCAATCTTTTGGTTCCCCTAAACTATGTGTGAGTTATAAATACATGTAATTAATTGAGTATCACAAGGTGTATAGAGGAAATTCTAGACAGAACTATTATAATTTCAAGTCTGGTGATACAAATGTGGACATGTGGAATGTTGTGACTCATTACAAGACTAGAAATATAAGTTAATGTCCACCCATTAAATTAAAAATTAGATAAATATCATGATTAGATTAGTGAATTTATATATTTATTTTGGTCTATGCATTATTTAATGTATGTTTGCAAGACAAAAATCATAGAAATAAATGAATTAATGTGAAAATATGGAATCTTAATAATTGGGTTATGCGTAGATGTTTTGTCAAACATGGTTAATTAATTAAGTAAAATAAAATTAATGTCAACATGAAATGTAAAGGATAAAACAAGATAAAATTTATGTATAATTAAATAAAATCCCTCAACCTAATACTAAGTAAGACAAATCCTTCTATTAATTTATTGAGAATTAAACCATAGAACTATGTATAAGACAAAACCAATTATTGGACACTTACTATTATCGAAGAATTTTTATGAGTATTTTGGGTTGAATAAACTGAAATTGTATTGGGTTTAACAACCAAAGTCCATTAAATACAAATTTAGAGGCAAGTGTTAATGAAATCCACATCAGGATTTCATGATAAGGGAATCCAGTCAACCGATCAAGGAGTTACAAGCCTATAGTTGGCAAGAAAACTTACCTAATTATGTTCTTATGATTTTCATGGAAAAAAATTAGGATCATTAAGAAAAGTAATGGGGATAATTTCCACTAAAATGTCTTAAAAAATATACATTCCAAGTTCAATGGTGAGGGCTATTGAGACATGATACAATAGTGCGAGAAGTAATATAATTAAATTATTATTACTTCTCACATAATTTGTTATCAAGTGAAGTAATAATCATATATTTTAATTATTATAGAAAAAAGGAAATAAATACCATGAAAATAGTGAAATCATTCCTTAACTCAGGGTATGTCATTACAAATACCAATTTTTAGATGTGGTGCAATTTTTTATGTGTTTCACTATTATTATAAATTTTGATTTATGTGTTGGAATCCCATGTTCCTATTCTTCTACCCCAGCTAGTGGGTGAAGGTGAAAATGTATCTTACCAGATATATGTAAAGTATTATTCTTATTTCAAATGTATTATAATATCAATTATAACCAAATATTTGATGATACAATAAAAAGACATGGATACATACACCATAATAACAAATCATCATTTTCTTGAGAAAAATAAGTAAAGTCTTGAAATAAATAAGATTTTCGATGCACTATATCACTGTAAACTGGAAGAAGGTAATCTAGCTACTGATCATGCTTTCAAAATGCTGAACTGTATTGATTTATTAGAGAAATTGGGCTTCCAATTAGATTATAAATTATCCATTAATATTTTTTTGTTATCCTTACCATCTATAGTGTCCTTATTTTTTAAATCTTAGATAAATAAAATGGAAAAGTTTATCAAGAATGTTTTTCCCATATTTCACCAAGAAACTCCACACCTTATAGTGAAATGTTTGAAAGAAAACCCAGAAGATCCTATGGATAATATATAACCAAAATATCCATCAATAAATCCTTCAAATAGAAAAAAATATTTGAGGGAAGATGAATAAACAAGGGTTTATTTGATTCCCATGTGTAAAGCTTAGACATTGGAAAATAAATTGCAATTAATTGAAGAAGAAAGCAGTTTCATCCACTTAAGGTATATACATCAAGTTTCTATTCATCGATTTTATATTAAATTCATTATGATTACAGCATAAATGCATTTAAAAGTGTGAAATGAGAAATAATATAAGGGTTATTGAGTGAACTCAGAAAGAGATGAGAAAGGGTGATTCCTATGTCAGCCAAGGGGAGATGTCTACTTCTCATTTAAAAATGGATTGATTTAAATTTTTAATAATTTTTTCCAAAACATTTATCTCAATGTATTTCTAGAAACAAAGAGTTATTATTTTATATTTTTAATAAATGTTTTTGTTGTACTTTAAATACTGAACTATTAGTTAAATAACTCTTGAATTGAATATATCCATGGTAATGAATGATGAATGTAAAATATAAGACTCTTAACACTTTATGGAAATATAATTATTTTTCCAATAAAACTGAATGTATTTAACTTTTTTATTCCTTTCAAAGTGTTTTTAGTCTCAATTGATCTTAGGTACTAGATATACAAAAAAATTATATATAATGTTTTAGATAAAGAAACCTTTATACATTACAAAGATTTTAAAATTGGTTGAACATAGAAATTTTAAATATTCTAATGTATAAGGTAACTTTATATACTTTATGAGATTCATTTAATAAATTTTATAATTTCCTAGAAAATTAATTGAGTGCACTTGGTAAAGATAAAGGAATATTGAAGATGGCTTGTCAGAGAACATATTACTCAAGTAATAATTGATCATAAATTTGGAGTGAAGGTTATCCCAAACAAAAATTTACTTATATAAATAATTTAATTTGTTACAATAAAATGAATATTAATTATGATTATTATATAAATATATATATAAAATGCTCCATTTTTCCTTCCAAGACACGTTTTTTAAATAGAGTTGAAACAACTAACCAAACAAAAACTATATTTTCTAAATGGATATCATATCAATTATGATATGATAAGAATATATTATGAAAATATCACAATTGTATGATAAAAAACCATTTTCTGAAAGCTAGTATTAGCTACAAATAAATTTCAAAACACTATGGTGCATCTAAGTTAATTTTCTAATAGCCACTAAGGATATTAACATCTAGTCAAGACCGAATATATTTCTATAATGGAATATGTAACATCCTATTAATTTTTTTAGGTATTCCTAAACCCCTATTTTTAATCATGCATTGATTGGGTTTCATTTGGGAGTTTTTAGGTGGAAATCATAAATGTTTTCAAAATTAAGGGCTAGTGGATAGTTGGTGCATAGTTTTTCGAAACCACACACCACTCAATCCAAACATTTTAAACCCACTAAGTGGGGTTTTTCACAGTTGGTGCATGGTTTTTTTGATCATTCACCCTCTTAAGAGAAACCATGTGTCCCATTTAAAACAAGCGCATGACCAGGTTGCACGGTTTGGTCTAACCATACAGGTCTTCCCAGCTAACCGTGTGTATAGATTTTTAATTAATATGAATTTTGGTTAAACATTTCTAAACCCCCTTTTATGTCACTAATGGACTGGAAAACCCCATAATTGATTTCTCCATTCCTCAGAGTTCCCAAGAATAATTGTTGGCCCCATGAACCCCTCCCAAAAGTATATCAATACTTGAAGAACACTGTTTGATATTCAACTAGTAGGTTTTCTCTTTCCGTTCTCATTATCCTGCTATCTTTATCTTCCTCCCTAGGGTTACATGAATCCTTATGTTAAATTTTGGATCAAATACCCTTTTTTTTGTTATAACCCTTGGTTATATCCTTGTTACCTATATTCCATGATCATAATTCTTCATTGAAGAATCTCGGCTAGGGTTTGGTAATTTGAGATCCATTAAACCCGAGGTAGTTAGTTCTGTTACAATGCCCAATTTATGATAACCCTAAATTGATTATTTTAAATTTCAATTGTTTGAATTAAATATAATTTCTTTATTTCAATGAAATTTCATTCAATTTTTTGATTAAAACCCCAATTCCATCCAATTGGGGTTTCTGGAAATTGGTTTTTGAATTAAATTGGGAAAAAACCCAATTATATTGAATTGGGTTGTGTTTATAAAAATTGTTTCAATTAGATTTTTGAATTTATTTATCGAAATAAATTTTATGGAAAATTGTGAAAAACTAAAATTCCATTAAATTTGTTGTTTAGTGTGAAATTGATGGAATTTTATAAAAATTCAATTGTTGAATTTAATTGTGAACCTGAATTCTAAGATTGAATTGTGAATTTATTTCAAATTATTATATTGTGGAGATGGATTAAAAATTGTTTTTATAGAAAACATAGGTCTTTATCTCAGAAAATGAATGTTTTTTATTAAAAATCAATTTTGATTTTTAAATCGAAAATTATCTTATTTGATATGGAGAATTGGATTAATTGTATTTTAAGAATTCATAAAATAAATTGTCCATCATTGATTTTCTATTAGAGCATGTGAAAGACATTGGTAGTTAGTGAGTTATTGGACAACCCTCTATGATTTACAACATTCAAAACATAAATGTTGTACAAAACATCCCTTAGGTGATGGTGATGAGTCCCCTTTGACCTGAGATCAAAGGAATGTATGTACATATTGTTGTGTTGCCTTTAGTGTATGGATCCCCTTATCCTAGAACTATCATACCATCTTATTAACATGACAATGTTACACTCTTGTTTGTATTTAAAATAAATATATTCGATTGTTTTAAATTATTTTAAATTCCTTCTAATTTATATAAAAAAAATTTAATTAAATTTTTTATCTAATCCTTTCATGAAGATTACCATTGTTTTAGAAATATTTCCATCATTTGAAATGTAAAGCAAGAATTGTTTTAATTATGTTTATTGAAATTCAAAACCGGTTAGTTTAAAATTGAATGCTCTATTTGGATAATTTAATATTGTAATATATTATGAAATATATGGTGAGACCCTACTGAAATTTTTAGATCACACCATATATGTTCCTTCGGGTGTTTGTAGATTATCTCTTTTTAGGTTCAAGTAGGGGTAAATTACCACTTAGAGGTGGTTCAAGCTATTGATATGTAGACTTGGTGAGTTATGGTCAAGTTGGGACTTGGGCTATTTTACCTATTTATCCAGTAATATTTTGTAGTACTTTGGTTTGTTATATGTATTTTACTTCGGGTAACTTACTCTCAGTGGAGTTTCTTTTGTATGCATATTGTCTTGTTTCTTTTACTTTCGCAATGTGTGTGGAAAAATCATTCCCACTCACAATTTTTATGATTCTAGGTGCTAATCATAAACCTATAGAGATCATGAATTTCCATAGGTATATGTTAGGGCTAGCTTAGTTATCGAGTTACCAGGGTACCCAGGCTGGTTTGTGACAATGTTGTACCAAAGGTTCAGATTGGGCTTTTTTTCTTGATGTCAATATCCATTGTGTAATATTTTTGGGACATATGAGGTAGTTTTGATTGAGTGATTGGCCAGATCTCACCACAATGAACCTTAATTCACCAGGGGTCATTAAGTAAATATGTATTAAGGATTTGTTCAAGTCTTTTTCCTTAATTTTGATTTTGATATATTGAAATCCAAATATATTTTGTTAATATGATTGAAATAATTTGCATTGTTACTCTTTTTTAGTGTAATTGGATGTCTTAAATGTAGTTTTTTGATTCTTTATAGTATCATTCCTTTGAGGATGTGTTTGAATAAGATACATGAAAAAGTCAGTAATGAACCACATTGAGTGAATCCTCTCGTGGACCAGAGTTCAGTTGAGGTGATTATCTGTACTATCCTAGATCTGGGAAAGGCACCACCCTAGTTCCCATTTAGGCTCCAACTGTAGAACCTTAAAGGGATGTTCTTAAGATTTATTCTCAAGATTTACTTTTCTTTATCCTTGAGAGGATGAGGATTGGATGAAAGGAATGGATCATTTTTTTGGGTTCTTGGACACACCCATGGAAATCAAGGTAAATTATTCCACCTTCATAATAGAAGGGCCAAGAAGGAGATGGTGGGACATGATAGTGAATGTGAAAAAACATTAGGGCTAAGTAAAGAAATACTTAAAGGTTATTTTCACTGACTAGTTTTGTCTAGTGTTAATGCTATTGGACAAGGATATGGAGTTTTTCAAATTTGAGATAGCTGATATAACTGTGGTACAGTATGTAAACCATTTTACTAAGCTTGTACAGTTTTTACCGAATATAGTATCAAATGATAAGATGAAGGATCGATGGTTTGATTTGGTACTTCGATAGGATATTCATTATCGGGTTTTTATTGTTGAATCTCCCTTTTTATCATGATTTACTCGATAGAGCATTGAAGATTGAGATTGGCCTAGCTGGTAAGTCAGGTTTATTAGAATTTTCCTTCAATCCCAGGGGTATTTGAAATTCCTCTAAGGTAAATAAGATGTGCAATGATTCTCATGGTGGTTCTCGATATCAGTTTCATTCTAGACCTCCAATAGTTCTTGGAATAGTCCCTTTTATTTTTTACCATTGTGGAAATATAGGGTATTCAAATTGGGTTTTTACTAAGGAAACTGAGGTTAGTGGTTCTTGTGGATGCTCATGTCACTTAGAAAGATTTTTCCATGTTTATTACACTCCTCATAGTGACACAAGATCATCCACGCATTTTATAAATGCAGCACAATCAGATGCTTTAAGGGTAAAATGGTTCTAGACACATGTATCTAGAACAAAAATTCTTCATGCAGTGGAAGAGTCTCCAGAGGAAGTAGATACGGGTCCAGTGACTGTGAAAGGAAACATCACTATAGCACCGTCATTAGTGACAAATTTATTTGATACTAGTGCATCTCATTTGTTTTTTTCCACTCTTGTTGGTAATATTATTAATCTTTCTACATAACTTTTATCTTATTAAATGGATATAACTAAACCCATTGGTAGGACGAGATAGAAGGGTATTCATAGCCCAACTTGTGTTTTCACTCTATTTAATGTCAGGATTACCTAGATATTTTTGGTTGTTGACATGAAATCACTCGACATAATTTTTTATATAGATTGGATCATTGCTAATAAATCCCAAATTGATTGTCATCTTCGATGGGTCTCCTTTATAGTGCCAAATGGGGTTTTCCAAATCTTTTGAGTAGAATGCGACCCACGATCAATCAGAGCCTAATATTCTTATATAGAGTTGGGAAAAGTGATATATGTGTTTTAATTTGATCTAGAGTGAGAATATTTGAGTGGTGATCTCCCTCCAGTTGTCTTTAATTTTCTCAATTTGTTTCCTTATGACTTATTTGGGTTGAAACTGGTAAGGGTAGTGGATTTTTTCATTGAATTAATGCCTAGTACTCAACCAGTTTCTCTTCCATATTACTATATAAAACCAAATGAATGTAAGGAGATGAAGTCACCATTTTATGAAATTCTTGAGAAAGGATTTATAAGCTTGAGGGTGTCACCTTGCACAGTACTAGTTCTCTTCACTAAGAAATCTAAAGGTTCACTTTACCTATGTGTTGATTACCAGAATCTCAATCGAGTGGTGGTAAACAACAAGTATCTAATGCCAAGGATTGATGATATATTTCATCAGTTGAATGGGGAAAAGTGGTTCTCAAATATTGACCTTAGATCTAGTAACCATCAGTTTTTTTAAAAGGTTCAGAGCATGAGTAAACCCATGCTCCCCAAAATTTATAAAATAAAAGTAAAAATGTCAGATGAATACACGAGGTACAATGGGCTTGTACCATAAATAGAATCAATGAAAAGAAAGGATATTGGAACCTCTAGATCATCCCTGTGAGGTCATGGGAGAGCACAACATGAATATAGTCTATACTCACCAGAGCATCCGCCCAGCAGCACACCTTTCCAATCAGAACTCACACACACCACAGCTCCAATTTTTTAGCACAATGTAGAAAAAATCCCCGCCTCCGTTCCTTGAAGATCCACAAAAAAAGAGGGAAATTATGCTTGTAAATTCATCAAAAGGGGTGATGAGCCTTATATTATTTTCATGAAATTAATGAACAGTATTTTCCAAGAGTATCATGATACTTTCATGGTAGAAGTTTTTGATGAAATCCTTGTTTACAATCTATCTGAGGAGGACCATGTGCGTCATCTAGGAATAGTTATGAGTTTCTTGAAGATTCACCAAATTTATTCCAAGCTTTCAAAATGTGATTTTTGGATCCAAGAAGTGAAATTCATGGGACATGTGGTGTTAGAACATGGTATTTCAATTGATATTGAAATGGTGAATAATGTTATTAATTGGGAATAACCACAAAATGTCTTCGAAATTTGGATATTCTAATGTTTGTCTAGAAATTATCATTAATTCATTAAATATTTCTATAATTTAATATCTCTGATGATTGCACTAACTCAAAAGGGTGTATATTTTGCTTCGTATGAGAACATTCAACATTCTTTTATTGAGCTTAAATTTTTTTTTACTACTATGCGGATGTTGACACTTCTAGAGGAAGAGAAGGGCTATGTGGTCTTTTATGATGCATCGAATTCAGGTTTTGGATACATTATTATGTAGGGAAATCAAGTTATTTCTTATGGACCTCATTAGCTTAGGCCACATAAGAAGAACTATCTGAACCATGACCTTGAACTTACAGATGTGATGCATGAACTTAAGAGTTTTTTGTACCAGCTTTATGGATAATGGTTTACTATGTTTTTTTCACAAGATCTTGATTTATATATTCTCTAAATAATTTAATCTCCTCTAGAGTCATTAGGTGGAATAAATATAGTATTTCAATTTCAACATCACTTATACCTAATGGAAAGGAAATGTCGTTGCGATTCTTTGAGTATGAAACTTACAATCTAGGAAGTGAGAGAAACAATGTAGGATTGGAACATGATGTATCTCTTTTCACAGTTTCATATTCGTGTCTAGGAATCAGGGGTTGAGGTTTCCTTGTCCAGTGTTCAGTCGAAATCTTAACTTCTTGAATTTATTATTTATGAATAACAACTTGATGATGAGTTCTGTAGCATTATATATTCCCTTCATGTTTTGGAGACTATGCCTCATTGGTCATTCTCAATCGATGGGATTCTGTGATTTTGGAGTTGTTTTATGGCACTATATTCATTAAGTAATGTTGTGATAGAGGATTTCTATAGTTACTAGTGGGCAGTTCACTGAGGAACCACAAATATGTTCTATGAAATGATGATACAGTTATGGTTTCCAAAGATGTGATGGGGCATTGATGAATTTGTTTCTCATTATTATACTTTCCAGCGGGTTATGGAGGATCACTAAAAAACATTAGATTTTCATTGGCCACTTACAGAACCAAATTATAAGTAGGATGATATAACTAAGGAATTTTTGGTTTGGTTGTTTCATAACCAGAGAAAATATATTGTAACATGGGTTGTGATCGATCATCTGACTAAATCGGATCACTTTTTACCCATTTGTGATACAACCTAATTTGCAGAGTTAAGAAATATCTATCTGAAATAGATTATTAGTTTGTACATATTTCCTTCTACTATAGTATCTATTAGAGATCCTTGGTTTACTTTTCAATTTAGGATAGGACTTCAAGAGGCACTGCGATCTCAGGTCCATCGGAAAATGACATACCATCTACAATCAGATAGTTGGAAAGAAACTGAAACATATATTCTTGAGGAAATGTTTTTTTCTTGTGTTTTCAACTTTTCTGGGGCTTGGGATGATCACTTGGGATGGTATAGTTTTATTATAACAATAGTTACCATTCATGAATCATAAGATATCATTTTGAGGTCTTATATGGCCAGCCTTGTAAATATATGTTGTGTTCTTCAAAGATTGGAGAAAGTTCATTGGTTGGACCAAGCATGGTCCAAGGGATTAAAAAAATTAGTTGATTCATTATAAAATGTTTATGGAATAGATATGGTATAAATAATATGATGATCTTCATTGTAGAACATTTTAATTCATATTTGGTGACCAGGTGTTCTTGAAAGTTTCTCCTCGGTTGGGTCATCGACAAGTTGGGAGATAACAGAAACTTTCCCCTTGTTGTGTGGGATATTTTGAGGTTTTTGAGAAAGTGGGGAAATTATCTTACATTTTATCACTTCCACAACTTATAACATTGATATATAATGTATTTCATGTATCTCATATTTGTATGAATCGTTATGATCCATATCATGTTCTGAGCTAGGATGATCTTTTGGTTAATCCTGGTTTATCCATGACAGAAAGACCAGTCCGGAGAGTTGATTCTGAATCCAAGGTACTTATTGGGAGGAATTTACCTTTGATTTTTGTTAAATGTCATCATGGTTTTGATTCTCATGAGACATGGGAGAGGGAGGTGCTGGTGGGAGAGCAGTGGCCTCATCTATTTGGCATGGAAGCTTCTTTATAGGATTTATGGGGACATAAAGTTCCTATTATGGGGAGGTTATAAAATCATGTTATAGTTTTTAGTTATTACTTAAACCCTTTTTTAAATCATTATTTTTTTTGGTTTCTTTTTGGAGTGTTCTGGTTGAAATTTTAATTTTTTTGATAATTATGGGCTAGTAGACGGTTTTCCCAAACCATGCACCCACTCAAGGAAAACTCGGAAAACCTAGGCATTTGGGTTTCACACAATTGGAAAATAGTTCTTTAGACTGTTATCCCTCTTACTATAAACTTTGTGGCACATTTAAAACATGTTCAAGTCTAGGTCACACGGTTTGGTCTAACCGTGTGGGTCTGCCCAGCTAACCTTCCGTATGAGTTTTTAATTAATCTGAATTTTGATTAAAAAATATCTAATCTCTTTTTTAGGTCCTTGATGGACCAGAACAATTGATAATCAATTTCTCCCATATTTTAATCTCCCAAAAACAATTTTTGATCCCCCATACCCCTCATATATGCAGATCAAACCTTGAGGAATGTAATTTGATCTTCACCTAGTAGGTTTTTCTCTTCTCGTTATCATTATCCTGCTATCTATTTCTTCCTACCTAGGGTTACATGGATCCTTGTGTTGAATTATAATCTAACACCCTCTGTTTTGGATTAAAAACATTAGTTTTATCTTTATTAATCAGATTCAATGATCATGTTTTTTCATTGATGAATCCTAGTTAGGGTTTGGTGATTCGAGAACCATTGATCCCAAGGTAGGTGGTTATGTTATAGTGCCCAGTTTATGTTAACCCTAAATTACATTGATTTATTTCAATTTTTCGATTAAAAAATCCAATGAATTGGGGTTTTGGAAATATTTTTTTGCATGAAATTGTGAAAAACACTCGATTCTATTGAATTGGGGTGTGTTTATGGAAATTATTTCAATTAATTTGTTCAATTTAATTTTGGAAAAGGATTTGATGTGAAATTGTGAAAAACCCCAATTCTAGTGAATTAAGCGTTTATTTTAAAATTGATGGAGTTTGGTGAAAATTAAATTGTTGAATTTAATTGTGAAAGTGAATTTTGAGATTTAATTGTGAATTGATTTCAAATTACTATATTGTGAAAATGGATTTAAAATTGTTTTGATAGAACCCTTAAGGGTTTATCTTGAAAAAGTCATGTTTTTTTATTTAAACCCCATTTTGGGTTTTAAATAGAAAATTGAAATATTTGAAATGGATAATGGGTTTAATTGTACTTTATGAATTCTTAAAATAAATTTCCCATCATTGATTTATTATTAGAGAACATGAATGACTTAGGTAGTTAGTGAGTTATTGGACATCACTCTATAATTTAGAAAGTTCCAAATCATAAATTCAGCACGTCACATCCCTTAGGTGATGGTGATGAGTCCTCTTTCACCAAAGCTCAAAGGGACATTTGTACATATTGTTGTGTCACCTTGAGTGTGTGGAGTCAGTTATCTTGGAATTACCATACTTTCTTAGTAACATGACCATGTTTCTCACTTGTTTTTTATTTCAAATGAATATATATCATTTTCATAAAATGTTTTACAAGCATTCTGATTTATATAAAATATTTTATATAAAATTGTCTATTTAAAGAATTTTGTGAAAAGAAATATTGTTTAAGAAATATTTCCATCATTTGAAATGTAAAGAATGAATTATTTTAATTAGGTTTTTAAATTGAAAAACCTGTTAGTTTTAAAATGTAATATCTCTTTGGTTAATTTAATATTCAAATCCATTATATAATCCTTGGGGAGAACCTACTAGGATTTTTATATCACACCCTACTTGTGCCTTCAGGTGTTTTTAGATTATCTCATTCTAGGTTTAAGTAGGGGTAAATCGCCACTTTCATGTGGTTATATCTATTTATCCATGGACTTGGTGAGTTATGTTTGAGTTGGGACTTGGACTATTTCCCTATTTTTCTGTTACTTTATTGTAGTACTTTGAATTTTTATGCCTATTTGACTTATGGTACCCTATTCACAGTGGATATTATTTTTTATGAATACTATATTGTTTCTTTCAATTTCATAATGTTTGTGGAAAAATCATTCCCACTATAATTTTTTATGATGAATTGTGCTAGTCACAAACCCATGGGGATCCGGAACACCCTTTAGTCTATGTTATGACCAGTTTAGTTATCAATATATTATGGTACCCAGGATAGTTCGTGAGAGAATCATATCTATTTAAATATGGTGGTATCATACTTAACTTCTATGGTTTAAGGCTATTTATTTATATATGTTGGCATAGGAATACTAGACTCCATTGATCTTAGTGGGAGGAATAGTTCCAGAGACACATACTGCATAAGAATTAATAACCAAAGTGGTGTTTTATGTTCACTATGGTGGGTGATACATGTTTTTTTCTTACAAATTAATGGTTTCAATAAATAAGTAGTAAATTAAAACTGATAAGGTTGGAAATTATATATAAATTCAAGCAATGGAATCCATGTATCAAAATTCATGAATCAATATTTTGAATGTTTATATGAATTAATACTACTAGTCAACATTCAAGGGAAACTGAACATGGTTGGTATAATATGGTAAAAATAAAGCATGATTTATTTTCATATTTTTACACTATTAAAAAAATTCACCTCTCATAATGAAAAAATACATTTTGAATTTTACTTGTCAAAGCATACTTCTATTATCATCATATTGGGTTATTGATTGTGAAGGCCACCTCATTTAGAGAAATCCTTACAAAATATGTCTATATGACACAACGAAAAAAAGACACTATGGTAAAAATCTGAAACGAATAACTAAAAGGGTTGATGAAATAAATAACTATCAATAATATATACAGAATACATAAATACATTTATGAATAAATTACTCATAATGATTATAGAATATTCATTTGGAAATGAATCAGTAACATATGTATCTATCTAATTAGTGGGAGTGATATAAGTTTTTCAAGTTAGATATGTTGATAACATATATAAAATGAATTTTGTGTCTTTCCAATTTTTTAATACTAAGTAATGAAATTTAACAAAGTTTTACTTAAAGTAGCATCCATGTTCTGGAGAAAAAGATCTATAAAATGGATCTATGTATTTTATTAATATAATCATAGTATATATATTAATAATGTACATCAAAATACAAGTAGAAAAAACTCAAGAGAGAATTTTTATAGGCATAAAATCCATTCATTAGAACATTCATGGGAATTGGAATTGATCATGGAGATTAAAATAGTTTCAAAAACTTAAGCACTATGAATTCATATCATGTTCTATAATTTGTATTGATATTTGATATTAATATTTCATAAAGCATAATAGTTTAATATCAAAAAAATACAACATAATTTTATTGAATTTTAGTTAGAATTATCCAACAGTACTTTGAAAAGTAAAACATGAAGAGTTATTGGTGTTTAGAGAAGTGAGAATACTTCTGATCAAGATAATTGAACACTTATAATTATTTATTTCAATTTTATCTAGTATCAATGATGAGGTTATATTAATATTAATAATAAACTTATTATATCTAGTGGTTTCCATATCTACAATATTTGAGTACGTCATAGCTTTCAAAATAGCTTAAAAAGTGGTTTATCAATGTCCTATTCTGATTTTGGGTTATACCAAAACATAGAGGTTTATCATTTTATGATAAAATATGAATATTAATTTAGTAATTATTTTAGGATTCAAACATGGTAATAAGATGTGGACACTCGATTAAACTAATTCATGATGTATTTTCTCAATATATCTATGTTGTAGTAAATAGTTATGTAACATAGAAATGTGGTTTAACCAACCCTATTCATAGAAACATGGTAGGCCTAGAAACCATTCCATACTCAACAAAATCATGTTTAACACATGAGGACTATATTTTCATTAGTAATTAAATCTACTTAAAGTGGGACATTTTTGGATATGGCTCCTTATAACCAACTACTTTGTACATTAGATTAATTATATATTAAAATAAGTGAGTGTTAATATAAATGTAGTACCACATATTGATTATTCTTCTTTATAACATTAATTTGATAGTTTAATAGAGTATATACCACATTGATAAGGTTACATCAGTTCCCTACTATGATGAGAACATTTTTATTATACGAAGATAGTGAGCATTGGTATGTGGTTGTCATTGTTGAAAAATTATGGAATTTCTCAGGGGTTCCTTAACTCGTTACTAGATAGTAGTCTTGGAATTTTTTAAAACCCAACTTATCCTAATGAGAAAGGATCCTAGAGGGTCTCAAACTATGTGTTTCTATTAATAATGATCTAATTATCTTTGAATTTAGTTAATGGGATACATATTGTTCTCAATACCAAGGAATAATGTTATATACATCACATAAACTATATAAGTTTTTATTCACTGGAATGTGAAAAAAATAGTTATTTTATTAAATATTTAATAAATATTTATTTTCTGGTATGTGAATGTAATATTAATTTATGAATAAATATATTTATTTTGTCATTTAACAAATATCAAGGAGTTTGGATAGACTAAGACTTTATCTGGTAATAAATAATTATTTACAAGCCAGTATATATTATGTATCATTTGTGCATGGTAGATCACACCCAAAAATAATAATTATATTATTATTACATGGAATGGGGTTCTTTAAATGTTTTAAAATATTTTAAGGTCCAACATGAAATTAAATAATACTATAACCTAAACCTTAACTTTATAAGTATCCTGTTTTTACAATTTTGTTGGTAATCTAAATGGAGATATTTTTTTCACATAACAAATTCTCTTTGGACTCCTCCATATGTCTCCCTATCAAGAATGAGAAGGAAATATATATTTCATCAAGACCGAAGAACAATCAATCAAGAATGAAATATGCAAGTATTTCGATTCACCACACTAACAACCATAGATTGTGTTTCATTTCATAGAGATCATTAGGGCATGTGTAGATCACCATTAGAGAAATTCTACCCTCATATCCTCACCAATGAAATTAAGGCAGTCCAAAAGGGTCTTTTCAGATGATCAACATTGACTACAAATAATGAAACCTAATATGATGTAATTACATTCTTCCAATCTGAATAAATTAATAATAAAATTATCATGCAAGATCCTCTATTTGGGTTCCAGGTAGTTGAAATTTAAAGAAATTAGAAGTATCCTTTCCCTCATCGTGCACTTACATTGTTCTCGGAGTGTTCATTTTTGGGGTGTCGATGCAAACATATTTTGATAAAAGAAATGAATAGGGGATAAAGATAAGAAAATGGAGGATTTGAATGCATGATTAGATTCCCTTGAAGAAAAATATAATTAGAAATTATAATTGTTAAAAAATGTTATGGAAAGGAATCAAATTAAAGAAATAACATAAGAAAACCCTCTACAAGAAGACCCCACCCACTCCCACCATCTTTGAGGTGATCCATTCCCCTCAAAGAGATGTCTTAGAAGAGGTCGTCAATATTTTCAAAATTATTTCTATAAAATGTGAATCATGGAGACACTGATATCTTTCCTGTATTGATAGTCTACATGGGGAAAATGATTTTTATTTATATATATAAACACACACTCATCACCTTGTTGTGAAGGGTACAATGTATAATATCCAAGGAGATATTCTACACAATATAAAACATCCATTTTTTATATGATAGTCATGATTAACATAGATCTAGTTTCGAGTATTGATCTATTGGTTCCAATAAATGATTAATATATACATAAGGTTGAAAAAGATATTGAAATAATCATTGTATGACCATTAGATCTTCTAAAAATCATGTCGACGAGGAGGTATTCATTTCTAATTTGTTTTTCATGAAAAACCATTAACAATTAATGAAAAAAGGACTGAATCAATGAATGTTATTACATACAAAAAAATGGAATGAGGTGGAATGGAAGGTTAAATCAAAATAATCTAAAGGATTAACCAAGCAATCAAAAATAACTTCACAAAGTATCTTTAACCCACCCATTAAACATTGACATTTAATAACATTAAATAATTACATGGATACAACATTAGAAAATTGTGTTGCGGTCAAAATTGATTGTGAAGAACAGATGTATGTAGAGGATATTATAGAATATATTGTTATTGAGAATGTGAATGAAATAATCATGCATTAATGTCTAGTATTATCAGTTATAAATGTATACATGAGTTGTGTTTTCATGTTTTGTTTATCTGATAGAAGATCTACTATGTTGATTATGACTGAATAATATTTATATTTTTACAGCCGTATATATGAATACTATTTGATGGAAAAAACCATTTGAGAATAAATTTGGACTCATTATTCCGCACATAACATCTATAGAATAATTCTCATTGGAACCAAATAAAATTGAAGTAATATAGGAAAAACATTCCATAATGTTTGAAAGAAAACTAGCAGATGATAGACTCTTCATAATACCAATGATGCAGGGGTAAAACTCTACAATTTAATCATACCAAATATATTATCATTCATTTAATTAATTAATTATTTTTGTTATTTTGGTATAATTGGTTACTCATTTCTGTCAATTTCAATACTCCAAATATATATTTTCTAGATTCAATGCATGGAAGCTGAAAAAACTGACCACACCTGATGGAGTTTATCAATTTTTTATACGCTTCATGAAACATTTTACAACTAAAATTAAAGTTATAAATTTTATATTATGTATTAATTAATATTCTATTATGGTAGGGTTATGTTTAAATATTTTCAAAATCATGGAATGAGGATAGTCTATGATTAAATAGAGCCTATATAGTTTTAAAAGAGGATAAGTATTGGGGTATATATAATAATACTTCACTATAAAAACAAATTACATATTTTTTCAAACATTTTTGTTGTTTCTGAAATAATCCAATGGTAAAGACTATGGTTATTATTTTTTCAAATTTATGAAACATATTTTATGTCATCAATAAACTACCATCCCCAAAGAGGTATTTTTGAAGACAATTATAATTTCATTTAAAATATTTATTAATGCTTTATTTATTTATATTTTCCTAGTACTACCTTTACTATCAATAGTCCTTATATTCACAAGAGGAAATATATTTGTTTATAAATTAATGGGTAGAATACCTGGTGTTATAATGTATACAAAAATTGTGAAAATGTGACTCCTTCTACTTATTTAATTTATTTTCTCATTATTTTATCTATTTTTTTTAGTTAATTTCCTTATCATTTTTAAATTGATAATTTATAAAAATGATCCATAAGTCATTTTTTACATGAAGGAATCAACCACAACTTAATCCAATACACAATGTGTCTGTTATAACACAAAGTGCTTGTTTTATGTTTAGAATTAGCATTTTAGTTGAAAAAAATCACATACACAACACCAAGAAAAAATAGTTATATTATTTTTATACTTTAGAAAAAGAACCCATAAATTTTTTGTAATTTGTAGGAATCAGTAGCACCTCAATGAACGGTGTGACCGGTATGAGTCCAAGTTTATGTTTTTAGTTTAAAATGAAATTTTAGCTCAAACACACACCACACACTCAAAAATGAGAAAACACATTCATATTATTTTGATAATTTGAAAAAATTTCCTTAAGTCATTTTTAATGTGTATGAATCATCCAAACCTCAATTAAATACATGGTGAGGCCAATATGACTCAAAGTTTCCATTATCAATTTCCAAATGACAATTTAGTTAAAAACTTGTGTCGCTCACTAAAAACCAAAAATACTTTATTGTATTGTCTTGATAATTTAGAGAAAAACAATTATATGTAATATTTTTTGTTTAAGAACTATTCTCATAAAAAACCAACAAACTATGTGATTTGTATGACTCAAGGTGCGTGTTTTCATATTAAATTGACATTTTAGAAAAAAAGACATGTGACATACCCAAAACTGATAAAACACATTTTGATTGTGTTTATACTCTAGAAAAAATGATCAATAATTCATTTTTGATGCGTCATAATCTACCAAATTCAAATCCAATGCATGGTGTGACTGGTATGACTCCAGGTTCGTGTTTGAATTTTAAAATGATATTTTAGTAAAAATAACATGTTTCGTACTCAAAAATGATCGAATGATTCTGTATTGTTTTAAAACATTAGAATAATGATCCATGAGTTATTTTTGACATTTAGTAATAACTTGAACCTAAATTTTTGACTCACATTGTGACCAGTATGACTTGAATATTATGTTTCTATTTAAAATGACATTTTAGTTCAAAACACACATCACATACTGAAAAAATAGGAAAAAAATTTGGATTGTTTTTATACTTTATGAAAATTATTTACAAGTTTCTTTTTTGGTGTTGGAATCATATAAACCTAAATCAGATACATGATATGCTTGATATGACTCAAAGTGTCTCTTTTCAGTTTAAAATTTAAGTTTTAGTTCAAAATATTTGTCACTAACTAAAAACTAAGAAAATATTCTTGTATTATCTTTTTATATTAATAAAAATATTCGTAAATCATTTTTTATGTTTAGGAATTAGTCTCATATCAAACTAACACATTATATGATTGTTATGACTCCAAGTACAAGGTTTCAGTTTAAAATGACATTTTCGAAAAAAAAGACAAGTGAAGTACTCAAAAACAAGAAAACACATTTCAATCAATTGTATACTTTCGAAAAAAGATCTGAAAGTGATTTTTTATGTGTAGGAATATGACACATCTCAATCTGATGCACGGTGTGACCAGTATGACTCCAAGTGTTTCTTTTTATTTAAAATTGATGTTTTAGTAAAAGTAAAGTGACATACTCAAAATCAATCAAACAAATTTGGATTATTTTGATACTCTCTAAAAATGATCCACAATTTCTTTATGATATCTAAGAATAAACCTCACCTGAATCTGATACTTATTGTGCCTGTTATGACTCAAATTGTGTGGTTTCAGTGTAAAATCTACATTTTATTAATGAATTATTTTATGTTTATGTTTAATTTATATATTTATAGAATTGATAACATAATAATTGTTTTCTTATATATGTGGAGTATTTTTCTCAATTTGGGGTGGCTTGTTCAAAGCTACTTGGGCTCATGAGAGATTGTACTTTGAGGTTTCATCTAAGATTGTGGAATTAGGGAAATGAGTTAAGAATGTAAAAAGACATAATGAAAATTTTAATTCATAATACTTATTTAGTTTATTTTTTCATCATTTATCTATTTTATTTTATTTCATTTCATTATAATTTTTATCTAATACTTATTTATAGTTTCACATATATTTTGGGAATTCATGTTTTATTTCAACTATTTGAAACAAGCTAGAAAAAGAGACACGTTTCTTTCAAATAAAAGAGGAAACCCCATGATTCCTAAAACTTGAAGTGAATCATAAGGATGCATCTACCAAGTGATTTTTAAATAGTTTAATTCAAATAATTACTTCACAAAATATCTATCTTTAACATTATATTGAATGGTGTATGAGTCAACCACATCTCAATTAGCCGCACATCAATCTGATACACAGTGTGCTCAGTATGACTTAAAGTGTATATATTTAGTTTATAATTTAAAGGGTTGTTAAAAACACCCATCACATACTAAAAACCAATAAAAAACATTCATATTGTCTTTCTTCTTTAGGGGAAAAAATTCATAAGTGATTCTTAATGTGTAGAAATCATTTTCACATCAATCGAGTGCACAGTGTGACCAGTATAACTCCGAGTGTGTATTTTTATTTAAAATTGACATTTATTCAAAAAGAATAAGTGATATAATCAAAATAGATAAAACACATTCATATTGTTGTGATACTTTAGGAAAATTATCTATAAGTTATTTATATGACATATAGGAATCAGCCACGCCTCAATATGATACGTGGTGTTTCCTATATAACTCAAAGTGTCTGTTATTTCTATAAAATTGATATTTTATTCTTATACATATATGACTCACAAAAAATCAATAAAATTCACTCAAATTGTCTTGATACATTAGGAAAATTAATCATGATTAATTTTGGAGATGTAATAATCATTATCATGTCAAACTGATACATGATATGACTGGTATGACATAAAGTGTGTATTTTAATTTTTAAATAAAATTTTAATAAAAAATATAAGTGACATAATCAATCCTAATAAAACTCATTTTAATTTTTTTGATACTTTATAAAAAGTATCCTTAAGTAATTTTTGATGTGTAGAATTAGCCACTCCTCAATATGATGCATGGTGTGACCGGTAAAATTGATATTTTGGTAAATAAGACAAGTGACATACTCAAAACTAAGAAAAAATATTTGGATTGTTTTGATACTTTATGAAACAATACATAAGTCTTTTTTAATTTATATGAATTAACTTCACCTCAATCTGATACAAGTTTTTCTCCATATGACTTAATGTGTCTGTTATTATTCTAAAAATGACATTTTAGTTCAAAATGTGTGTCACCGACTGAAAACTAAGAAAACACACGTGAATTGTTTTAAGACTTTTAGAAAATGATTCATAAGTATTTTTTATGTGTATGAATTATTCTCACATCAAACCGAAACAATAAGTGACCTGTATGGCTCAATGTTCTTTTTTTTTAAATGACATATTAGTAAAACAAAAGAGAAATAGTAAAAATTGAGAAAACTCATTCAGATTTTTTTGATACTTTCATAAAACTATCCATAAAAAATTTTGACGTGTTGGAATCATCCAAAACTCAATCCAAATTATGGTGTGAGCGGTATGACTCCAAGTGTGTATTTTTATTTTAAATTTTCATTCCAGAAAAAACGACAAGTGACATACTCAAAAATGAGAAAATGAATTCTTATTATTTTTATACTTTTGTAAAATAATCCTTAAGTAATTTTTGACATATAGGAATCATCTATACCTCAATCTGATACACGGTGTGACCCATATGACTCAAAGTGTCCATTATCAGTCTAAAATTAACATTTTAGTTCAAAATGTGCTTCGCTCGCTGAAAATAGGGAAAATTCACTCTAATTCTTCATATGTAATTTTTATATGTAGAAATCAGTATCATATCAAACCGACACATGATGTGATCGGTTTGACTCAAGGTGTGTGTTTTTGGTTTAAAATGACATTTTACTAAAAAAAGACAAGTGACATACTCAAAACTAAGAAAACAAATTCAAATTGTTTTTATACTTTATAAAAAGGATCTATAAGTCATTTTTGACATTTAAGATTTATTCATACCTCAATATGATTCACAATGTGACTGGTATGACTCCAAATGTGACTTTTTATTTAATATTAACATTTTAGTAAAAAAGACAGGTGACATACCCAAAACTATGAAAAAAATTAAGATTATTTTTATACTTTAGGAAAACAATACATAAGTCATTATTGATATATAGGAAATAGACACACCTCAATTTGATACATCATGTTCCGGATATGACTCAAAGCATCCATCATAAGTTTGAAATTGACATTTTAGTTAAAAATGTGTGTCACTCACTAAAAATCATGAAAATGATCTCAGATTGTATTGAGAATTTAGAAAAATTATTTATATGTCATTTTTAACATATACAAATTATTCTCATGTAAAATTGGCATAGGATGTGACAAGTATGATTTAGAGAGTGTGTTTTCAGTTTAAAATGACACTTCAGTAAAAAAACACAGGTGACATAGTCACAACTAATCAAGCACTTTAATATTATTTTGATACTTTAAGAAAATAATCCATGAGTCATTTTTGATGTGTAGGAATCATATTTACTGCAATTCAATGCATAGTGTGACCGATATGACTCTAAATGTGACTTTCTATTTAAAATTGATATTTTAGTAAAAAATATAAATGACATACTTAAAACTGAGAAAATGTATTTAGATTGATTTGATAATTTTGGACAACAATCCTTAAGTCATTTTTGATGTGTAGGAACCATCATAACCTCAATCGAATACCTTTTTTACCTGGTATGACACAAATTTTCCATTATCATTTTTAAATATACATTTTATTAAGGTATTATTTAATATTTATGTTTAATTTATTGATTTATAGTTTTAGAAACACAAGAATTTATTTCTTATAAAGTGGATACTTTTTCTCGAGTTGGATTGGTTTGTTTGGAAACAGATATCATGATTGGGATTTTTGAAAGGGTGTTAGGTTCCAAATACAATGAGACCATTTATGTTATTATTATTTTGTGATAAATTGTACATTAAAATGTAATTTTACAAAATAAATTTTGAAATGATTATAATATAGTTTTTTTATTAGTGATGTATTTTTTATTTAAATTAAATTATTATTTTTCTTTATCTTGTATTTTATGATGCTACTATATTGGTTTCTTGTATTTGGTGTTTTATTTTGTTTTAATATAGACAACACACTAGAGTAGTATGGCCATTATTAATACAAGAAATAGCACTGGCCAACATGACACTTTATTAGTGTTAAGCTAGAGCTGATAAATCCCACCTTTTCCAACTCTTTTTTAGAGCTGATAAAGGACCCCCTTTATCAGCACTTTTTTAGCACTGATAAAGGGTAACACTTTTAAATGAACTTATGAAAATAATAGTTTTTATCCCAATTAAATTATTTTTCTATTGTTTTCTTTATTATGATTTTTAGTAGTAAGGTATATTGAAGACCGATGTTGATGTTTCCCTACTCTA
Organism: Viscum album; assembly: GCA_963277665.1. Taxonomy (NCBI): domain Eukaryota; kingdom Viridiplantae; phylum Streptophyta; class Magnoliopsida; order Santalales; family Viscaceae; genus Viscum; species Viscum album. The sequence continues at coordinate 1,576,897,717 of OY728146.1, read as the reverse complement.
TAGCTCCTAGAAAGCCCTCTCATAAGCATCTAACTAAAAAAACTTCACCCCCTTCTCAGTCATCTCAAACATCAGTGTTTCCAAATGGGAAAATTCTTGAATGAAACATAAATAATAACCTATAATACTAAGAAAACTTCGAATCACAAATCTATTATTGGGTCACTCCCAAGATACTATGGTTCTGACATTATATTTATCCATAAATTCTCCAACCTTTGAGATGGAATGATCCAATAAATTCACTCTATCAATCCATAAGCTTCATTTATATAGCTTGGAATAAATCTAATGATCTTTCAATGAACTCAAGATGATTTCATGGTGCTGGGAATGATCATATATAGACTAGGAATACACCAAGATTTTTGTTGAAAGAAACTACCACAAACTGATCACAGAAAGGATGAAAAATATGATTCACCAAGACCATGAATACTGCCGGTGTGTTTTTCAAATCGAATAACATCACCGAAAATTCATACAAGACATACCTTCTTGTTAAAGCACTTTAGGTTACATTAGATGGTCTCACCCTCAACTAAAGGGACTCTTACCACAATTTGGTCATGAATAAGATCCCAAAACCCCTCAGCTGATTTAAGAGATAATAAATTCATGGAAGGGGATATTGGTTATTGATAGTCATTTCGTTTGATCTTAGATAATCCACATATATGCATAAAGTATCATAAGCCTTATTGGTGAAAAGAATGAGAGAACATGATGTATAATTATTAGTTTATTTGAATCCTTTAGTTTCTAGATCATCCAACTGGTCTTTCAACTCATAAATCTCAGTTGGTGTTATTATGTAAGGTGGGATAGAAACTTGATCATCTCCCAATGTCAATTCAATCGCTAACATGACCTCCTTATCAGGTGGTGTGATGGATAATTTTTCAGGAAATACATCCTGAAAATGGTTCACTATTAGAGGAAAAGTATCCTACTTCATTACCCCATCATCTAGAAAAAGGATTACTATCTGAGCTAGGAATCAATCCAATATTCACAAAATTAGTCCTTAATTAATAGCCCAAGGATCCCACTCACCTTAGTAAGAATAGATTCCCCTTTATGGATGTATAAATGTAACTCTAGATAGATAAATTTTGTTATGATACAGGTATAGAACTAGCCAATCCATACCAACAATTAAATAGAATCCTATCATTTAAAAAATAAATAGCTCTAAAAGGAAATGGTAGACACCAATTTTAGGATAACACACCTTGAAAACCTTGACACCCTCTGACCTCACTCACAATGGTGTGTTGATGGTCAAAAACAAGTCATGCACTCCACAACTAAGCATAAAACAATTGAAAAAATAAGATAAAAATGAATGGTATTCTCCTATATCAGAAAAAGGAAACCAAGGTTGTATGATATAAAAAACGCAACTCTAGAGGTAGAACATCCTACATCTAAACTAGCCATAGTAAACTGTATAGCTTGCATCTAACTCACCCTTCTTCCCTAGGAACTAGTCTGACTCACCTATGGTGCCCCTCTAAGAGGTAAGTCCACTCTTGCATTGGGGTACCATGTCCCCTGATTGATCTTGGATGTCCTGTGGAACTCCATCTACTAGTCTACTAAGGGGTATCTAATTCCCTCCCAAATTTAGGTGCATATCCTAATCCTCTACCATTTTTATTCTCCTAGGAGTCCCTACATAACCTCTAGAAAAGGCCTAAACTACTAAATTCATGTCCCTCCAAAGTGTGGTAAGGATATTTTCTATTCCTATGGAAAAAAATTCAACACTATATTCAATAAAACATGTAACTATTCTAGGATAGCTTCCTACTTTCTTAACCGCTCTTCCCGCTACTTCCCTCACGATAACTGTTGTAGTGGTTCTTTTTTCTACCAAAAGAAGAGCTATGTGATTGCCTCACTAAAATAGTGTTCCCAACACAAAGGGCCTCTCTCGTATTTTCTACTACAATGAGAGCTTTATTCATCACGTCTATGAATCTTTTAAAGAAATTGACATTCAACCGCGACATGATCTCATAGAGATGTTTGTCTTAAAATAGGATCACAATGGAGACCTCGTCAGTTTTCAAGGATTGAGAAAAGAATTTTAGGCCAGTAAACTTCCCAACATAGTCAATTACTAACATTCCCACCTTTTTCATATGCGTGAACTTTTGATCCATATCATCTCTCAATGTATTTGGATAAAAGCGGCTCAGGAACATATACTACAGCAAATGGGCCTTTAAAAGTGATAGTAAAATGGATTTTTCAGTGTTTCAAAAGCATTGATATTGAATTTTATGTTATAATCCACCATTTATAATCATTATAAAATGTTTTGATAAAGGGTTCCCTTAACATATTTAAAAACACTAATAAAAGAACCCTTTATCTGTGTTTTTTAGCACTGATAAATGGTGGATTTATCAGTGATTTTTTTCGAAATTTATAAATAACCCTTTATCAATGTAAAAAAATATATTAAAGTGTGAATTTAACATCTCTAAAAAAAGAGATGAAAAATCCACCATTTGTCAAAACTTTTCTTAGTGCTATTAAAAATTTTGAAAAAAAATTAAGGTTTTCACGCACCCCCAGTACCCCACTTTCTTAGTTCTTACAAACCCCCTTTCTAATCACTTTCCACTCCCCAACCATTCCACCATTCACTCCCCTTCCATAGTGCTAGAAGGATTTACCAAATACCTATGCAGGAATGGATTTGATCCCAGGATGTCCCTTATGCAATTGGATGTTGTTTACTGCTCGACCATGCATGTTTTGTTTTGTATTTTATGAAATATATATTTACATGTATATATTTAGAAATGTGTGATGTGTATATTCAAAATTATATTTATTTAAAAATAGTATATATTAATATTCATTTATATATATTATAATATAAATAAAAATATATATGTGTTTATTAATACAGAAACATATGTATTTATAAACATTATATATACATATTAATGCACTTTTATAATGAAAATAAACTGGATAATTTTTTATTTTGTAAAAATGAAAAATAAATACTTATTTTATATATTTAAAAATTATTTTTTATGTAAATAAGGGTAAATATTTATTTATTTAATTGATTTATTATAATTAAATATAAGAAAATATGCATATATTTAATTATAAAATAAAATAAACTATGAAAAAAGTTAAAATTTAAAAACCATAATATTTGTACGAATGTCATCCCTTAGAATAAATTTATTCCCCATCTAAAGAAGACAATTAGACCCCCTTAAACGTGGTTGAGATTCCATCAAATGTTGAAATATAGAGATACCCCGACCAAAAATTCAATTTTAGAGCACTTATTGGAGTTTTTTTCTTAATAATATGTGATAGGAGCTCACCCTAATCACCACAAATATAGTTCCCATCACAAGATTTGATTTTATATGTGATAAAGCCAAAATGGATTCCTAGATCAAAAGTTGTGTTCGTTCAAAGTTGGAGTCATGTCTTCAACTTATCATACACCCTTTACTAAGTCATTTAATTTTTTTCATCCAGTTTTTAATAAATGACTATTACTCAATAAGAATTATTAAATTATAAATTAATCTTATTTTTTACTATTTTATAATCTACATTTCACTAAATATCTAATATGTTAAATGAAAATTCATATATAGCTTTATCTAAATTATATTTTAAAAAATATATTATATTTGTATCAATATAAATATAAGTATACACTAATATTATATTTTCAATGAAATGTGCTTTTTTATTAAATATACCCTTTATCAGTTTAAGAAGAAATCCCTGATAAAGGGGTGGGGGCCTTTATTTGCACTAGTAAAAAAGTACTGATAAAGGCCTAACCATTATCGACACTTTTTTACTAGCACTAATAAAGGACCCCCTTAATTCGTTCTTTTAATCTAACGATTGTAAAGGAGGTCTTATTATCCTTTTTAGCTAGTGCTAATAAATCCTAGTATTGTTAAAGGCTGAATCTATGGTATTTTTTTCCTCTAAATCATTCTAGGATATCTCATCATGATGCCAAGCTTTCTCCAAGATGTCCCACCAACACTTGGTTGGTCCTCTAATCATGTGAGCATCAAGCTATACCCTCCTATTAGTGGGTGTTTCAAGGTTCTTGAAGAACAATTGGACTAACTTAATCCAGAACTCAACTACTTGGGGGGCCTCCATCCCTAGTGAATGTTGGCGGATGCTGCAGTTGAAAATCTATCGTCAGCTCTGACATCATAGCCATGGTGCAAACAGTCTCCCTTTTTAAAAATTTTCTGAACCTTAGAATGTTGTCACAAAGCTGGTTTTCCAACATATTCATCAGAGGCTTAGTAAGTTTCAACTCAACTATGTTACGATCATGGTAATTTCTACTCTCTTGATGCTCAATTTGAAGGTGGTGAGGAGGCATTTTATCCATAAATGTTTAACAAATTCCTTAGAACACATGTTACACAACAAGGTCAGCCATAAAAGGTGAAAAAAATAAATAACCACTAGATCAAGGTTCTTTTGGACACGGCTTAACAACTTATTTTTCATAACATATTAGTTTCTTTCATTTGTTTTCTCATGTATATAAAGGTACTTTATTTAAAAGTTTATATGGGCATATATATCACCTGAAATAAATGTGTACCTAGCATGATAATTAATGCCAATATATACCTCTATATCACTATCATGATTCATGCATAATCAGATCATTCCATACCATTCCATGAGTAAAATCTCAATAAACTGTAACATCACATGACAAGTGAATTACCAAAGGTGAAATAATATCAACTGTAAAAAGAAAACATCTTGAAAAACAATCATATCCATGTGCACTCAAATTTCTCCACATATATAGGTTATCTACTCCCATGGATGAGAACATTACCAATCCCCAAAACATCATAGTCTCTTTTCCATATTTCAAAAATAGTAAAATAGTATAAAATAATCTTGTTCGCTGATACAACTTTGTAATGTCTCTGACTCGACACTCCCTCACATGACAGAGTTGGGTGGGTTATGCGACCTTAGGTGTGCCTGTCCATACTCTAGAGGTTGATGATTAACAATGAGGTTGTAAGGTATATAGTGTGGATACTATATCCTCCGATACAAAATAAAAAAATCATGAAAATAAATAATAAAAAATTTACGTAAATACTATAAACAATATAAATTACCCTCCTGTAACTACTATAGAATTAATAGAAAATTAAATAAACCAATATTAAAATAATCATGTAATATTAGTCTGAATAAATTAAATTTAATGCTGAAAGTCCTACAAATAAAATACTAAACATACTTAAGTAAAGACTCCAAGGTCCCTGATCATGAACCCACATCATCCCCATCTCAAACCACAAACACATCCAGAAAGTAATAATCAACAGTATGGTACCTTGACCTTGTCCATACCTGCAACCATGAAGCCTTTCTGGGTACAAAATGGTGGACTAAATAGGGTGTGAGTACAACTTAGTAGGTCACCACCAATGGTATCTAAACAAATCCATCATAAGTATATAGTTATAGTAATAAAGTGATTAATATAGGTATTAATTTAATAAATTAATACTAAATATAAAATAAAACTATTGTCCCTCGAGTTCTGGGTTGACATATAAGGTCAACCAAACTGGATTCGGTATAATTATATATATCTCCTATAATGTCATGAAACCATTTTGACCATATTCATAACCCTACCATGGTATAATTCATGAAACCAATAATAGCACAATTGGGTACAAGATCTCCAAGAATTACAAGAAGTCATGGTGGATCCCTCTAAGAATTATATCATGGTCGAGAAGACTCTTCTAGGCATTGCAACATAACTGGAAAGAGCCCTCTAAGCATTATAGCACAAACGATAAGATCCCTCTCAACACTTTATCATATCAGGAAATGTAACAAACAACATATTAGACTTAATCAAAACAAAGCAATGAACAAAGTATATCATTATAATCATTTCAATCCCTTTCGGCATCAACTACTCCATTTGGATATGAATTATTATGGTATGTTCGTTAAAGACCAAAACACCTTTTAGTTCTATGATCCCTTTTCAAGATAAGATTTTCCCATATCATTTTAGCAATGCAAACAATTTATCTATTTCATGGGTAGGCTTAACTCCCAAGTGGTTATAATTCTGATCTCAATGGAAATTGACTCGATGAGATTCAATTAGAGGTCTAAGAAGTACAATTATGATAAATAGTGAATTATCCAATTACATAGGTTGTGTGAACAGTATGTTGGCTCAATCGTAGTTATTTCACATACTAAGTGAAATTAAAAAACATTTAGGGAGTTTTTCTAGACCATATAACTCAAGGGAAGAGTATATGTAGAAATTTATCACATTTGAGGCAAGCTATGTTCCTCCTTTATTCCATCTAATGAAAAAAATAAGTTTTTTAATCTCACAATTTCGGAAGACCATGATCTGGTTTAGACGAAAATTCTCTAGAGATTTCTTGAAGAAGGTTACATGTTATTAGAATTCTCAATAGCTATTGTAGGTTTTAAAAAATGTGTGGTGAAGATTATTTAATGCATAAATAAGGAATTTACATCATTAATTCCATGAATCCCATGTCTGTTGAAAAATAGTCACCATGATTAAAAACCTATTAAAACTGAATTGACAGCATAAAAAGTATCTTATAATGTGAATTTAGATTATATGTCTTACCCTGAAAATCTTGTGACAAAAAAGACTTATAGGGACATCCCCCTATATTTATGGATTGCCCAAGAATTTTACATTGTAAATATATTCCATAGCCTACAGTTTCTGCACAACCACATCACTTACCCAGAACCAGCTCTTCTTGATACACAGTCACCATCCAAGGCTCAAATGAAGAACAACTAGACTCCAAATGGTTTACCAAAAATCAAAGAGTGGAATTCCTGGAAAATACAGTATCATATAATCCCAAACCTATGGTAACAATTATTTTTACCAAAGGATGATTTCACAACGATCATACTCCGGGTATTTGTTGAACCACTAGAAAAGGGAATGTCGACAATGATTGCATGATTAAAGGAGAGAGATAAGAAAAAACAAAAAATAGGAACGAACCTCAATCATATTTTGAGTTGGCCTCAACTTTTTGACATTAGAACAATGAATGAAGAACCAAAAAAATTAACAATTCCATAAAATCCCAGGATGATGCAAAGCATGATCAACTAAAAAATAAACCTATTAATGTGGATGATTCAAGTTATTCATGGGATAATCAATGATTAATAAACCAATAATAAATAAACATCCTACCATGGATTTGGATCAATAACTAACAAATAATTATTCTCTTTCATGTTCATTGGTGAGATCAACAAGCTCTGATGGTCTCACTAACTTCCAATCCCTAATCCATCGTGGATTGTCCAAGAATGATTCTCTAATTACTCCGCTCTCAATCCCTAGGTTTATGTGGAAAACCCTATGAATTTTCCATATATGAGCTTACAAAGATGATTAGTAGGCTATGTTTAATTATAGAAACTAAATAAATATATTATTTTAATTAATTTTTATTCTTCCCGTGACAGCGCTCAAGCCGAACACCTGACATGTACAAATATCAGGTCCCACCTATGGTAAAACATACATTCTAGATTAAATGGGGGTCTCATAATTTTTATCTAGAAAACCATTTGGGAGTTCTTCCATTATTTTTGAAAATTTTCACGGGTGATATAATATATTTATAATATTTATAATATTAAAATTAGGTCTTTCGGTACCCTAAATATCATGATAACTCACACACCTAAATTTGAAAATATTAATTAATATATTTCAAAAAAGTACAAGAAAAAACCAAGTCATTAGAAATTTTTATTAGTGAGAATGATATGTGAACATGTCTTTATAAGGAAGGACACTGGTGACATCTATGGATGATTTCATGCTTAACTATAAGTGATTCATATATACCGCATGAAATTATCTTAACATGAAGACACATAATTCAAGTAGTGGTTTTCAAGTGACAATAGAGAGGTAAAAGTTCATTATACAATCGCACCTTCTGTAGTCATTTGTTGTATAATCACGTGGTATATCCACTTTTTACTATACTAATTTTATGTATATGTATAATGTATATTTTTCTATATCTTATTTTTTTCAAATTAAAGTTTTTCTAATATTATGTGTATATTTCTTATTAATCATATCTAAAATGCATATTATATATAGATTTATACTCATATTTGGATGGTCTTGAACCTTAGGAAATTTTTTGAAATGAATTTAAATACATGATATGATGGCTATAGTATTCGCAATCTATATTACAAATATATTTCAGTTTTTTATTTCATAATATGATATATATTCACATTAATGAATGTCATAATTATGTTTTTATCCTTATAATCAATAAAAATATGTCACATATGAATTTCAATTTCTAGGGAACTTCAATGGAAGAGAGATTACATGGATGTATAATAAGTTTATTACTCATATAAGTTATTGACTATGTATATCAAGCAAACTATATTCCATAATATTCTCCTGGTCTAATATATTTTAGTTTGTTAAGGATTGTATCTTTCTATTTTTTTAGGATTATGGTTTCCTGATTCCCCATTAACAAATTATTATTTCTAACCCATTATGTGTTACAACTAAGTGTACTATTTCTATCAAATGTTTCTTTCCCCCTTAATCCTACTCATATATATCAATTTCATGTTGGGTAAGGGCCAAATGTCATAGTAGAAGTAGTCAAATATTACACCAAAAGATTTACTTGAATGAATTTCTACACCTAAAGAAATTTTACAACACCCGAATGAATTTTCAAAACTCACCTAAATAAATTTTGACATACTCACATGAAGGATTTTCACACCCAAATATTTTTAAATACCCGTTTGAACCCGCAATTTTTTTGTACAACCAATCTTATAAATTGGGATACCCTGCTTAATCTATTCAATCAAGAATAATTTGAATACATGACTATCCATTATAGATCTATTTTCATACAATCATTGTCACAACTCAACCCATGTCGGGGCCCGATTCACAACCACCCCAAGCATGCCTCCATAGGCCAGGGGGTGGCAACAAGTGCGGAAGGCATAAATAAACTCGATGATTTATTTTCCTTATGTACCTGTATGCACACACCCACAAACACCTCAATGCAACAGTGCAGAGATAGAAAAAGATGGAAAATAAAAATGCATACATACTTCTATCCCAAGCCAGAGTACAAAAAAAGTACTGAAAGTGTAGAAAATGGTCAAACCAAAAGCCCACAAAAATAAATCTTCAAAATCATCCAACCTACTATGGAGGAGTTTATTGTAGTAAAAAGTAACTACTATAAATCTCCTAACCCTAGATCCACACCCAGGTAAAACTGGGGAGTACCAACCCCAGGATAGAGGACCCACTCCTAGCTTGGAAGGGGAGTAACGACTCTACCAGAACATCACGTAGGAGGACCCACACCCTGGAATAATATTGGTGCTCTGACTCAAAGGATAGAGGTCATGCACCCTAACATGGAATAAGATTACCTAATATACCAATACATCATATATGGAGGGCCCACACCATGGAATAATATGGGATTACCAACTCCACAAATAAAGGACCTGCTCCCTTGTTCAAGTGGGAAGTTCTTACTTTATCTAGCCAACAATTATGGAGGGCCCTAACACTAGCACGATTGGGGAGCACTATAAAACATTACGAATGATAAGGGGAACCCATACACTAAACCATTAGGGTAGTACCAATAGTTATGAAAGTCCATCAATGATTCCTAACATCCCACATGCCTACCTTGAACACACAAGTCTAAAGAACTCAATCACCACACCTTGATACTATCCACATTGTGTAGCACTGACTCACCCGCATGATATTAGGTTATGTCATAAGGACGCATATTGGTGGGGAAATCATTCCTCTTCCTTGTGATTCCAAGGTTATGTCAAACCAAATCTCGTCAGGGTGATGCATAGATTAGAGCCACAAACTCTAAGTAAATAACCCAAAGGTAAAAGAACCTCCACCCATGATGTGGGGAGTACCATCTCTATCAAGTTGACAGGTAAGGGAACACCACTCCCTGATACCACCAGGGATTATCAGTCGTATTGTCTCTCTTCATAAACTATACCAATCTCATGCATCAGTCAAGTGCTGCTAATAGGAGTGTCACACTTATCATAACTTGTACCATGAAACTGCCATGGGTAGGGGACTCGTGCCCTATTCTAATAGTGGATCACCACTCTACCTGTATGAAGAGTCCAGGGGACCTACATTCTCAAGAGAAATGGAATGGTACTGACCACAACATCAATCCACTGATTCACCTTGATCACAACCAAAGTTTTATACCGCTACAGAAGCATCTTGATCAAAACATGCCACCTCGTAACTCATAGGCCAAAATAGAGGCAACCATCGCATTATACATAGAAAACAACTTAGGCTAGAAAAATAACATGTATAAATATGTGTCCCGGATAAGTAAATATGGAATGAAGAATATTTAAAGGAGATCCTCTCTGAGTACATGGTGTGTACTGGGGTACACACAGTGTGTGATCCCACCCGATAACCTGGTTGTGTATCTAGTCACCATGGTTTTCCAACCCATGTAGAGGTAAACGATATGTATAGGTATTAAATGGAATTTCCCTCTTGAAATAGCCCTGAGATCTGTAGTTTTATGCATGTCCATGTATCAGACGATGTGTCTGTGTACTTTGGCCATGTAGTAGTACATAACCATTAGATTTAACACGGATTCCCAAGCCAGGGCACATATCCATATAGATTAGGGTAATAAATGGTGTGTAACCCCAGTACATGGTGTGTAGTCCCCAAATATCATCTTCCCCAAAAAATAAGTTCTACATGATGTGTTTCACTAGAATACACATTTTGTAGTCGGTAATTATAGTCAATAATCACCAGATAAAACATCTGATTCTCTCTAGTTCAACCCAAAACCCACAGATCTACCTAGTTGGGATCAATAATAATTTAAATTGGTCTCTAGAACCATAAAAAAAAAGAAAAATGAATGGTACTAGGACTAAAAATAAAAAACAACTAGCTTGAGGGGGAAGAGCTAAAGATTATGGTGAAGAACGATGCCCTGGTCATTATTCTTCTCGATCTGAGGATGATCTACATCAAAAAATGAGATTGGTAGAACCTTGTTATGTTGATTCGTCCTTGTTTCCATCATCTACAAAGGTATATGAGGAGAGGGTCCCTCCTCAGTTGTGTCATGTGCACCAACATGAGGGGGATGGGATGTGGATTTGGTATAGGTTTTATTAATTAATTAAATTTTCATTTAATTAACCAGTCCACCATTTAACACCCCATCAACTCACCTATGAACGAACTTACTAATATGGGTAACTTTATGTTTCACCTAGGGTAAACATGATGTTCTGAACTCAAATGTGGAAACAAAATTCCAATTTAAGTATCCTCTTAAAAGTTATTCACGTTTCAAGTGAAAATACACACATGTGATAAAATATTTTATTAATATTTTTAGAATCACCATGTTGAGCCCTCCGAGCCCTAGATTCTCATACCAACTCGACATCTGGATTTGGAAATATTATTAGAAATATTCAAAAGTCTTAAATGTCAAATTCAGAGTCTCTATATAACTTTCACATTCACATATTTTCATCCTCAAAAAGTAAAAGGATAGGAATAAGGAAAATAATTTGAGATCTGTAATGGAACTTCCACAACCAGTGAGCTCACCAAGGGTTATCGTACTTCTTCCAAGCACGCAATATGTGGAACCACTTATGTCAAACCACTCTTACATCTAGATCCAAATAGGCTAACATTGTACAGAAAGTGGGAACATGTTTCCTTAGCTGAGACATGTGGGAAAGCACCAAGCACAATGGTCTATATGTAGTCACTGAGTCTAGCGGTACCCCACCTCTCTAACCGGACGTAGATACCGACGTAACACCAAATCTCACCTCCACCTAGGTATGAACTGTTTCATGACCTCCTCAAGCATTCTATGTTTAAGGTTGACACCAAGAACATGAAGGTACCAATGAACTAGAGAGGATGGTAAACACATCCAACCATGGGAAGCATGATATAAAAAGCACATGGAAGACCCTATGTGTATTCACCTCTATTGGAAGGAAGGTAACCTAAACAAGAAACATTGCCGCACCCACTAGTGGCATCCCTACTGATTGTGGATTATATGAAACTAATCCAAACTATAAAAACAACATAGGGTCTAACTCTGCAACTATGAAATGGTTCTAATAAAATCTCTCCACTATTTAACCTCTCCCAAAAAGCACAAGTCATAGAGACTCATCCACTGCACCTTGATACTATCCACTTTGGGAGGGACAAACTTTCCCTCACGGTTTTAATGGCATCACAAAAATACATCTTGGTAGGGGAAGGACCTCTCTTCTTTTTTAATTTGGAGCTACATCAAACAACCTCAACACAAGGTTATAATGACGCCCTACATCACCTCGATTAAACCCCAAGAATGAAGTAGAAAGGAAAGTGTAACTCACAACAGTGTCTAACAATTACTTCTACAGAAATTAGAAAGTACATAGAGTATACCTATATTCATCCATGGATATTCTGGGTTGAATTCCCCTATTTCCTATAGCTATCCTCACCCATGACCTCCAACTCCCTGAGTCTGGTGTGGACCACCTTGTGGTAGTAGTGGAAACACCTCAATCCTCTTGAAACCTTGCACTATTATCCCAGATCCTCCACCTCCTCCCCCGCCTTGTAGAACACATTGCTCCAAATGCTACCTCTTCAAAGGTGATCTTTTAACCAACTCCCTCTTAGTAGCATGATGTCATGGACAGTCCATAGTGAGATTTCCCCAACCATCAAAATCATAACACCATATCTCATGTGGTTGACCCTATATATGGAACTCCTCCTATACTACAGACCCACATTTATGAGTTTAGGAATAGGTATGACTTCTGTTCTAGGATCCTGTCATCTACCGTCTTCCAGCTACTATAGACGCATCAACCCCATGACCTCCACCATGGGTCGTGTCCATCTGGCTCTCTAATATGGAGCTCTATATAATAATAACTTGCTCAATTACCCTTGCATTAGTGGGAAGGAATAAGGATGCCAGACCTACTCTTAAATCTCTATAAATTCCATACTCAAAGGTTAGAGCTGTGAAAAATGGGTCGTAAACCATGTCCAAGGAGTAACGGGGTCGATCTACGAACCTTTTCGAGTAATCCTCCACAATCAAGATACCCTACCAAAGCTACATAAGCTCCTAAATATGCACTGATCTCATCATGGATGGGTATAACTCTTTCCTGAATATTCACTCGAACTCTACCCAAGTGAGTGTCACCTTGTTGTGGGACTGCATCCCTAACCTCCACCAACTTTCGACTGAACCATGAAAAATTCTCACCTCTAGGACCACTATTTGATCGAGAGGTGTCCTCACTAGGTGAAGAACTAATGTGGCTACCTCAACCTGGTCATCTTCTACTTGGGTGTCTAGATCACCCCGGTACCTCATAGGTCACTACCTATAGAACTCATGCAAAATAATTAGCCTAGAAACATCCTCTACATGAACTGCTAGCACAACCACCTTCTCACTGAGTGGTGGCTCAACTGGTGGCCCACCCAGAGGTAAGGCCTTCGAACTAGTATCCTGCACGGAAGCCTTATCATGGGGCAGATTTTCATCATAATCATGATGTAGAATATTATCAGGCTATCATCGGGAGTCATTATGAAATTATATCAAGACACACCATGGTAAAAGATTTTATCTGGTGATCTCACTTAAGAAGGAAAAGTCAAATCCAAAACACTATCCTACAAGATGAATATAGCATTATTTCCCCTACAAATAGTGCTCTAATGTACAGAATCAAAAGGAAGGTTTTCAGTGTCCTAGTAAATGGATATGTCGGTCGTTCCACTAACACTAGAACCTCTGGCCTAGAATCCAAATTCAAAACATCCTAACATTGTTTCTATGAATCCCAAGATAATCTACTTAAGGGGGTAGTCTAAAAAAAATTCCATGGAATGAACATGTTGTGATACTACTTTTCATTACTCAACCTAATCTAGGGCTCATTCTACAACTACCCCAAGACCGCCTCCATGGGCTTGGGGGTGACAACAAGTGTTGAAGGCATAAATAGACTCAGGGGGGGCCTTAACTTAAGTACTTGTACACATGCACCCAAAAACACCTCAATGCAACACTTCAGAGATAGAAAAATCTGAAAACTAAAAATTCATGCATACATCTATCCCAAACTAGAGTATTATAGATGTACTAAAAAAATAAAATGGGAAAACAACATGCCCACTAAAATAAAATTGGAAAATCATCCAACCTACTCTATATGATAGGATAGCTTTCAAAAGAAACATCCACAAATCTCATTGGCCCATCTCTAGTAAACTCCTTCATCAGTATATCTTGTTAAGCTTCCCTTTCCTCATGTCCTCTGTGGACTCCGTCGAAAGGCCCCTATTCTGCACAAGACAAAAAACATATGCTGGAAAATCCTATGTAGGGGTGAGTATAAGAATACTTAGTAGGCAACCCAAAACCCCAAAAAGAAATGGGGAGAAACTAAAAGGTAACAGTGTGATCAACCTATCATGAGGGAACCCCAACGATAGAGAAACTTCATCTCGAATCATCCTTAGCTATACATGACTAGTCAACTATGTCAATGAAAACCCAATGAAAGAGTAAGGAAAACCCCATCCTACAGCACAAACCAACAATGAGTAAGCTCTTCCAAGAATAGGGGGATAAACATAGTGAGTATATAAACTACACATTGAGCCTTTACCACCCATAGCAAGAGAGTGACATGATCCAACCATGAGAAGATAAACGCAGAAGGAATGTGGAATACCTAGTGTGTCTTCATCTCCCATGGAATGAGATTAACATAAAGTAAGGTGTGGGTATAGAAAAGTATAATTATTTATCAAGGGGTCTCAACCCAGAATGTGATAACACTCTAAGGGATACCAAACATCACCGAAATATACTCATATTAGACTCCAAGTCTAATAAAGTTCCAACATCATTTGCAGTGATAGGATTATATTAAAGACTCCAAAGGTAACACAAAATCTAGAAGAGAACACTCCATAATCTCAACCATCCCAAATGGAATATGTCTAATATATATACTCTATTGGGAATATCATTACCATTCCAATTGGTATGTTTGAGAGAAATCACTTCATCAGGAACAACCTATATAGTTCATCTCTAGTGCCCATCACCATGGGTTATACCATTTCTAACATATGCACTATGAATGGCTGAAGAAACTAAGTGGAGATGCCATATCCTCTCCACTTCCTTGTAGTTGAGGGAGCAGTGCTCAAAACTATTCACCGCGTGAATCTTCTAAATGGAGAGGGAATGGAGGGACCCTCCCCTCACCACTTCCCTGCTGTCAAGGGAGTACTGATCCTAACTAACATATGAAACTTCTCTTACTCTAGTATGGAGGGGACTATGCCTAAATCCGTTGAGGGAGCACTAAATACTTACTAGATATTGCACAAATGAAGTATAGGGTCCCGATCTTCAAAACTATAGTCTAAATCCTAAGGATATCAAACTTCAACCGAGGAACGGCTCCCTACTGCAACTCAGAGATAGGGGATTACTACTACGTAGGTGAGTACCTTTACCCTTAAATGATAGCAGAGTACCACTCAGAGAATATAGGAACCACACCTTGATATGATAGTGGAGTACAACTCCATTTATAGAGAACCCACACCCTAACCCGGTAGGGGAGTACAACTCTATGGCCATAGGACCCACACCCTGGTATGACATGGGAGTACTGACTCTTCTAGATCATTTAGTATGGGGGACTCGCACCCTAGTATGATATGGGAGTACCAACCCCATTCTAGAGGACCTTCTCCCAGGTACAGAAGAGGAGTAGCAACTATGCTGGAACATCGCTAATGGAGGACCCACACCCTGGAATGATAGGGGAGTTCTAACTCCTAGGTCATAGGAACCGCACCCCAACACAGCAAGAGAGTACCTAATCTACCAATATATGACATATAGAGGAATCATGCCCTAGAACAATAGGTTAGTACTGAATCCACAGATAGGGGACCCACACCCTAGTTTAATAGGGTAGTTCCTACTCTATCCGACCAACAAGTGTAGAGCGCCTACATCCTGGCTTGGAAAGGGAGAAATGTTCAAATTTAAAAAAAATATAGGGAACCTACACCCCAAACCACTAGGGGAGTGCCAACAGTTCTTAATTTTCTTTAAAGATTCTGTGCATCCCAACTTCCTACCTTATGAACACAAGTCAAAGGAACTCAATCACCACACTTTGATACTATCTACTTAGGGTGGAACTGACTCACCCACGCAGTTTTAGGTCGCATTAAAAGGACGCATCTGGGTGGGGAAATCGTTAGTCTTCCTCATGATTCCAAGATCATATCAAACCATCTCTCATCACTGTTCCACATACATGAGAGCCAAAAACTCTAAGTAGAGAAACTAAAGGTAAAATAACCTGAACCGATAACGTAGGGAGTCATATCTCTATAAAACAGATAAGTAAGGGAAACCCGCACCCTGGAACCATAGAGCAGTACTAGTCCCAACGTATCTCTTCAATAACCACACTGATCTCTAACATCATTCAAGCACCACTAAGAGGATTTTCACACTTATCATAAGTCGTATCGTCATACTATCGAGGGTAGGGGACCCAAGCCCTGTTCCAACATGGGAGAACCACTATACCAGTCTAAATAGTCTAGGAGACCCACATCCTAAATTGAAATGGAAGGGTACTAACCTTGACATCAACCTAGTGATTGACCCTGACCACTGCCATGGATTTTACTGCTACACAAGAGTCATTATATAAACGTGCCACCCCATAACTCGAAGGTTGAAATGGAGACAACCATCATGTTCTATGAGGAAAACATCTTGGGATAGGCTACCCACAATCCTGAATCCAAGTCCCAGAGAAGGAGATAGGAAATTAGGAGGATCTCAAGGAGATACCCTAGGATTACATGACATGTACTAGGGAACCCATGGAATGGGAGCCCAACCGAGAACCTAGTGATGTATCAGGTTTACATGGTTCTCTAACCCATGTAGGGGTACATGGAATGTATAGGTAGTACATGGCATGTCCCTCTTCAACTGGCCTCTTTTCATGTATTTTAACCCGTTTCCATGCACCTGACCCTATGTCCTTATACTTTGGTCATGTATTAGTACATGGACATGTGTTTTCACACATCTTCCCAAGCCAAGTCCCATAGCTACATGGATTGGGGTACTATATTGGTTGTAACCCTAGTATATGGAGTTTAGTCCATGAATATCATCTTCATGGAATAGTAAGGGTTACATGGAATGTGTCACTGGACTACATGTCATGCAGTCTGTAACTCCAGTCAGGAATCACCTCCAAAAATGCCTAATTCACCCTCATTAAACCCAAAACCCACAATTATTCCTAGTAGGGATCAAAAAAAATTTCAATTGGAATCTAGAAACTTTTAAAAATCAAAACAAATGGGATACAAACTAAAAATAAAAACAGAATACCTCGAGGGAGAAACATTAAAGCTTCAGGTGAAGAACAACCCCTAGATCATTTTTCTTATCGATCTGATGATGATCTACACCAAAAATTGGGATTGGAAGCACCTCATTGCATTTATTTAGTTTTCATTCCATTATCACCAAAGGGAGAAGAGGATAGGGGATCTCCTCAGTTGTTTCATTCACACCAACATGAGGGGGAGGGGATAAGGATTACATTTAGGATTTATTAATTAATTAAATTCTCAGTTAATTAATTAATCAACCATTTAATGCCTCGTCAACTCGCCTCTAATAGAACCTCCCAGTGTGAACAACTTTATTTCACACCTATGGTAAAAACAACATTATGAACTTAACCATAGACTTAGAATTCCAATCTAAGAATCCTCTCAAAAGTTATTCATGTTTCAAGAGAAACTACATGCACATGATAAAATATTTTTTAAAAGTTTTTAAAATAACTAGGTCAGGTTTCTCCGGCCCTCTGATTCCCATGTCGACTCAGTTCCTAGATTTGGAAATATTCTTAGAAATATTCCAAATCCTTTCATGTCAAACCTTGGGTCTCTATAGTCATTTACAACTCTCTTGTAATTGTCACACATCATCAACCTCAACTAGCTTTGTTTTGCTTCAACAGTAGTTGGGAAACCACAAAGGCAGAACCTCCTTCCTCATTCTCTCTCAAATTGACTACCTCTGGTTGAAATTAATCCACTCATCAAGGTAGTTTTTATATAGGTAATCCATTTTCCATTTTTTCCAATTAATTCGGTCAATATCCCTTCCCATTTTATTTCTCCCACTATTAAATGTCTCGAATATTGTGATTCACTATTAAATTTTACACATTAATAGTTTATGTCAATATCCCAAAAATATTCACCTTATCAAAAAATATGAACATCTTTTGATCATTGACTCCACTTTCATTAGCTCCACTACCATTGACCACATCATCATTGTAGTCATGATCATTGACTCCACTGTTAGATATTTCTCATTCAAAAGTTCTATCATGATTGAATCCACCTTCAAAGAGTCTCCATTAGGATGTGACTTCATGGATCCATCACAATCATAATAGGTCCATGATCATCTCCTTTTATACCACTATTGGGGAATATCCCTACTTTGTAGTAGAAGCAGTTTAGAAACACAACAAAATATTCACCCAAAAGTTTTTTTTTGCATCTAGAGGCACTTTAAAACACCTAAAGGATTTTGTATAACTCACATGAAGAAATTTTGACATGATAACCCAAATTATTTTCACACACAAGCATTTTGAAATACCCACACTGACTCTCAATTTTTTTGTATCACCGATATTGAGAATTGGGACACACCACTTGATCTCCACAACCAACAATAATTTAAATACATGGATCTCTTCACACACCATTTTTGAAAATTATATCACTATAGATGCATGTCATCATCTTCACGTTGCTTTTTTCATCTTCGTGGATGGTTGGGAAACCACAAAGGTGGAACCTCCTTCCCTATTCTCTCTCATAAAGGCTATATCTTATCGTCACTAATCCTCTCCACTTTGCAGCAGTTGTTTATGTAGGCATTACACTACCCATTTAAAGCGTTCAATATCCCTTTCCATTTAATGTGACCCATATTTAAATGTCTCACATAATTTAATTCACTATAAAATTTTGAACATTAATATTTTATATCAATATCCAAAAAATTTACAAAAAAAAAATTAACCAATTTAGTGAAATGAACTCAAATTATCATGAACCATATAATATAGATAAAATAAACCATTTGATAATTTTTATCACCTATCACATTTTTGTTTCTAATTGTTTTATTTATATCTAGATTTATTTCATGATTTTGATAAAAAAAATCATTAAAGATAATTAGTCATGAGTGATTTCAACTATGACACTTCAATATCTAATAAGATCTGAAAATAGTTTACTCCATTAATTTACTCACTATCTTGAATAAATAGAACTATTGTCATTTGATATGTTTAAATGATTCCTTAAAATATAATGGGTTACTATTCAAATACCTGATTATATTTCATTCAGTACATTAAATATTATTTATTATTTTATTTCGTTCACTCCTTGTATTTCATCTTTTGTTAGTTAATTCTATGTTTTCATTGATATACTTTCTATATTGTCTCATGAAGTTGCACGGGTTGGGGTACTGTTATGTTAAATTACAATACACAATAAATTATCATTTTATGTGGATACATTAAAGTATTTTATTTAATTCATCCATGTAAAATGAGCAATGGGGTTTAGCCACTTGACATTATATATAAAAAAACTAAAAACATTACAATATTAAAAAACTTTTAAAAAATACTCCAAAATACACCATGAAAATTAATGAACCAAAGAGGAAACTAGATGGATTTCAATGGGGTATTTCTTAATAGCGATGATGTTTTAGATTATGTGTATATAAGGAGTCCCCAATGGGAATGAAACCCGATGACCACCATGGCCACTAGCATCCCTTTTGTTGATTCGAATATTTTTCTGATGTTAATATATTACTCATAAACCATAGCATTGACACTAATGACTATAGTGACGATCATCATGGATGTGGTGTTGGTTCCATGGGGGTGAGAATGGAGTTTGTTTGAAGGGATCGACCCGGTGTCGCCCACGGTGGCGGTTGGAGAACCATAAAGAGGAGCACCGATGATGGAGGTAGGCATATATGGGTGGTGTGACGGGATTCAGTATGATGTTACCTGAATTCTATTGCCCTCATCAAGATGTTAATGGTGGATTTTTAGTAGGGGGTTAAGGGTTCTTGACAAGAGGTTTTTGGGGGGAAATGTTGTAGGAAATTGGTTTCCCTATATGATAATTGCCGCTTGGAAAAGAATATGAACATGATAGATAAATAAATATTGTCTCTAAAGATCATGGTACATCTTGGTCAAACTAGGGTGAACCACCTACTTTGATGCATGAAATTAACACATCATCTCTTCCCACATAAAAGTAGTCACAACAACATGACCATGAACATAGATGATCTCATCCTCATTTATTGTCCAATAAAGAGGTGGCTCCCCACCTTCAAAACATTCCCTCAAAACAAAAAACTAAATATCCACATAATACCTTTACTAGAAGTAGGCTTGGAGTGCAGGACCAACAGATAAGGACATAAGGGTCATATTTTCTCATTCCTCTTTAACATCCATGTGCATCTCAGTCAAAAAATCCATCATTTTCCACTCTAAACTAGACTCCTAGGATACCTGAGTCTGTGTATTTCGTCTTAAATCATCAACAACATTTTTTCCTTTCATTGACATATAGTCTAGCTCAAAAGTTAACGATTTCTTTTAATTGAATCATCATCACTTTCGGATATTTATATCATACTGATAAAAGATGTACTTAAGTATTTTTTTGGTCAGTGTGAAAAATAAATCATTCACCAAGAAGATAATACCACCAACACTTTAATTCATAAACACCCACTTCTAAATCAAGGTCGTGTGTCCAGATCATGTGTAGGATAATTCCATTGTTGTGAAATCATCTATCATGATATATACACCAAAACTCAATCTCTATACATCAATAATGCCCCAAGTCTAATCTCAGCCACATCACCCCACAAGTCCAGATCTGGTAGGATCAAAATTGGTGTAGTGGTCAAACGCTTCTTTAACTTTGGGAAGACATTATCACATGAGCCAAACCATTCAAACATTTTACACTTTTTATTCAGGCCTAAAATTGACGATACCCAAAGAAAAAATTACATGATTAACCTACGGTAATTTCCCTCCATACCCAAAAATATTCAGATATAAAAAATATTTTTGGGTTACTACCAAATAAAAACAATGTAAATATTTTATGGTCCACAGACACACTATCCACTGATATGATGTGCACTAAATAATGTACAATATCTATCTAGAAACTACACTTAGATAGCTTGGAATATATTTTATGCTCTCTCAATGTAATCAAGATGATGTCAATATGTTTTAAATAATTTTCATGAGTCTAAGAGTACACCAAGAAGTTATAAATGAAAACAACCACAAACAGATTGATGTACCAGTGAAAGATTTAGTTAAATAAGTACATAAACATGGAAGGTGTGTTTTTTAATCTGAACGACATTACAACGAACTCATACAAGCTACACCTTATCCTAAAAGTAGTTCGTGATATATTAGATGCTCTCATTCTCATCTGATGATACCCTGACCTCAAATTGATCTTGGAGAGCACAAATGCCCCCCATAAATTGATCAAAAAGAACATAGATACATGGAATAGGATATATTTTCTTAGTCTTTATCCTATATAACTTCCTGTAATCGACACACAAGTACAATGTTCTATAATATTTCTTGGAAAACAAGACTGGAGAAACCCATGGTGATGTACTCGGATGGATAAATTAGTTATCCATCAATTATTCTAGCTGAATATTAAGTTATTGAATCTCTTCTAGTTATATTCTACAATTAAGAATTAAAATTTTTTTAGCTCCTAACATTATCTCAATTGGGAACTCAACATATCTCACAGGTGGAATCCTTGATAAGTACTCTAAAATTGCATCGGGAAATCGGTCTACTGTGGTTGGAAAGACACTATGCTTCACACCCCCATAATCCAAAAAAACCCATAACTTGGGTGGTGATATCCCCCAGTTATTGATGAACTATCCTTGCATGACCTTCCTAAATATCCCATTCTCCACAATGAACATATCTATTACCCTCTAAATATGTGGAGGTTACTCTCCTATGGTGAAAATCATTGTGAGATCAATATGATGTCAGCTGGAGCATACTCAAAATCATTTCAAAACCAAAAATATCATGTGCGTATATATCCCAAAGGAAATGATACTCAAAAACCTCGAGATAACACCCCATGCATAGACAGATGTCCTTCGACCATACACACAACGGGGTGTCGGTTTTCATAACCCTGCATAAAAAATCCAACATCTGAACCCAACCTTCAACAAGTTGAGTAGATACAAAATAATATGAATCTTTTATATCAAATAAATCACAAGAATGGGTAGAATCTACAAGAATTATAACTCTTACTATCAAAAAACCCAACCTCACTATTAACAAGTGCCTACTAAACTTTATGAAACCGCCATGTATATCCTCCCTTTACTCTACTCTGAATCATTTATAAAACATAGCTCGTTTGATACAGGTGCTCTTATCTTGAAGTACCATTTCCCCTCCTTGATTAGAATGGCTAGGATAACTCCAAATTCCTAACCAGTACATGGAAAATGAACCCCTTCCAGTGCTCTTGACCAACCTAGGTACTCCATCACTTCCCATCTATCAAGGGTTCTTAAAGACCCTCTATAACTATCCCATACTACTGCATGCTTGAGACTCCATCAGTGGTCGAGGACACTATATACAAATGTGACCCGACCTAATGCACTAATGAAAAAGCGATCAACCACTACCATGAGTAACTGATCCCCTCTCATGGATACTCTTTCAACCAATGATCTTGTGAACATTCTCATAATGAAACTTCCTACCCTTGGAATATGTAGAACTTAGTCATCTAGCAGAATCCACCTATCCTACAATAGATTACTCTTTTAGTTTCCCTTCATAAATGAGAGCCTAATTCACTACATCTACAAACTTCTCCAATAAGAATTTATTAACTTGGGACTAAATCACACAATTATATCCATTCGAAAAACATCTCACCATAGCTTCCTCATTTCCTACTAGTGTTGGAATAAAACAGTTCATGTCGGTGAAGTATCCAACATAGTTCATCCCTGAAATGATTCCCTTGGTTAACTGTATAAAATCTATTATCCTCTCCTGTCTTACTATCTATGGGTAAAAGTGTTCTAGGAAATTCTCTTGGAAGTCCTTTCATAGCATGCCCACTAACTTCTCAGCACGATAATGAATATCCCACCAACACTTCACTGGTCCTCATAATATATAATCTTCTAGTTTAACTCTTTTATCTAGACTATTCTCTAAATAATCTTATATTTTTTGGATTGAATCAATCCAAAAAAATTGCATTAGGTCCACCCTCTCCGGTTAATGTTGGAGGGTTCCAGGGTTGGAACTCCCAGGTCATATCAGACATATTCTACACAACCAAACTTAGGTATATTTAAATGAACTGTATAAAGAAAGAAAAGTTCTCAGGGAACATCTCTTCTACCCCTTCACCTGAAACTATTGGGGCCTCTTGTCCCACTGCTAGAGACACATTTCCAGTAATTTTGTCTTGTCATTTCCCCAATAAACGTTTCCATGTATTCATGCCTCTACAATTCCAAAGATGTGTGTTAGGACACATGACACATCATTAACACATTTTCACAATAAATATTCATATAAATACTCAACAATTCATCTTGCATACTCTTCCCCATGGTCAAAACCATGACACTATCACTACCCTTAACCATCCCTAACCTAGGTCATGGATAACATAATATAACAATTTTTTCCATTTATTAGTTTTCCATTAGATTTATTTTTTTATCCATTTCAAGTTACCATGTTTCAACATATTTTAGTAATTATAAATTCATTAATAGGAACTATTTATTTTAAATCACACACGAAAAGTATATAATTTTTCTGTCCCATAACTCACTCTAAACCTGATTTTCAATGCATTCCTAAATTGATTTATGTCACATATGTCTGGAGTGCTTAGAATTATGCATAAATACAAAACTCTCATTCCATATCAGGCCATGCGTAAAATATCAGAAAACAATGACACCACCAAACAAGTGAATCACCCAAGGTGAAATAACATCCAACTATAACAACAAAAATTAAGAATAAAAATACCACCATGGGAACTTGGGTTTTCCCTCCTACATGGGATAGATAATCACATGACCAAGATCATTAACAATACCCAAAACATACTATTCTCCTGTCAACCATTTACAAATAGTAAAATGAATAAAAATAAAACCTATTATGATTCAACTTTGTAACATCCCAACCGGGGTTCCAAATACTGTTGCTCCGAGCTGGTTCTCCACATGACCTCAAGCATGTCTCCTCATATACCAGAGGCTGCCGACTAACCGTGAGGGTATAACATGACATATGGGAAGACTATATCCTCATTTTTAAAGAAAGAAAAAATTAGAAGTAAATATATCAATAGTTAAGAAAATAATAAATAAAAACCAACAAGGACCATACATCATATAATAAAATACAAAAATAGGGGAGGTGACCATAAACCAAAATAATAAATATGTCATTCCATGTAAGTGCCAAGTGTTGAATGAAACTCCGAAATTAATACACGATGACAACTCCCAAATGGGTCCCAATATCAGATCTGATCCCATCATATATGCTCCTCCCCAAATCCCAACTCATCCTTAAAACATAGGTCCTTTCCCTTTATCCTGTCCTAAAAACATGAAGTCTACTCTATTACCAATTAGAGGCGTGAGTAGGGTGTGAGTAAAACTCAGTAGGCCACCACCAACGATGTCTAAATAAATATACAGTATATAACATTGTATATAGTAGTAAAAATAATAATAAACTGGTCTATAATAAGTGAACAACATAAAAAAATATTATTTAATTAATCACATTGGCCCATATGGTTCTCAGTGACTTCCGAGTTAATCATACCTACTTCGGCACATTTAGAAATATTAACCAAATATCATAGGATCAAACATTAATTCACAAGGTATTTTATTATCATTCTATTCAAATTTCATTTCAATACCTTGGAGCATTAGTATAGGTACCATGTCATGGATTCTTGGAGTGTCAGTCTGACACCATTATCACAGGTACTTAGCGCATCAGTCTAACACAAAAATCATGGGTACAACGAGCATCAGTCTCGCACCATTATCATGGGTACTTAGAGAATCTCTATAGAACCAAAATCATTGGTACTTAGATAATCTTTCCAACACCATTATCAAAGGTTCTTAGAGCATAAGTCGATAACAAATTCCATTCTATTATATACACGTAACCAGAATCAACATCAATGAACTTTTATGAAATATAAAACATGGTACCATTTCATTTACAACACAAAAATTTAATATCATTCCAACCCTTTAGAATCATGAACAAGTATTCTTTAACCATTTAACATAATTACCATCAATCAACAAACATCTCATTAACACTTCCTTGTTAATCCAAATAATCATTTATAATAAATTGACATGATAAAAACATTCACAAATTGTTTAATTGTATAATCACTCAAATTCCACGTTTTTATTCCATAATTATAATTTCAAGGAAAATTGGAACACCCCTTGGATAGTCATTAAACCTGGTCTCATAATCTCAAATTGATCCAATGTGATCTGTGATGGTTCTCATTGTTTCCTAGGGATTTAATTCAATTTTCTAAATTTAAATGTAATTGTGAAACGTGGATATGAAATGATACAAATAGAAAAAAAATATCATCCTTAAGACTATAGGAATTAACATATAGGCCACCTAACCTAGGTTTATTGATGAACGTATGCCAATCCTTGGCCCTTGATTCGATGTAGAATGTCTGAAAACACAATGGAAAATACGATCTTGGATCAAAACCCAGGATCAAGATCTAATGAAATAAGATCCATTAAAACCCAGATTTACACCATCAATAAATGTACGATTCATCCCTCTTCAAATAGAGAGAAATATGGGAAAGAGAGAGAGAGATAACCTAAATCAAGGAAGATATCACATATAGTAGAGGAGTCGATTTCTTCCATTGGATCCTTTATTCGTAAGAGAAGATGTTCAAGGAGCCTAGGAAGCCTCTTGAGAGCTTAAAAAAAATTAATTCAATTCAGGTCGAGTGGGGATGATTAGAAATAAAAACTGAGGGTTCTAGAATTTATAATTAAAATTTTTGGTGTTTAAAAGTTAATGTGGATGGTTCCCTAGACGGGTCACACAGTTAGAAATAAGCATCCATTCTAACCATTCACCCCTACTGTTTGGGATTCACAGTTTCTAATAGGTAGGCTCACGGTTTCCTAAACAGTGTGTTAACCATGCAAACCCCCATTGTCCTAGGGTGAATTATTTTTTGTGGGATGTCGTACTATTTGGAAAAATTGTGTGTCGACCGTACACCACCAAAAACTGACCAAAAAACTTCTAAAACTCACCCAAATGCACCTCAGTCAAGCCCTATTGAATATGAGATTTAAAAAAGGGTAAAAAGGTACCTAAAAACAAGTAACGAAAGGTCTCGAGAAAGGTTGGGATATTACACCAAAGGGTTTTGTGGGAAAACCTATAAATTTTTCATAACCGAGTACATATAGAGGATGAGTAGGTAAAGTTTAATTATAACAGTTAAATAAATATATTAATTTATTTAATTATTATTCTGCCCATGAGGATGCTCAAGTATAACACTCAATGTGTACAAATATCATGTATCACCTAAGGTAAAACCCTCATTCTCTATTCAATGGTGGTCTCAAAATTTTTGTCCAAGACTCTGTTAAGGAATTATTCTACACTACAAAAATAAGGTGCTTCCTGGTGATTTTTTTGGTATTTAGTCGTGGTTTAAAATTCCACTAAATGATGTGTGATGCTTTCTAAAAGTTTCACATATTTTCTTGTCGTGAATCATTTTGTGGTGGTTTCTTTACTGGGTTTTTAATTAGTGGTTTTTTGTTTAACAGTGGTTTAAACCACCACTAAATATTTAGCGATTTTTTTTTTGGATTTTTTATTTCTTCAATTTCTTTATTTACGTGATTACTTAATTTATTATTATTATTTATTATTTATTATCATAATTTTTTTATAAATTTTTTATAATTTTTTTATAATTTTTTTATTATTTATTATTTATTTATGATTTGTTATTTATTTTTATTTATTTACCCTATCATGGTCAATGAGCATGTACCTGAGTGGTAGGGGCTCCTGTTTGGCATCAAAGAGACCCAGGATCAAATCTGGGTGGGGGTGAATTTTCATGTTACAGTAGCAGTATTATTGTAGGTATTGGTAGGTACTGTAAAAATCAAAACTATTCACTTTGTTTGGGCCTTCGGGCCACCAGTTTTGGCCTACGGGTCTCAGGACCTTCGAGCCACCAAAATGCCTTCAAGTCGAGGGCCTTCAGGTTATAGGGCCTTCAGGCTACCAATGGCCTTCAGGACACAGGGCTTACGGGCCACAGAATAGAAAAATAAGCATAGGCAGACCACACATGAGCAGGCCCAAACGAGGATTCAGAGAAAAAATAGTGATTTCTAGAGAAGATCTAGATAGATTAGAAGAATAAGAGGGTATGGAAACTGCCATTAGAACCAGGCGTCGTGCAACTCTGTTTGGGACAATGCGAGCTGATCAGCCATGTGAGGTGGGGAGATAGGAGCCTTCAGGATGCAGTTGTTGGGGAGGGGCTATTTCAAGTGTGTCAGGTTTGGGGCCTTTAAGGTCATGTATTGGGTTGTGTATGAGCCTTGTTCCTTGGGCCTACAGGTCATGTAAGGGTTCCCCTTAAAACCTTAAAAAAAGGATTGTCCAAAAATAAATAAATAAATAAGGCTTTCGGGCCATTTGGGTATTTATTCTACCATGCATGCTTATTCCATGCATGTTATGCATAAATATGATATGCGTGTGTGTGTGTGTGTGATGAGAGAGATTTGAACCCCTTACATACTGGCTATTCTACAAAGACTTTACCACACTAGCAACCTCTTCATGTTGTGAGCAAATAGTATGTAATATACTTATATACATACAGATAATAAATAAATAATGATATTAAAGAAAAATAAATAATGAATATATAATAAATAATTAACAAATTATAGATAATAGATAAATGATAATTAATTAATTAATTAATTAATTACTAAATAAATATTAGATATATATTAAAAATGTAGTAAATAAATAATAAATAAATATTAAATAATTAAATAATTAAATAATCAATAATCAATAAATAAGAAATAATAAATAAATAGTTTTGAATAAATAATATTACATAATACATAATAAATAATAAATAATAAATAATAAAGACATAATAAATAAATAATGATTAAATTTTAAATAAATAGTAAACAATAAAAATAAATAAATAAATAAATAATAATATATAATGACAATATATAATAAATAAATAATAAATAAATAATAAATAAATAAATAAACAAACAAATAATAACTAGATTAAAATACATAATAAATAAACCATAAAAAACAAAAATAAATAATCTACAAATAATAAAAACAAATAAATCATAAATCATAATAAATGATAATAAAAGATAATAAATAATAAATAAATAAATAGATAAATAATAAATAAATAATTGATAAATAATTGATAAATAATTAATAATTAATAATTAGTAATTAATAGTAGATTCAAAATAATTAATAAATAATAATAAATTATAAATAAATAAATAAAAATTAATTAATTAATTAATTAATTAATAATGATTACGTAATAAGTATGAAATAAATAAATAAAAAATAACAAGTAAATAATAAATTATCGATATATTGATAATAAATATATAAATAATAAAAAAATAATAAACAAATAATTAAAAATATTAACTTAATAATTAAAAATAAATCAATATAAAATAGATAAATAGTAAATAAATTATAAATCAATATATAATAAATAATAAATTATTATAAAATAAAAATTAGATAAATAATAAATAATAAATGGATAAATAGATAATAAATAAATATTACATTAATAATAAATTAATAATAAATAGTAAATTAATAATAAATAATAACTTAGTAATAAATAATAAATAAAAAATAAAAAATAAACAAGTAATAATAAATAATAAATATTATGTAACAATATATTCTAAATAGTATATAAATATTAAATAATAATTTAACAATAAATAATAAATAAATAATGAATAATTATATAATAAGTAATAAATGAATAACTAATGAATGAACAAATAATAAATAACAAATGAAAAAATATTAAAAATAGATAATAAATAATAGATAATAAATAATAGATAATAAATAATATATAATTTATAATAAATAATAAATGGAAATAAATATCTACAAATAAATATACTTACAATTGATTTTACATAAATATATATATAAACACACATTTATGTTACATAAATATATATAAAGACACACAAATGCACACACACAGATATATATATATATATATATGTATATATAATTGTATACTAATATATATTCAAGAGAGCTCAGTCATGGATTTAGAAACCAAACCCGTGACTTCAAATTTATTAAACAAATATATATAGTAAATGATATGAGATAGGGCATACAAGGAAAAATAGCCTACACCTGAAAAAAGTGTCTAAAGATAATAAAATTAACTCACTCAAGTCCCTCTAAAATCCAAATTCTTTGGTTATTCCCCTCTTCTTTTTTGTATGTCGACCTCTCCACCATGTCTTATTTTGCAAGACTTCATCTTCTCTATCTGATGATTCATATGATCCCCCATGAGTGTCACTAATCCATAATTTCCCAGATAAATTCCGATAATCCATATTTGGATCAAATTGGAATCCATCTTTGATGTTAATTGAAATAAATATATGGACTGATATATAATCATTGAATCCAAATACATCAGGCTCCATCATTGAATAAATATATTCAAGATGTGAAAATTACCAATCCCTTGCTTCCTTTTTAAGGCCTTCAGGGGGTCTTTCACCTTCCTGGCCCTTACGGGGTATGATACTAGAGTTCCTTGCATGTACATTACCACATTCCTAATCTGATGCCTTACTAAAAGAGGTGTATGCATTTTTCATTAATTTATTGAAGTGAGTTAAGTAAGACCATTCTGAATTCTCATTGAAACTTAGATGTCCACCTTGTAGTGGTGAAGTCTGCATTAAAATGATACTTGGAGGGTCAATTTCTTTGGGCTTATAAGGAGTAACCAGTTGGAATCCCTCCTCATCCAAAAAAAAATTTATTACCACTTTGAGCCCTCAATGAGACACCCCTACCTGTATCACTGCCTATAAACGGATCAGAAGAATGCCCATGTTTCGGCACGAGAGTAATTCCATAGCCACCAATCGTGTGTATTTCATCAATATTCATTATAATAGTGGCATGTGAATAACTAATGATATAAGATGATACCTTTTTTGGATCCTTATCCATGGAATTGTCATACATTTTTTGTACTTGATATTTATTTGGAATCCTTGAACGTATAATGGCCATGACATCCATCTTTTTTTTACCGTTACATAAATTTGAAGCAATCAGTTTTTCTTGTAGTAGTTTTTGATTAGTTACCTATTGTGAGATCATTTCATCATAAGATATATCTTCTACAACCTCCTTATAGGGATAATCCACATATGCCATAAGAACTCCCAAATTTTGGATAGATTCACCTCTAGGCTTGAACTCCTCCACATTCACTTGTGCATTCACTCCCCTCTGAGAGGAGTTGTGACATAAATTTTTAGAAGTATCCAACATATGATATGGTTCATCACCACACAAAAACGGATGCTCATCCCTTTATACACCTGGTTCAATAGAAAAAAATTGCATCAATGCTTTTACCTAGCCCAACTAACTCAACCTATGACTTCCTAGAGTGCTGCACATTGAAACCCCTTGATCGCATAGAAGGGAAGTCTGAGACAGCCACACCCTCCCCCATCTTCATCCCAGATGTAGAGACAATATTATTTTCTATCAAGGTAACCCAAGTGGTAACTACTTCATCTAGGGGCATCTTTTGACCAACAATACTTGGAGCATTAGAATTCTCAAGTTTCATCTGTTTCAGTCACACACTTTCATAATGCTCGTGCATATAGCAATAAGTACAAACAATGGACTTACTTAAAGTTGATAGGTCATGTTCTATTACCATGAAATCTAGAAAGAATCTAGGTATTTTTCATATTTGACTCTCAACTCAATCTAATCTTAATCGGTAGAATGAAAAACTTTCTCAACCATTGTAGAACACAAATCAACTTCCACCAGAAACCTAGCAAAGTGCCCGAATCTGGCTACCTATATTTTTCTATTCAATTTTATGGGAACAGTAATGGAAAAAGACATATCATATAGAATCTTTAGATGCGAAAGGATCCAGTTTAAGCCATGTATCTTGACCCATAACAGCAAAAAAGAGTTTTCAACCTTCAATGGGTTGAAACACATGTCCCATTCCCAAATATGTAAAAACCCAGGATTGAGTGATATTGAACTAAAGCCCTAAGCACCCATTTTCATCTCTACAAAAGTGAAAATAAAGTGAAAAAATACACGGCCTAGAAAAACAAAATTCTATTTGGTGAAGCCATAAATTTCAGACTACCAAGCCACTAAATCCCTTATTTTTTATGACATGTATCCCTTTGGAGGAATAATAAAAAAAATAATAGATAACTCATCGATTTTATTGTACTTCAAGACCACAATCAGATCTTCCCTCACTTGGGAAACACTTCCATTTCTACATATTCCTCCCACTATAAAATCCTTGTTGAGAGAGAATAAATTCTTAAATTCATCGGGAGTGAAATTCGTAGTGACCCTTCAATGAGAAGAATTCTAGATTTTGGAATCATAACCCACATACCTATGGGAGAAAAATGTCCCATTGTGAATAATGAAACATCTAGAGGGATTGTACCCATAGTGTCCAATGGTAGGAATCCCTAATCGCTGAAGAAGCATAGTGCGAGAATCTCCCACAACATACCCATCTTCTTTATGATTATTATTAATATATATATATATATATATATATTTCAATAGACAAGTAAATATAAATATATATATATATACCCATATAATATATAAAAATATATATATACATTAATATTAGAAATATTTAAAAATGTATATATATATATAGAAAAATATTCATAAATACATATAAATATCTCTGAATAGATACAATTATTTATAATCATAAATAAATAATGATAAATATATATAAATTATACATAAATATACATAAATATATACAATTACATGAATATATATATATATAATAGATAATAAATCTCCAAAATAAGAGAAAACCACAATATCTTCAATGCTACAAAATTACTAGGAATGTTAATCAATGGAATAAAATCATATAAGACCTAAAAATAAAATTTTGACACTATTAAATTAAGATGAAATCTCATAAAATGATCAAAGATCATGATATTTGAACAGAAAACTCAGTTTTAGAAAATTTAATGGCCTATTTTGACCTCAAAAAATAGTTATTAGGGTCTCAGTAGTCAATACAGCATAGGGCTTGTTGTAGGCTTCAATTTTATATGTGGTAGAGTCCTAAAAAATAGTAGAATCAAAATGTTTTGATTTTTTGAAGATGAAGCTTGATTTTAAACTTTTCTTTAAACTATACAAAATTTTATTAAATTATTTTTTACTAAATTATTATATAATTTGATTTTAGTTCACTTCATAAGCTTTTATTTGAATTGTTGTGAAGGTAAAACAGAAATCCAGATCAAAAGTCATAATAATTTGATGGTGAATTCTGATTTTCAACATATGCAATAATTAATTTAGGTTTTAGATAACTACTAACTAATAATTATATATAATTAACAATTAAAACATTATAATTATTTAAAATAATAAATAATAATTATTAATAATAAATCATAACTAAGTATATAATATTTAATAATTTTTCATCAAATTAGTGGTGGTTTATGTAAACCACCCCTAAAAAAATTTAATTTTTTAAAATAAAAAACCTAAATTAGCTATGGGTTTTTAAAACCATCGCAAAATAATAAAATAAAAAAATAAAACACATTTAAAGTCAGTTTTAAAAACCAACGTTAAAAAAGGGTAGCAATTTTTTTTCTAGAATATTTAGCAGTGGTTTTCAAAACCACATCTAAACCCCTTTTTTCTTATAGTGCCATTATTTTAGAAAAACCATTCATGTGTGATACAATATATTTAATATTTTTATCATATTAAAATTGGGTTGTCTCAGGCCTTAGAATCTCATGCTAACTTAATTCCTAGCTCTAAAAATATTATTTAATATATTTCATAGCTTTCTAAGGAAAAAATTGAGTCCTTACAACTTTTCATTGGTGGGCATGATATGTGAACATTTCTTCATGGGTCATGACATTGGTGACATCAATGGATCAATGCATGTTTACCTAATAATTATTCCTTTATATTTCATGAAATTATCATCACATGATGATGCATCATTCAAGTAGTTGTTTTCAAGTTCCTAGAGAGGGGTCAAATTTCATTATACAGGCACACCTTCTATATGCATATTTTGAATAATCATGTTGTATATCCACTTTTTAGTATACTAATTTTATGTATATGTTTAGTGTAATTGTTTCTATAACTTATTGTACTTTAATTTTTAAATTTGTCTAATATTATTCATATATCACTTATTCATCATATCTTAACTACACATTGTATATAGAATTATACTCATATTGGGATGGTCTTACACCCTGTGGTGTTTTTTGAAATGAATTTAAATACATGATATGATTAATTTAGTATTACCAATATATATTAAAAATATTTTTCAGTTTTTTTATTTCATAATATGTTATATATTCAAATTGATGAATTTCATAATTGTGATGTACTCCTTATCAAATCATTACAAATATGCCACAAATAAATTTCAATTTCTAAGACACTTCCATGTAAGACAGATTTCATAGATAATTAACAAGGGTGAAAAATAAGTCTATTGCTCATATATAAGTTTCTGGTTGTGTATATTAGGCACATTATACAC
This sequence comes from Viscum album, assembly GCA_963277665.1. Classification (NCBI taxonomy): domain Eukaryota; kingdom Viridiplantae; phylum Streptophyta; class Magnoliopsida; order Santalales; family Viscaceae; genus Viscum; species Viscum album. Next base: position 1,576,863,189 of record OY728146.1, on the reverse strand, counting down.
TACAACATTCTCCCAACATGTTATATTTCAGATTGTTACGGTTTGTCTCTTTCTCTTTGTTTATTATTTCAGGATTTCAATTTCCCAATTCCCAGTTAACTTTTTATTATTTATGACCTGTCATGTGTTACAAATTTATGTACTATTTCTATCAAATGATTCCTTCCCCACTATTCTTCTTCATATATATCATTTATATAAATAATTTTTTAATTTTATTTTCACTTTTTTTATTATTAATTAATTTTTTTTAATATACTTTTTTTGTGTTTGTTACGAAGTTGGAAAGTGGTAACTTCCCACTCAATATCAACTGACCATGTGTCCTGTTGGATCTGCACCTACCTTATTTCTCCTTATTTCCCTATTTTCTCATATGGATTCTCTGATATGTTGATGGGTGTTTTCAACTCAGAAAAGAAAGAGAGGCTGAAGGGAAGAATATTCCAGTCATGATCCATTCTAGGTGCAAGGGTATGGATGAGGGTATTAGAGAGCAGTGATGCCATGAGCACGAGGGCCTCTCTTAGTTCGGAAGAGAGAGTGGCATTCATTGAAGGAACCTGGAGAACAACAGTGATGGAGACAATGGGTTATTGTACTTAAACCCTGGGAAAGATGAGATAGGCATGCGCTAGTCTCAAATAGTTGTGTCGGAGTATGACAACATGAATAGCCTCATAGAGCAACATTGCATGTAGAAACCCTGGTAAAGGGGTTCAATCCATTCTTGATCCTTGAGTTCAAAGAATGTGGTTTACACCAGATCTGGATAGTGGCAACACAAATGGATGACCATGCTGGATGATCTAGGACAAAAATGGTATACATGAAGTAATTTGACTAGACATAATAGGGTATTTTTCTTTGCATCTAGGTTAGATGGAGGAGGTAACATATTTGTTTGTTGGGCAGCCAGACCTAGAGGATGATGGTGTTCTGGTTTAATGATGGAAACCTCAAACTATGATTAGCATGAAGGATCCTCAATAGGTAAGACAGACCCTATGGTAATGGGGATTTGGTCTAGTTTTTTATTCCACTTATTTTGGTTACTTTTGATGTCATAGAATGTTTTTCTCCATGTCCTTATTGTCTTATACTCCTTTATTCTTTTCATAATAAAACCCATGGTGACTCTTCCCCATGCACATAGGCTAATTTCCCAAAGCACGTAAATCTCTACTTCTATTTACTACTTTCCACATCTATTTTATAAAAATGGTTAATGTTTAACACTGCTTCTTGAATTAGTTAAATATGGTTTTGGATTTCTTTATTGACGTTGAATCTATTTGAGTGTTGTACTACTCTCATTTATCATATATTCATGTTTTTGTTTTTGTTTATTTTTGTTTTCTATATAGATTATATTAGTGCAAGAACTAGGTTTTTCTTTAGAAAACCCATATGATGAGTCTGGAATTGATATTATTATGTCGATGGTTCTATTTTAGTTGAAACATATTATATATAATGTAATTTCTTGTTTATGAGAATTATTTCAATATGCTTGATTCTATTAGTTGTATTTTTTGTTGTTTTGTGATATATTCAATGTTAAATTATTTTATAATTCTAGTTATTGGAATTTATTTTATGAATATATTCATGTTTATTTTTTTCATCTTTTGGAATTGAAATATAAACATTAGTTTTGGACATCATTTTTTGGGATTATATGTGCAGTACTCCTGGTTTCTGGTAAGTAACCCTTGTTTTATGCTTTTTAAGTACATGAAGCATATAAGAAAAGATTGGGAAAGTTTGGAGACTTTTAAATTGTTAAAGGGAAAAAATTGGTGACGCACGGGATTCGCACGGGTTGCCCAAACCATGCGGAAGCCATGTAGGTGGTGGTAAATTTAGACAGATTAGACCGCATAGTGTGTGCATGGTTTGGGAAAACCATTCGAGGAGGCCGTGTGGAGCGCCCCTTCCTATCAGTGACTACCGCACGATTAGCGCACGATTTTCCTATCCATGCGGACTAACCGTGCGCGGGGTCGACTTAGATCCTATTTTTAAGGATCTAATCCATTTTATAATTAAACCCATTTTTTTCCTAGACGGCCCTAACATGGTATTTCTCTCTGGTGATGGTGGGAGAACACTTAACAGGCATTTTGGAAGCGATTTGGAGATTTTCCTAGGCGTTTAGAGGCCGGTTGATCGAGGTAAGTCTCTTTTTCTTCAGTTTTCTTTGATCTCCTTGTTCCCTCCTGATGGATCCTTATATATACGCCCAAGGTGGGTAGATCTAAGGTAGTGGATGACTTTTAAGTTGGGTTTTGGTTTTTTTAGTGCTAGGGGATGGAATATAATATGGTTTTGGGGAGTATTTGACTCAGTTTTGTCGGTGTTCTTGGTCCATTGGTTGGTTTAGCCTAATTTGTTGAGGTAGGTGGCTTCACTCCTGATTCCTCATTCTTAGAACTTGAAGGCTTAGTTTCAAATTGTTTTCCTTGATTGAAATGGTTTGTTTATCTGCTGTGAAAGAATGGTTGAAACCACTTTTAAGTAATGGGTGATGGAAATTGGGTGTTTTTGGAAAGTATTTATTGAAGTGAATCTAAAATGGTGAATTTAAACTGGTTATGGTTTTGCTGCTTGAAAGAAATGGTTTTCAATAAATGGTTTGATGCTTTATTGAAAGGTTTTGAACACACTTGGTTTTGGCATGGATTTTCATGAGTTGTGGTGTGTGTTCATATGCATTAGGATGGATAAGGGTGAGAAGTACCCCCATCAAATGGATGGGATGGATAAGGGTGAGAAGTACCCCCATCAAAAAGTTGGGATGGATAAGGGCATGAAGTACCCCCGTCAAGGTAGTACACTAAGTGAAATCTTAATGGAAGGATAACTCACCACTCACGAGTATAGGGAGGTCCAGGTTGCATGCATGGTGGGTTGTGTGGATTTGTGAAATGGAATGAATGTGCCAAAATGGAAATGTGAATTTGATTGGAAATTTTTCTTGGTAGCTTTTCTTGAGAAAGATGGTTTTTGTTGGAAAACAGTTTTGACATGGAACTTGTTATATTGTGAACTGTTTTAAAATTGTTTTATATAAATGTTTTTATATAAATGTGCTAACATGTTTTATCCTAGAGGCATGGGTTGGGAAATCATCAGGGAAAACCTACTGAGTTTCATTACTCACCCCCTACTTTGGCACATTGGTGCTTTTGCTGATGTCATATACCAGGATGTTGGAAACAGTAAAGTTTCGCAAGCTTATAGCACTAATTCATGATACTTGGGTTGGTTCATGATGTTGGATCTTGGAGCATGTGGAGCATGGAGTTGGGTTGTCATCTTGTAGACTTTTAGTTTGTCTTTATACAGTTTACTCTGATTTATTGTTGGTTTCTTCTGTGGTACTCTTAGTTGGTTTATGATAAAATAAATGGATGAGTTGTCTTAGTTTTTATCATTCATCATTTAGTTGATTAGTTTGGTTATGGTTGTTGGTTCTACGGTATGTTATAAAAGGGTAAATACACCCCCACTTGTTTTGAAAACCTTCGGCATTAATTTCTATCTTTTGGAGCCTTGGGGATGTCGCTTAAGGCCAAGTAATGACTTGTTGTATTCTCAAGCCAATAAGGATAAGTGGGTAATTACAATATGAATCTATTTTATACCCAATTTATCCTTGGTGGTTGAATAGTGGATGCCTTATATATCACAACACCCAATAATTTGTATCAGAGACAAATTGGGTATAATTTTTTGTCCTCAAAATTCATAATTGAATATTCATTGCTTTAAATGATTTGTTAGTGTATTTTACTGTGCATAACTATTTTATTATTTATTCATCTTGGTTGTATGCTCTCTTTGGTTTAAATTTGAAATATGTTGTTGATAGTTGTTTCCTCATTATTTCCCTATTCTTTTAGTTTTTGGAGTCCTAACGATGCCTTTTGGTAGTTTCTACCTTTATGTGTATCTTGTTTTCGGGTTAGGAAGGGGTTGGTGCAAGGTTGGTATCGGTGAGAGTGTTTTGGTAAAAAGTGGGGTGTGTGGAAGAGTTTGTCTTATTGTTTTGTCTCCTTTTTTCTATATTTTGACATAGGAGACTCAGTTGGTAATTAGATCAAGTTTGTTTGTCTATATCAAGGTTGTGGGATGGTGTCACTAGGTGTTGACCAATTGAGAGTGGTGATTAGGATTGGGTAGTATTAAGAGTGGTAATGTCATCTGAATAGGTTTGGTGATGATCAGGCTTCATGGTAGTTCTTTTGGGATCTCTTTAGCGATGTTAGGTGGTTCCTAAATATCATTAGAAAGATAGACTATGATGGGAGTTATTAGTCGATAACTAAATGATCTTGGATCCCTGATGTTATCATGGGTTTAGAGTTCATCCTTAGGACTCTTGGGGATGCATGGTATTTGTGTTGGTATACGTTTATTGAATAAATTCTCATGTTGGATGGGTTCTAGGAAGATTCTACCCTTTAGTTTGAGATTTTTCTGAGACCATTATGAAAATAGGCACAGAACAATTTTTCTTTTTATATGCTTGATTTCTCAATGTGTATTTTATTTCTGCAATTTTCATTACCATGATATTTTTTCTTAGTTATATTATTTATGTTTTTTTCTAAGCTTTCTTTTCTATTTTTTTTTGTTTGAAGATGTGTACTGATGTGTTCGCTTCTTATGTGAAGATACTGGTTAGTAGTCCGATACTTCCTCATTAGTATTGTATCAGAGGTTGGATAAGGCAAATGTAAGTATTATATCTGTGAATGATTGGAAGTTTTCAATTCTAATAATGTTTGGAGTTTTTAATTCTAAGAATGTTGGATCTAGGTGTAGTGAAAGCATACGATGGTGCATGATATATTAAAAATTCTTTTAATAATCATTTCCCGAAAATAAGAGCGAGGATATTGCATGTCAAATTTATAATTAATGTATTTAATATCTGAAAAAATAAATACCTAGGCTTAGGAAATTTCTACATTGATGATTTTTGATCATTTGAAAATGCCCTTCCAAATTTCCTTTTTTCACTTGTGAGGATCCAATGGTAGAATACCTCTTATAGTGATCCACAAGTGCTTCAATAGTCTCTGAGCAACACCACTGATTATCTGTGTGCTAGTACGATGAGTTTAATGTCTTGCGTTATCTGTTCGTGATCGCTCATTCTTCAGTCTTGAAGAAATTCTATCTTGGGTTTCTTGTTCTTGAGAGGGATAGAGGAGTCTAAAGAGAATTCATCATTGGTGACAATTCTCTATTCCCAAACATAGAATTGGTTTCAAATGAATTATACAATAGTCACATCCATCTATTTATAGGGATGAGATTTCAGTTATAAAATTTAATTACATAACAACCATTAAATGTAATTATAACCATTAATGAAATCTCAGACCAAATAATAATATTATTATTATTATTTTGTGGTGTGCCAACAAGCGCAAAATGGATAAATAATATTTACCAACTCATAAATAATTATTTTATCACCGGACATGGTCTTGGTCCATTCAAACTCCTCTTGTATTTAATGAACACCGGATTAAATATTATATTCTCTTAAAAAAATATTTTATTCACAAACTAGTAAATAAATATTTATTATATTTTTTATTAAATAAATAAATATATTTTATTCAAAATCCAGTGAATAAATATTTATTTAATTTATGTGATCACTATAACTTAAATAAAATAATTCCTCGATATTGAAAATAATAGGTATTCCATTAATTAAATTCAAATAGAATTTAATAAAGACTACAATAAACACTTAGTTTGTGATCCAGTAGGATTCTTTCTCGTTGGAATTAGGTGGTCTTTCCTAAAGTCTAGGATTACTATCTAGCAACCGGTCAAGTCACCAAAGATAATGATCTTAAAGTCACAATGAATACAATGACGTAAGAACAGTCACTATGTAATGTAATCCCTTTGTCACATAATCTCATCAAGTAGGTTTCATGATAGTGTCATTAACCTAAATGCTTGACACATTATTCTTTGAATATCTAAAATAAACTCATCATTACACCATGGCCATGGAATTTAGGGTGACGATTCTATTTCAATCCAAGGGACAACATATCAACTTCCATAAATATGGATGGGACAAATCCTTTCTTGACTTATCTGTTAATAACATGTCATTCATGATGCATCTAATGTACTCTACTTCCCTCCAACATATGGAATGACATTTGTTTTCAGAAAATATAAGTTTGCGAGTCATTACATGAATTAATGATAATATTAACGTCTAAAGACTGTTACACATGCTCATAAATAGAAATATTTGAGGACACCAAAACATGCATAATTCCTACTGGCGAGTATGTTCTCATAATCTCCCATAATGGAGATTACCAAGTGTGAACTTCATGAGAAGAAGTATCATCTTCTTATGAGTACTCTCACATGATGATCTATATATTATATGTCCCATAATAGTATGTTATCCAACCGCATAACTATATTAAGAATATTTTCAAAGCACTTCAAGGTTATCATCACAGTGGGGAACTACTATGGCCTAGTCAATGCGACAAATACTATAGGACATTATTATATTATGGTCATGTTGAATAATGAAAAATATATAATAATATGTTTAAATAAAAATTTAATACATCAAATATTCATGTAATCAAAGCAAAAATAGTTGGTTCTAGGACACCAACTCTAACAAACTCCCACTTGGACTAGAGCCAACTACCTATGACATTTAGTCTGCTAGACCTCCCATGATAATAATTATTCTTCTGATTTAAGTCTTTAGTCAGGGGGTCTGTCACATTTTCTTCTGTGGAAATACTACTCACTACAATATCACATCTCTAATATATATCCATCAAGAAATTATACTTCCAAAGTATGTGATTCGTTCGCTGATATAACCTTGGATCTTTTGCGAGAGCCACCACTGTAGTATTAACACAATAGAGTGTGATGGGATCTTTACTACTAGGTACCACATCAATATATTGGACTAAATTTCACCTCCAAACTACTTATTTATCTTCCTTAGAAGCTACAATATACTCGAACTCTGCAATACAATTTGCAACCACAACCTAGTTTGAGCTCTTCCATCTCACAACACCATTATTCAATGTATAGATGTATCATGTTTGTGAATTCATGTCATCTTGATTAGTCTAGAAACTTGCATATGTATATCCTCTGATTACTAGTTCCTCATATCCTCCATAAACCAAAAACATATCCTTAGTATGCCTTGGATAATTAAGGATAGTCTTGACTGCCATCCAATGGCGGACACCTGAATCAGATTGATATTTTCTTACTTCACTTAATGTGTATGAAACATATATCCTAGTACATGGAATAACATACATGAATAACAAAATCACTGATTTTTATGTAATATTTTTCATTATATTTCTTTCCTAATGGTCGTGAGGACACATTTTCATAGAAAGGTGAATGACATATGATGCTTAAAACAATCCCCTCTTGGATTGTTCCATACTAAATCTCTTCAACATCTTATCAATGTATGTACTTGGACTTAGGTTGAGAAACCTCTTAGATCTATCATGATGTATCTTGTTCCCAAGAATATATACTTCCCCACCCATGTCTTTCATGGAAAATAATTTATTCAACAATACCATAATAGATAGTAAGACTGGTATTTCATTTCCAATAAGTAATTAGTCATTAATATATATTCTTATGAAAATGAATGAACTCACACTAAACTGTTTGTTAACACAAGGCTCACATTCATTATTTATACAATTAAATTCCATTATAGCTTCATCAAAATAAATGTTCTCTGATTTGGATGATTTCTTTAATCCATTAATGGATTTTTTTAGATTTCATATTTTATTAGAATCGTTTGGAGTCGCAAACCCTTCATGTTGTGTCGTGTAGACATCTTCTAAAAGGTCCCTATTAAAGAAGGATGTTTTGACATCCATTTTTTAAATCTCATAGTCATGGTAATACATAATGTAAAGTATAATTATGATGGATTTTAACAATTCAACTAGTGAAAATGTTTCATCGTAGTCTATAAATTGGTATTTTTTTAAACACTTTTGCAACCAGTAATGCCTTATAGGTACTAACTTGTCCTTCCTTGTCTAGTTTCTTCTTGAATACCCATTTTCAACCAACAGGATTTACATCCATTAGAGTATCAACCAAAATCCGGACTTATTTTTGGTACATGGAATCTATTTGAGAATTCATGGCTTCTTTCCACTTAGAAACATATGTTCCAATTAATGTCTCCTTGTAGGTTAGACGATCATTATTATAAAATAATAATGTTTCACCATCCTCTTTAACTATAAAACGATACCATTATAGTTCTATAACCTCTCTTTTACTCCTATGAAGTTCTTGCATCTCTGGAACAATTTCTTATTCCATGAGGGCTTATAGAATCTGATCTTATTCCAACTTTTGTATTCATTGATCCATGAATTCATCAATGTTTATCTCGCTCCAACTGTTGCTTTTGGAGATTTTCTCCCTCTCAAGGAAGATGGAATGTATTTCAACTATAACCCTTTTTTATGAGGGTTCATATATGTAATATCCCCTTATTTCCTTTAGGTATCCTATAAAGGTACACTTTTTTTCTCAGGGTGATGGTTTATTACCTCAATAGGCCTTACCAAATGATTCGCTTCCCCACACATTTAAATTTGATAACATGGTTTTTCTTCCACTCTAAAATTCATGTCGAATGATATTTATCGATTTAGTTGGTACTTGGTTTAGTATGTGTGTTTCTATTTGTAATGCGTATCCCCAAAAGGATAATAGAATACTTTCATGACTCATCATTGATCTCACCATGTCCAATAAGGTGTGGTTCCTTGTGTCTCTTAAACAATTCCACTAATGCGTGTAAGGATGAGTGAGTAGGGATAGGATCTCAAACTCCTATAAGTAATCAATGAAGTCCTTTCTAAGATATTCCCCACCTCAGTTTAAGAGGATTTTCTTAATCTATTTACCAATATGGTTCATAACTTCATTATTTTATTCCTTGAATTTATCCAAATAATAATACTTCTATCTCATTAAGTAAATATATTCATATCTTCTAAAATCATCAACAAATGTTATGAAGTATGAGTACTCACCCCTTAATTCAATAGGAAATGTCCACAGACATCGGTATGAACTAATTAAAGAATCTCTTTATCCCTTTCACCTTTCCCACATAATGGGGATTTGGAAATTTTTCCTTGTAAAAATTCATGACATATACCAAGTGATTTTAGTTCGAAATAATCTAAATATCTATATTGATGTAATTTTGTCAATATTTTTTCATTTAAATGACCTATCTGATGATGCCAATGTTTGGTGTGGTATGCGTCTTGTGAAGTATCTTTGTTATGAATTTCCATTATTGGTTCATGTAATCCAACACGTAAATACCGTTATGTAAATGAGCCTTACCATGACAAATTCAATCTTTATAAAAAAGGTAACATTTATTTCCAAATTTGAAAATGAATCCATATATATCTACTTAGGATGAAGAAATAATGTTTTTCGTGACCGAAGGAACATAATAACAACCCTTTAAAACCAAGATTATTATGGTCGAAAATGGGTGGTGGTTGTCCGAGATAGCTACAGAAACAAGTTTAACTCTATTGGCTACTCAAAGATCTAAAGGTTCTGGATGCAGCGGAAGTGCGGTTGGACCAGAAGGCAACCTAAAATTTTACCATGATTAATTATTGTTTTGGGATCAATACAATGATGTACGCCAGTATCCATGAAATAAAATCATAGATTTAGATAAAGAATAAAGAGGCTCAAAACCCTGATATAGGATCAATATAATTCGATTAAAATTAATTTAATTAAATTAAAGAAATACCTAAAAGGTTTTCTTTCATCATATATGTGTGTGACTACAGATCTTTAGTGGGACTTTAGTTGCTTTGTTTAGATCCAGAGTATATCTCTTCTAGCGGTAATCCAAATGTGCTCCACGAATCTCTGGATGTTGTCGAATGAGTCTTTGGGTGCCTTCAAAAAAGTTCTATGTGCTTTCATCGTCCACCCTGGATTTCCTTGAGAGTTGCTTCTAAATAATTCTCTAATCATGTGTAGGATGGTGGCTCTCGTACTTGAGATCATTCTTGGAGAAAAAGGATCTCTCTTGGCTTGAGAGATTTTTCTTCAAAATGTTGTGCACAACCAAAATTCGCTCTATCTCTTGTGGGTTTTCCCCTTGGATAATAATATAATAATATGTAACCAGAAATTTAATTCACTAGGTAATAATAAATAATTATCACATGCTCCATTACTTATTTTATTATACCATGTGAAACCCCCATATCTAACAATAATGGATATACCATAATTTCCATGACATGTGATTAGCTTTAAAGTTACAATTAAATATTATTTTAATAAAATAATATTTTATATTATTTTCTCATGGGACCCTTTAACTAAGTCCTCCCATCCTCCAAAATATTTATCGTACCATGAATAACAACTATTTATTTATTAAATAATTAGATAAAACAAAATATATTATTCACCAATAAATAAATAAAATGCAATCAGGAATACCTAAATAATTATTAAACCACAACCAGGAATAATATTTATTAAACTTTTTAAATAATAAATTATTTAACTAATATTCTGGATGCACTTAGTGTGTGACCCTCTAGGACTCTTTCTGATTGGAATTAGGCGAGCCAATAAAACGTCCAAGGTTAGCAAGGCACCCATATAGAAATAAGTTAATTTCGCAATGACATGACACCTCATATGAATTCTTACTATGTAATATAATCCCTTTATCATAATATCTCCAATCGAGTGGGTTGCATTCCAGTGTCATCGACCTATATGCTCGATAACTCATTCTTTGACATTCCAGAAATAGAACTTTCCATGTGAACCCCATGGGCATGTATTTGTTTAGGCTATATCATTTCCATAAAAGGTTATGAGATGTTTACTTCTAATAATGAACATAAGGGATAAATCCTTTCACGCATTATTCATTAAGGCAATATTACTCATGATGCAACCAACATATCATACCTCCCCGTGAGCATATGTCATCATGGTTTCCACCAATACATCAAAGTGTGTGACTCATAATATCCATTAATAATAATATTAACGTATAAGGATAATTAAACATACCTGTAGATAGGAATATCCAATGACACTTATAATGTGGATTTCCAACTATCGGGTCTCATTCTCATAATATCCTACAGGATATTATCAGGTCCATACACAAAGATAAAGTGACTAAGTCCTATGAGTCTCTACGCATGAAAGATTGTATCATTTGTGTCCCTTAAAATTATATCATCCATCTATAGAACATTTATTCAAGAACACAGTCATGGAACTTCTTGGTTCTCATCAAAGTAGGTAACTGATATAACCTTTTAGTGTGATTGCTAATCTTGGGATATTATCACATTCTATGTTACATAGAAGAACAATCATCATGTGATAAAGAAGTTATTAATATTTAGAACCGTGAATATAAGTTTATCATAAAGTACAACGAAGTTTGTTCTATGCAACCCACTCCAACAAGATCTACCTCCCCTCGATCAATTTTTAAGAATATACTTGGTTCTTAGATTTTAATACATAATGGAGAACCACAATCTATATCTAATACCAAATTTTTATAAATAGAAAAATGGACCTCTATAATAATGCACCTGAAGCTTCCCCTTGATTCTTTATCTAGGTGAAGTTTTTCTTCCTATGGCCCCTCTTTCCACATGTGAAACAGATAGTATCATGTTCCCTTTATTCCCCTTTTATCTTCTCCTTCTTTTATGGTCATTAAGTTGATTTTGTCTTAAAGCTCTTTGATTTTTATTTCCATTTTTTCACCTTATGCATAGAAGTATTTTTGTACTTAATTTCATTATCTACATGGTGAAGGAGGATCATAAGATCTAGCAGAGACTTAGCAATTTTGTTCATATTAAAATTCACAACAAAACTGGAGATTCTCTCAGGGAGTGATTCTAGAATGAGATAGGTGCCCATTTCTTCATGGAGTTTAAACCCTAGAACCTCTTGGTCCTCAATTTATCCAATGAACTTGACTAATGAGGCCTAGCTGGGGAACCCTCTTAATGATTACTCTGGAAGAGCACCTTTGATATCTCAAAGTATTCCTATCTAACTCTCTCTTGGTAAAGACCGTGGAGGTGATCAAGAATTATATACACATCCATGTTTTCATGAGACTTCATGAGTTAATTAGATATAGATGAAAGTATAAAACATTGAACATCGGCCCAATTGTTCATATGTTTTCATAGACTAAGAACTCTTCATCGTTTGCCTCTTCAGTAGGTGGATCAGGCATCAAAGAATCTAGCTCATAATATTTCCATTCATGGCATAGAACAACCCAAAGGCATCTAAACCACTCTTGGAAGTTACTACAAGTGAGAAGATTGTATTTATACAATATTAATCATAGGGATAGTGAGCTTGTCATTTTATTCTACAATTAAAATAGAATATTATTATTACTTTTCTTGATTACAAATTTCTTGAGAAATAATTAATTGATTATATTAAATCTCACACTATTTTATCATGTCCCAATATATCTCACCATTTAACTTGGAATGTCTAGTTTCTAAGACATTCTAGTAGAAAGGATTCATATTCCCCTTCGAATAACCCAACAAGGGTTGGTCATGCTATTTGGAAGGTATTTAGGTAGGCAAGTCATTGCCATCTGCAGGCTTGCAGCTTCTTGATCCGTTGAGTGGAATCCCTAATCAAAAAATCCTAACTTATATTTTCTCAACACTTTCCTCTAAATTACACCATGTCTAGAAAGGGATACTCTTCTTGATGTAAAATGGTTAAGTCAACACAAAACATTCACAATAACTCCCATTATAAAAGTATGTGTCCCAACAAGGATTGGTCAAACACATTGTTCTATTGAGTTTTGTTCCTAATCAAGTAGAAAAAGGCATAGTCTGACTTAATATTATATTGAGGGATTTTATTTTATTAGGCATAAATTTTGATCTTATTTTAACTTTAACATGTCTTTTTAATATTTAAGTGGATATTTTCATAATTAATTAACCATGTTTGGATAAAAAAAATTACACATAATTAATTTTATTTAAATTCTGTCTTTAAATATTAATTCATTCATTTATGTTATTGCAATATTGAATAAATAAATATAATATTAATTCATTAGACAGGAAATAAATAAATAAATAAATGACCCAATCAGGAGCTTATCTACTGGTTTATTTAATGAGTGGACAGTAAATCAAACTATGACCTGGGGGAAATAACTCTGTATTCCAGACTTGGAATGAGCTACAATATTCCATGTTTCATCATATGTACCACTGAGTTGGAATCATTATGGTTCTGTCTTGAACTGTCCCCACACACCTTAGGATGATCCATTAATTATAAATATTTATTACTCACATGCAGGTGAGGGTAACCAAAGGATTGTTTAAAGGGAATTATATAAATATCCTTGGACACACAGGACCTACATAATAATAGAGGAGGAATGACTCACAAGACATATTTTAATTTAATATTAAATAATTAAAAACCCATTCAATAAATTTAATTAAATAAATTCCAACACATACATAGATCTTGTTTATGCTAATAAACAATCAAACATTAAATGAATACACAAAAGTAAATAGCTAGAATTAATTTATTCATTATTTTATTATTTAAGATAAACATGCTTGAAATAATTAATTAATAAATTAATTCTTATTCATCTTAATGACTATCCGATCTTATTCAGAGATTCCCATCATTAATGGAATTCATTACAAATAAATGAATGAACTGATAATAAAATATTAATTAAAATATATTAATTGATAATTTTACAATTATTTAAAACCATTATTAAATTTTCAAACAAACAATAGTGCGTTAATCCATAAAATAAGTTATTAATGCTACAATTTCAAATTTAATGTAATATTAATTTTTTACATTAATTGGAGACTACATTGAGTGTACATACAGCTACATGCCATGTACATTAGTTTTTTATTATCCAAGTCACGCGCTTGGGGATTTGGTGTGTGGACTCAGCCAAACTACATGGTGTGTACATGCCAATTACACACCCTCTATCCAATTTTCATGTTCTGGGATGGCCCAGCCAACACATAGTGTGTAAGAAAATCACTGAGTGTAATTAATTACTTGACTCATATAGATACATAGCACATGGAGAAACATCGTGTGCTCTAGACACACACAGTGTAATCAAGTTTTATATGCAATGATTTTGTACTTCCTGATGGAATCTCTTGTCGTTATTCATTTGTTCTTAAACCTTTATGAAAATGAAACACTGAACGAACATAATTAATATATGGAAAACATGTTAATTCAAATATGATTAAACATCGAATAATGTGAAATAAAATATTTCCAAAATTGTGCATAGATCATTAATCAAAGAAATAATTATAAATTTAAATATGATCACTCTCTTAACACTTGTTAGTTCCGGTTGCAGTGGAAGCGTGTGATGGTGGGTGATGTATTAAAATTTCTTTTAATAATCATCTCCCAAAACCAAGAGTGAGGATCCTACACATCAAATTTATAGTTAATTTATTTAATATCTAAATAAATAAATAAATGGGATTAAGAACTTTCTTAGTTGATGATTTTTTATCATCCTAAAAGACCCTTCTGAATTGCCTTCATTGGGCTTGTGAGGATCCAAGGGTAGAATCCCACTAGCGGTGATCCAAATGTGCTTCAATGGTCTTCGAGCAACTTCACTCGTTGTGTGAGTGTTAGTGTGGTGAATCAAATGTCTTTCATTGTTCATTTTTTATTTATTGTTCTGCGACCTTAAAGAAATTTTCTCTTGGGTTTCTCATTCTTGAGAGGGAGATAGGGGGATGATTCGACATATAATTTTTTGTGAAAAACAATTTTCTATTCCCAAACTTGGAATTGGTTTCGAATGAATTACACAATATATGTATCTGTCTATTTATAGGGTTGGGATTTCGGTTACAAAATTTAATTGCATAACAACCATTTAATATAATTGTAACCATTAATGAAATATCATTCCACATAATAATAATAACAATATTATTATTTTGTGGTGCACCAACTGGCGCAAAATTGATAAATAATATTTATTGACTTGTAAATATTTTGTTTATCATTGTACATGGTCTTAGTCCATTCGAACTCCAATTGTATTTATTGAATACCGGAATAAATAATTTTTTCTCTTAAGTAAAAATTTTATTCGAAAACTAGAAAATAAATATATTTTTAAATATTTAATAAAATAAATAAATATATTTTATACACAATCTGGTGATTAAATATTTATTTAATTGATGCGATCAATATTACTTAAATAAAATTATTACTCAGTCTTGAGAATAATATTTATTACATTAATTAAATTTAAATATAATTTAATCGAGACCACCAAAAACACTTAATGTGTGGCCCTCTATGATTCTTTCTTATTGGTATTTAGCGGGCTAGTCTAAAGTCCAAGATTATTATCAAGCATTGGGTCAAGGATCCTATGAGAAAGAACATAATGTCACAATGTCAACAACCACATATTAATTCTCATTGTGTTATGTAATCCCTTGTCACATAATCTCATCAAGCAGGTTGCATGACAATGTCATCAACCTATATGCTTGATACATCATTATTTGACTATTTGAAGTAAACTTGTCATTACACCATGGCCATGGAATTGAGGGAGACAATTATATTTCCATCAAAGGGCTGAGATATCAAATTTCATAAATATGGAAGTGAAAATCCTTCATTGAATTATCTATTAATAACATTGCATTCCTAAAACATTCAACGTACCATACTTCCCTCTATCATATGGAATTACAGTTTCTCTCAGCAAACCTATGAGCATAATTTGGTACATGCATTAATGATAATCTTAAATTATAAGGATCATTATGAATGCTCGTAGATAGGAATATCCGATGACACCAAAACATGTGGAATTGCTACTAGCGGTCTATTCTCATAATCTCCCATGTTAGAGATTACCAAGTGTGAACTTCATGAGAATAAGTCTCATCTGTTTACAAGTACTCACACCTGATTGTCTATATACTATGTGTCCTATCATAGTATGTTATCCAACTATAGAACTATATTAAGAATATTGTCATAGAAATTCAAGGACCTAATCATAGTGGGGAACTACTATGACCTTATAAATGTGACAAATACTCTAGGAAATTATTACATTCTGGTCATGGAAAAAAATGAAAATATGTAATAAGATGTTTAATTTAATATTTAATACATCAAATATTCATGTAATAAAAGTAAAAATAGTTGGTTCTATGAAACCAACTTTAACAGTGTGAATATACTTTTTAGTAGTCTGATACTTCTTCATTGTCAATTTCTCAGAGGTCAGATAACGTAAATGTTGGCATATTCTCTATTTATGTTTCGAGTTATTAATTCTTTGAATGTTTAGTAGATTAAGAATGTAATTAATTTGGGAAATATATGTCTTGTTGATATATGTCTGGGGAACCACTTTTCCCCATACCATGCAGGGGTTTCCAATTTAGGATGTGATTCCCAATTAATGGTTGTAGGTGTTTTAGAATCATCATGTTGTTAGAGATTTAATTACCAAGGATGATAATTATGAATTTTGCTATCACATTTTTTATTGTTAATTAAAAATATTTTTGAATATGTTTTTTGTTGATTTTGTTACGTAGTTGGAAAGCAGTAACCACCAACTAAATCTCCACCCGACCATAAGTCCTATTGGATCCATGTCTGCCTTCTTTCCCCTTAGTTCTTCATTTTCTTCGATGGATTATATGATATGTTGAGGGTTGTTTTCATTTCAGAAAATGGAGAGAGATCGGAGGGTAGCAGATTCCATCCCTTTTCCATTCTAGGTGCGAGGGTAAGGTCAAGGGAAGAGGATAGAAATAATTTCGCGAGTGTGAGGGTCTCTCCTGATTCAGACAAGAGAGAGGCCTTTGTCAAAAAAACCTAGTGTGTGGTGGTAATAAAGATAGTAGTTTCTTGTTCTTGGACCCTAGGGATAATGAGTATGGCATGTGATGGTCTCAGATAGTGGCATCACAGTTGGAAAATTTGAATAGAATCATAGAGTGGAATCACATGATGGAACCCAATTAAGGGGGATCTATTTGGTCATGAACCCAGAAGTTGTAAAATCTAGTTTTCACTAAATCTGGATAGCAGTTGCACAAATGGATGGCCATGGTGGATGATCTATGTCCTGAAAGGAATCTGGTTTCCATCAAAAATGGAAACCGACCCAGCCTATGACAATTCTTGAAGGGTGTTAATGATCCCCACAGGCTGGAACAAGTTACTGGGAATCATAAAATTAAATTTTTGAATGATTTACTGAAGTTTATAAACATACAAAAACAAAAAAAAATCTAATAATCTAAATCTGGATTTTTCAAACCAATACATATTTTACTAAAATTCATAACTAAATTAAACAATTTTAAAAAATCTCTAAAGACCATTACAAAGGTAAGAACCCAAGAAGGATAGAACAAGAACCTTTACATGGCAAGAGGCACTACCCTCAAGCCATCTCCACAACTCTGCATCACGATGGACCGCTAAAAACCTGAACCATTGGAACAAAAGCTATACCCAAACTTGCGAAAAAATAACCAAGTCTACTTACACCCAAAGGTGTAAGAAGGGTGTGAGCCAAATCCAAGAAGGATACCACCACTAAGATATTCCATGTGATAAACATTAAAAGATGAAAATCTTTCAAGTGTTTATTAACGTGGAATGCTTGTAAAAATTTCTAAAATATGCAACTTTAAATAAAAACAGTTTTCAAGTGGGCTATTTTAAAAAATCCACACTTTTAAATAAAATACCATAAATACATAATTTTCCATATAATCATAACATATGACAATGGTAATAATAAATCATCCAATGATCACAAGAAATGGGAAATAACCCCTAGGCACTAGCTCGTTGTGGGTCCTAGGTACCTCGTATCTCGGTGAAAGTAACCATCACAATATATATTCTTGTGCACACGAGCCACTAGTAGGGATCATACCCATAACCTAGTGGTCCCCCATCATCATCATCATCATCATAGATTAGTTAGTGTTGTCAATTTCAAACTTGCTACATGAAACTGAGGCCAAACCCAACGGGATCACTAGTATACTAGTACACGTCCACCCACCTAGATACTCGGGTTTCCATCTTGTGCGCAAACAAATTCAACAAGCCATGATATATAATTTTCACATGAAAATACAACATTCACCAAAAAAAATTCTTTAAATATCCGACATGTATATCACACAACCCACATAATCCCCCTTTTCAATCAAATTGGTTTTGAAATCATACTCACACCAAAATAGCCCATAACACTATTAACATCTCTTTAACACTTCAAAAAAATCGTTTAAACATTTTTATAAAAAATTTCATAGGTGATACACATCACATAAAATCCCACACACACATTCCACATAACACCTTTTTTACCTACAAATTCATTTTATCATTATACTCACATGAAACAGACCACAAACATGTTGCTCACCCACATCAAAATTTAATAAATCATATTGAAAAATTATAAAACATTCTCAAAAAATTTGACATTAAAAATCACCACATTATCTTTCAAAAACCCATTCTAAGAAAATACACCCACCAAAACAGTACATAAACATTCTTTTCACACTTTGGTTAACTCGTTAAACCATTTAGGACATTCATAGAACACTTTCATGAGGCATGACAAGGTTTTTCACCTAGAACCCATTCAAAAAAACCTATTTTAAACCCAAAAGCACCCCAATACACTACAAAATCAGAATTTTCAGCCCAAAAAATAGTTATTAAACATTTTTCACATGTTATAAAACAACCCCAAATATTACCACAAGTGTTACACATTTAAAACACCCAATTTAAATCAAAAGTGAAACTATAAAATTAACCTCTTAACAAACCCCATCAAAAAAGTTTTCCACACAATGCATAACATATAAGGAAAATTTAAAATAATTAAATCAATAATTTTAACTCATCAATAAATTCTTACACATGGAATCACCTGCCTTTTTTTGTCAAACCCCCCAATTCTTGGTGCGAAACTTCAACCGCACCACCGCTGCACCACAAGGAAGTTAAAACGAACCCTTTACCACAATATTTCACCAGAAAGACCAAAAATCAAGACCTAGGTATGATCCCTAACTTCTAGACACTTCATAACTTCATGAAATATGGAGGAAAACCGACGGAGAAGGAAGGAAATGAAGAGACAAACACTTGAATAAATCTTGAAGAAAACGACCCAAATACACCAGTATCTGAATTTAAAAACATCCATAAATATTGGTTGGGTTCGAATAAGGATGAGGAGGTAATGTAGGAACAGTAATGGGGGAAAAGAGTACTAATTGAAGGATTTATGAAAGAATCAATTTACCTTTTCAAATATGGGCGATTTAATAAATAGAGAGAAGTTTCACCGAGATTCGCGATGCAAATGAGCTCCAAAGAAGGGGACAAGAGAATGGGGGTGAACCTTGGGTAAGTGGTCTTGGGTGAGTGTTATAATTACTAAAAAAACATAAAATTTTTATGAGATATTAAAGAATTAAAAAAACGCTAAAGCAGGAAATGGGATTTCGGGATGGCTCAACACCTTAATAAAAAACCCAAATCCATCATTATTATGGATGTCTATGGGGTCAAAATTGATATGGTGGTTTTAATATAATAGGGTATTCCAATTGGGAAGTGGAATGGGTGTAAAATTTTGAAAAATTCAGCAGTTATAAATGAAAAAAAAAAAAATTTAAATCTGGAAATAGGCTCACGGTTTGGCCAAAACGTTGAAAACCCACCATTTCCATAAAAATGCATGGAAAACCCCAAAATAAAGAATTAATGGAAATTAAATTAAAAATACCATTAAAAGAAGTTATGAATGTTAAAATTCCCCCCCCATAAAACTTTATTCCCTTGTAATGTCACAGCAAGGCCAAAGGCAAACAACAAGCCCAACTAAAAGGCCAAAATGGACTCTTTTTCCATGTTTTACCGCCACTGAATAAGCTAAGATATCTCCAGTTGATCAATCAAGAAAGGAATAATCTCACAATACAAAACATACTCCACTTTCTTGTAATGATCAAGCACATTTAGAATTCATCCCAAATGAAACACCTTAAACTCTATCTGAACAAGACTCAAGCTGTTTACCCAAATGAACAATAACATCGAACTAGGTGGCACTGACCTTACATTAACTAAACTGTTGGGTTCCTTCCATTCCCAACATTTACCCAAGGAAGATGTTGGTAGTTAAATGGATCTGAACTAGACTACCTACCACCAAGCCAAGACCAAGGGTAAAACCGAGTTACTGGTATGGGGAGATACAAATGGGTTTACCACTACAAGAGACAACTTAAATTTTCTTGAGACAGAATCGGGACACTAATAGGGGGAGGCCCGAACAGACTCCCTGGAATAAGGGGTAGAATATCTTTATATTTTTTCAAAAAAAAAACATACATGAGACCCATATTTGGTCTCCCCTCCATGAGAACCAACCATCTAAACCGACTAGCATGGTTAACACAAAAATACCCTGAAATTTAAAGAGGTGGCATGACCACATGGTTGGTCTGCACGATTTGGGAAACTGTGTGCTAACCATGCTGAGCATTCTGTCAAAAGGGGAAACTTCACATGGTTACATGGGCCAAGGCACATTGCCATGTGGATATCGTTCTATAGCTACTATCTCGTATCACATGGTTCCCTAGGTTGGTGCATAGTTACTACTAACTGTGCGCAAATAGTGTGCGTTAATCTCCCTATCCAAAAATTCAAAATTTTCTAAAAAAAACTTGAAGGAAACCAAATGGGAGAAGTATGAACTCAGGCTACAAACATGGAAATGAGGTCCTCCCACCTCTACCACAAAACGGAAACAACTGGGACAAGATGATGACACCATTGGTTTAACTATTACCATCTTTCACACAGAGTACAGGAATTAAACCAAAGGTTTTAATGACTCGGTGATTTCTCTGACTATGTGCCAGCTTCATTCTAGGACCTATGGTTGGAGCTTAAATTATTGAAGCATCTTCAGCCTCGTAGTTAGGCTTTTGAAAACCCTAAATAGAATTTCTTCTTTCGGTGCCACAGACAACTACACTGAGATCCCAGATGGGTTGAACGGGACATAACACACTCCAACCTCACTTTACCATCGCCCAACATTTTACCGAAACAAGGGCTTAGAAGATTCACACACATCAACCATAGTTTCTTTAGATTATAAATGGAAATAGGAAAGTACATATGGAAACACATTCCTCTAAACATAGGATGTTGAGATTTTATAAAGGGAGACACACTTACAAAAAGAGGATACTCTCAAAGGATTTCACAACATTCACCTTTCAGTCAAACGATCACATGACATCACAAGGCATCACCGAACATGACCATTGTGACTGATAGAAACGAGACAAAGAAATGGATCTTATGAAAAGTCCCAAACATCACATGACTCAATAAAACGGCAACAATATTTTCACTTGACCAGATTTTCCACACGGGTGTCTTAACATCAGCCCTCACTATGAAGAAATTGACGAAGGACCCAGAGGCCCTCTTAGAGAACATCCATCACTGACAAACCTGAACTAATGTCACCTTTTATGACTCAAGTAACATAAGTAACTATGGTATCTTTAAACCTCATGCGACCACTCTCCCACTACAAGAGGATCCACAAAACCAAGAAAGGAATAATTTTTATAATCAATATACAAAGCTCTAGAAAAATACTCTTTATATTGATCAACTAGAGGACCATTCAATGGAAAAACAATTTGGGTTGCACTTTACTTGTGTGCTAACCCTTAATGGGGGCGTGCCTTATCCAACGAGAGAACCCAAGGACCCAAACAAGCTGGTACATTGGTTAAGACATACCACAAACCAGATTCAAACACATGAAGGGAACCACCATAAAAGCGTCCTGAAATATTTCTCCTGAGGAGACAACTATCCCGCCCTTCAACCCAGCTTACCGACCAAACCCAAACACAATGCACTGTTTAAACAAGAGGGTTTGAGACTCAAAAAATCCCACAACAACAATATTTTTTAAAACACATAAGACCCACCGTCCCAAATCATTCATCAAGACATCATATTTTACATTAAAATCATCTCTTTGAAAATAAATGGTTCAGCAGTTATCATATCCACCAATGGTACCCCATTGGCCTCACACATGCATGTTTCCTTGCCATACTAGGAACCATCGTCATATTCATCTTGGCACTCATCCAATCGTGCCATTAACCAACCATCATCCCATATATCCCCATGCATGTGGTCTCTCATGGAGATACCAAGGTTAAAGAAAAAATACTTTCCACTTTTAAAAACCAAAACTGTCAACCAATACATCCTTTTTCTCAAGACCACTAACCACAAGATCAAAATCCCAATTTACATCTTACAAAACTATTTAGAAAGATAAAATCATTCAAATAAGAATGCACTTTCCATTCATGTACATTAATTTCAAAACATTTCACCCCATTAAAATACCTTTCAATGGTTTAGATAACTATATTGGAAACACCTTTTCAAAACCAACTTTAACATAGTTCATACTTTCAAAACAGGTGTAAACACGCAATTTTCCATTTCGAAAAAATTCTGAAAATTCAGTTCAACCATTTCAAAAATCAAAACATTCCCTCTTTAGTATAAATTCATCTCACAAAAACATTATGATTCTTAAAAACATTTCATTTCCCTTTAAAATCGAACGTCCAATATTTCAAAACTAAAGGACACAAGACAATGCAGGAGGAAACTAGTTTCAGTGTTTGACTTAGACATAAGGTTAGCGTCCATATTCTAATCACTTCACCATCACAGAGAGTGTTCTAGGGAAATATCTCTGGCTCCACATGGCCTTCCAGGTCCTGCGAGCTTACTGAGACCATTAAACCAACTCTCTTTTCATTTCCCCTAATCATCATGAAACTACGAAAACCAAAGGACTCAGATAAACCCAAACTTCCTATGGCGACTCGAATCTCATCATAACATTTGTTGTCCAGGAACACTACCCATAACTGGAATTTCATGTCCCGAAAATCCTAGCCCTAGACTATCCTAACTCCTCCCCAAATAACATGACCCAAGGAGTTAATCCTGGATCTCCTTTGATACCATTTTGTCATGAACCGAATATGGTCTCCATCAAAACCAGCACTCGACCCAACCTGTGACAATGACCAAAGGGTGTTCCCAATGCCCATGGGCAGCAACAAGTGCATGGGTATCATAAAATAAAATTTTGGAATGATTTACCTAAGTTTATAAAAAAAGAACAACAACAAAATTTAATAATCCAAATCTGGATTTTTCAAACCAATACATATTTTACTAAAATTGAGAATAGTATTACACAATTTTAAACAATGTCTAAAGACCATTAAAAAGGTACAGAACCACGAAGGACATCCCAAGAACTTCCACATGGTAAGAGGAACCACCCTCAAACCATCTCCACAACACCACATCACGATGGACCGCTAAAAACCCAAACCATTGGAACAAAAGTTGTACCCAACCCTGTGACAAAAAATAACCAAGTCTACTTACACCCAAAGGTGTAAGTATAGTGGGATCCAAATCACAGTAGGATACAACCACTAAGAGATTCCATGTGGTAAACATTCAAAGATGGAAAGCTTGCATGTTTTCATAAACATGGAATTCTTGTAACAATTTCTAAAAGATGCAACTTTAAATAAAAATAGTTTTCAAGTGGGTTATTTTAAATTACCCACACTTTTAAATATAAACCAAAGATACCTAATGTTCCATCCAATCATACCATATTTCTATGGTAATAATAAATCATTTAATGAGAACAAGCTATGGGAAATAACCCCTAGGCACTAGCTCATTGTGGGTCCCAGGTACCTCGTATCTCGGGGAAAGTAACAATCACAATATATGTTCTCATGAAGACAAGCCACTAGTTTTGATCATACCCATAACCTAGTGGTCCCACAACATCATCATCATCATAGTTTAGTTAGTGTTTTCAATGTCAAACTTCTTATGTGAAACTAAGGCTAAACCCCACATGATCACTAGCATACTAATAAATGTCCACCCACATAGGTACACAGGTTTCCCCCTTGTGCTCAAAAAAGTTCAACAATCCATGAAATATAATTTTCACATGTATATCACAAAAGTCACATAATCCCCCTTTTCATTCAAATTGGTTTTGAAATCATACTCACACCAAAATAACCCACAACACTTTTCGCATCCCTTTAACTGTTCAAAAAATCCTTTGAAAAATATTATAAAACATTTACATGGTGATACACATCTCATAATATCCCACAAAAACATTCCACATAATACCATTTTTACCTTAAAATTTATTTTATCATCATACTCACACGAAAAAACCCACAAACATCTTGCGCACCCAAATCAAAATTTAATAAATCATCTCAAAAAATTATAAAGTATTCTCAAAATGTTCGACATTAAAAATCACCAGATTCTCTTTAAAAAACCCATTCTAAGAACATAAACCCACCAAAACAGTACATAGAAACCCTTTTCACACTTTTTTGTAACTCATTAAACCATTTAATATCTTCATAGAACACTTTCAAGAAGCATGGAAAGGTTTTGCACCTAGAACCCATTCAAAAATCCCATTTCAAACCAAAAAGAACACAAATACCCTACTAAAGAATAATTGGAAGAAAAAAAACCAATTTTAAACCTTTATCACATGTTATAAAACAAACCCAAATATTTCCACGAGAGTTACACATTTAAAACACCCAATTTAAAATAAAAGTGAAACTATAAAATTAACCGCTTAAAAAACTCCATAAAAAATGTTTTTCCCACAATGAACAATATATAAAGAACATTCAAAATAATTAAATCAAGTAGGATAACTCATTAATAAAATCATGCACATGGAATCACCAACCTTTTGTGTCAAAACCCCCAAATCTTCGTTTGAAAATTCAACCACACCACTGCCACACCACAAGGATGTGAAAATGAACCCTAAACCACAATATTTCACCAAAAGACCCAAAATCAAACCCTAGGTACAAACAAAAACTTATAGAAACTCTAGAACTTCATGAATGATGGAGGAAACCCTAAGGAGAAGGAAGGAAATGAAGACAGAAACACTGACTTGAATAAGTCTTGAAGAAAATGACCCAAATCCACCAGTATCTGAATTTCAAAACATCTATAAATGAAAGTTAGGTACGAATAATTTTGATCAGGTCATGTAGGAACTAGAATAGGGGGAAAGAGTAAAAATTGAATGAGTATGAAAGAATCAATTTACCTCTTCAAATATGGATGATTTGATAAATATATAGAAGTTTCACCTAGATTCAAGATGCAAATGAACTCCAAAGAGGGGAAGAAGAGCAGGGGGGGCACGCCTTGGGTAATTAGTCTTGGGTGAGAATTTTAATCACCAAAAAAACATAAAAATTGAATGAGATATTAGTGAATTAAAAATACAAAGTAGGAAATGGGATTCCAGGCTGGCCCAACACCTTAATAAAGAACACAAATCCATAATTATTATGGATGCCTATGGAGTCAAAATTGATAAGGGGGTTTTAATATACCAGGTAATGCCAATTGGGGAGTGGAATGGGTGTAAAATGTTTTAAAATTAATGAGTTATAAAAGAAAAATATATTTTTAAATTTGGAAATGGGCTCACGGTTTGGTCCAAATTTCGAAAACCCACCATTTCCACTAAAATGAATGGAAAACCCCCAAAACAGAGAAATAATAGAAATTAAATGAAAAATAACTATAAAATAATCCATGGATGTGACAATATAGGACTAAAAAACATACCTGGAGGATCTCAACTAGAGAGGATAAAGTCTCAATCTATGCATCTAGGTTTGAGGAGGAGGTATCATGGTTGTTCCTTAGGTAGTCGTATCTAGAGGACAACGGTGTTCGGGTTCAATGATGGAAACCTTGAACTGAGAGTCTCATGAAGGATATTCAATAGGTATGGCTGAGCCCTGATAAGGGGGCTTCAGTCTCGTTTATTGTTCCTCTTAGGTTGGTTACTTTCAATGTCATAGTGCATGTTTCTATTTTTAATTATTCTCATATACTCTTTTATTCTTTTCATAGTGAAACACATGGTGACTATGCCCTGTGCACATAGTTTAATCAACCAAATAAAGTAAATATCTACATCCAATTACTGATTTCCGCATCTTTTTTTCAACCTGGTTAATATTGAACACTTCCTCTTGAATTAATTCAAACTTTTTTTTGATTTATTTCTTAATGTTGAATTTGTGGTTTTTTGTTTTCAATTTAAAAGTTTTGATTTAATATTTTATTATGATGTTATTGAAAATTTGTTTTAATGGTTTTTGGTTGGGTTTATATGTTATCGAGCCTCTGTGTGGGCCATTGGTACTACTGGGCACCCTTTTGGATCATGGCATGCAACTACATGCTGGGTTTCCTGGTTGGATTGTTGATCAGTTATCATGCTTAACCCCTTTGATGCCACCATGGAAATTCGCCTGAGACACTTCCTGCTGGCCATCGATTGAACTCCATATCATGGCTTTGGATTTCCTTTTTTTTGTTTCTTGGTGATCCTATCTATTTCCACCCTTTCACGATTTGCACGTCATGTGTATAGATTTTTCTATAATCTATTTCAGCTGGTCCTCCTTCATAATGCTTTTGTTCGTTTTCCACTATCCATCTATCCTGCCTCACCTACAACACTTAACAACACCCATCATCTCGCCTAATTCACTTTTATTGCTTTGTTTCTTAATTTGTTGAGGTGAGATATTCGGCCTGTGATTCATTTTCATTCGTCCCTATCTTCATTACAAAGTGTAGATGTCTACCACATTCATACCATTGTGCCTTCCCTATTCTGGTGACCTTCTCCTGTGGAGATCTCGAGACTCACGAGCTCTGTGTGGACCACTTCATGTTCAAGATCCTCCAACCTTTTAATATTTGTATTTCCTTCTAAACATATTGTTTTTTGATCCGTTTATTTTCTTTATTTATCCTTTATGTTTTATGATCTTGTTTTCTTTTTGGTATGGTTCTCGGGGTTGTGTGTTTGAGTTTTTCCAATTCGGGGAATTACATTACTATCTCTGAGTTAGGATTCATCACTGGCTCTTGGGGTGATGATGACCCTATTATCAAATAGTTTATTTGGTCCACATGTTTGGTTTTCTTTACTCTGTCTTCTCTATTTTTATGTGCTTTGTATTCTTTTTCATAATAATAAATAATCTGTGGTGGTGTTATTGTCATGGAGTATGACCAAAAGGTCTGAACCACATAAATCAACTATGTTCTTTACTTTCCTTTATTTTTTCTTTTATGTTATTTCATATTTGTTAAAAATGATTCTTATTCTCTATTGTGTTTTCTTCAAACACCTATAAATGAGCACATCTCGTTACCCAGCAAGGGGTATCAGAGCCTATAATCGTTTTATCGGTGTCTGTTAAATTTGAATTCAAAAAGTTTTATATTGAAAATGATTTTAATCTATGGATAGTTAAAATGTGTGCACTGTTAGTTCATATTGTACTTGCGGATACGTTTCAAGGTATAAAAAAACTTGTAGTGACCATCTCTACAGATGGTCAGTCCACTACTACTTTAGTTGATGTTGACTCTACTATATTGGAAAAGGCTCACTGCACTCTTCTCTCAACCTTAAGAGATAATGTTTGGTGTGAAGTCACAAATGAAACCAATACTAAATATATTTGGCTTAAAATAAACATTTTAATATGACCAGATATTTTCTTGGATGTTTTTCTAAAAAAACAGTTATATAACTTCAAAATGACTCTTGGATCTTCTGTGCATGTTCATATTGATGAGTTTAATAATGTTCTTCTGGATTTAGCTAATATTGATATAGAGGTTAAAGATAAAGATTGTGATTTAATTCTTTTAACTTCCCTTGTTGATTATTTTAATATATTAAAAGATTCTATTATGTATGGTAGAGATTTCATTACTTTAGAAGAAGTATTGTCTGTTGTGTTGTCTCACGATCTTCAAAAACATGGTTTGAAGGAAGATTTTAACGGTGTTAAGATTGAACCACCGTTAATGTATACTAAGTGTCCAATGAAAAATAAACATAGGAATGATAAGAATAAGTTAATTAATTTTCTATGTTCTGAGTGTGGAAAGACCGACCATATAAAAAGTTACTATTTGAACTTGAAAAATAGAGACACTATAGCCAAGTCCCATATGTTATGTTGGGGTATGACACTACAGAAGTTATTTAATTACTTTTTTAGAAGACCCTTCTTTAGAACTAGGCATGGGTTCTTTGTTGTTTCTTTCCTGTGTTCCTAGGATTATCCCTAATTTTCTTTTTGGGGGAACCCGATTAGGAGAAAGGGTTCGTGTGGGCTGGTCTAAGCTGTTTGGGATTAGGTGGAGAGTTTCCTTTTGGATTTCTAGTTTGTGGTTTATATGTGATTGTTTTCTACTACTATGTTATTATGGAACTATTTTATGAGATTTTTCTATTACACACTTTGTTTTACCCCCAAGGAAGGTTTTTTGGTTTTGTAGGTCTCTGCATTCTTGGGAGTCCAGGAAATTAATGGTATCAAAGGTAATGTTGGTAAACTATTCTGTTTAATGTCACTGTTTAGTTATATTAAACTTCTGAGAAATATTAGTCATTTTTGTAATCAGTAGAGGTGCGGGCACGGGCTATCCGTGTGCTAATGTGGCACATGCTAAGATGATCAGTGCTGGGAAGATTCAATAGAATTAGGTTTATTTTTGTTAAATAAAATCTTTCTGAACCCACTGTAGGCTAGTTAGGGTTGAGATAACACTATAATTTTGTTTTTAAAATTGGAAAGGTGAATAATTTTTGTTTTCATATTTAAATTTAAATGTTTTGATTTAAGATTTTGTTTTGATATTATGGAAAATTTGTTTTCTGGTCTTTCTCTTGGGCTTCGGTGTTATCAGGCCTTCGTGTGGGCCATTGGTATTGTTGGGATCCCTTCTAGACCATGGAATGTGACTGCTTGTTGGGCTGCTCGGTTGGCATGTTGGTTAGTTGGCCCACCTAGCCCCTGTGCCGCCACCATGCCAGTCCACCTAAGACGCTTCCTAATGACCATCGATTGAACTCCATCTAACAGCTTTGGACCGTCATTTTGCATTTCTCGATGATCTTATCTCATGTCGCCCTTTCTCTTCATGCATGCCGTGTGTCCTGGTTTTTTCATGATCCATTTTAGTTGGTCCTCCTTCGCGATGCTTTTGTTCAATTTCCATCGTCCACACATCCTACCTCACATGCAGTGCCTGACTGAACCCATCACCTCATCTGCTTCTCCTTTATTGCTTTGTCACATCATTTTTTGAGGTGAGAGCTTCGGCCCGTGGTTCTTCTTCATCCTTATATATCTTCATTCCAGAGAGTAGACACCCACCACAGCCACACCACTGTTCCTTCCCCGTTCCAGTGGCCTTCTCTAGTGGAGAGCTTGGGACTCACATGCTCTATGTGCACTGCTTCAGGTTCAAGATCCACTGGCCCTGGCATAGCCGTATTGCCTTCAACACTTCTAGTTTTGAGATACATTACTTTTTTTATTCGACATCTATGTTTTATGATCTTGTTTTATTTTTTGGTCTAGTTCTCAGGGTAATGAGTATGAGTCCGTCTAGGTCGAGAGAGTATGTGTTATATTCGAGCCAAGATTTCTCACTGGTTCTTAGGGTGACGAGGTCTCTCTTCTCGGATAGTTTCTCGGGTCCACGTGCATGATTTTCTTTACTTTGTCTTCTTAGTGTGTATGTGCTTTGTTTTCTTTTTTATAATAATAAATAATCTATGCTGGTGTTCTTGCAATGGCGTTGGAAAAAAAGGTTTGAACCACATAAATCAACTATGTTCTTTACGTTTCTGCATTTTTTCGTTTCTGTTCTTTCTGCTTTGTTAAAAGTGATTCTTATTCTCTATTGTGTTTTTTTAAAATACCTTGAAGTTAACCTATCTCGATGCCCTACTGAAGCAATTTGAGTACTGCATTGCTCATTTATCATCATTGCATGTTGTTGTTGTTGTTCATTTTAGCTTGCTGTTGAGATTCTGTATGTGCAAGGATAGGGTTTTGTTTTGGAAAATGAATATGATGAGTTAGGAATTGTTATTCTTAGGGTTATGGTTCTGTTTTAGTTGAACCATATTATACAGAATGTTATTTCTTGTTTATGAGAATTCTTGCAAGCTATTTGATTCTATTAGTAGTATTCATCGCAGATTTGTGATATGTTCACTGTTAAATAATTTATAATTCTTATTATGGGAATTTGTTTTATGAAAATATTATTTTCTATTAGTTTCATATCGTGGAATTGAAATATAAACATTAGTTTTAGATTTCATATTTTGGGATTATGTGAACCAATTTTATACTCAATGGATCCTTAGAGGTTGAATAAGGGCTGTCTTGCGGAGCGTATCCCCTAACACAATTCATTACTAATTTATTGAAATGCACTCGAATGATTATGAACTCTATACTTTAGTTAAAATAAACTCACTACTAGAAATATAATCTTTAGCGACTGCCAAAAGCAATCACTGGAGCCCTTTATAGACTGCTATGTGATTGCCGGACACGGTCATAGTTGCTTGGTCGATGTTACTCAACAACGACCGCTAGAGGTGGTCTTTAAAAATCTCGGCCTCAACGGTGCGCTGGGTAACACGGGGCACGCAGGTGATGGTATGCTAGAGAATGTGGGGCATGCGGGAGGTAACCCGGAGGACCCCGGGCTTCGGCAAACGGCCATGACAGATGCGTGGTGGTCGGAGGGAGTGGTTGGGGTGACGTTTCCGGATTGAAGGTTGGTGGTCGAACATTTGCGGTAACGTGGGTCGGTGGTGGGAGTGGTGGGGTGACGAGAGGCGACGGTTGGGGGCAATGGGGGGTGGTCGAGGGTGGTGGGGCGACGATGGGGGAAAAGGAGCGCAGATGGGTGTTGTAGTAGTGAAATCGGGGAAGATGACAGCAGGGGCGGGAAAAATCCCATGCCTTTATTTTTTTTTGTATGAGCGGCCGCCAGTGGCGGTCCCTGATACTATGTTGAGCGATTGCCAATGGCGGTCACCCGTTTCCCCGGCCGCAGATGCTAATTTCTTTGGTAGTGACTATTTGCCCCTTTTCATCACCTCTCACATTTGGGTTGCCAATTGTTTTTTGTAGAAAGATTTATTTCATGATTTTGATAAAAAACATTCTTGAAATTGAAGTAGTCATAAGTGATTTCAATCAGGGCACTTCGACATCTAAAAAGACTCGAAAACAATTGACACCATCAATTTACTTGCTATCATGAATAGATCGAACTACAATCAATTGATATGATTAAACGTTTCCTTGAAATGTAATGGATCACTATGATTCGGTTTAGTTCTATGTATTAAATATTATTGATTTTTCTATTTCTTTCACTCCCAATATCGCATCTCTTTATAGGTTTTGTTAGTTAATTGTATGTTTTCATTGATTTACTCAATATTTTGCCCCTTGCAGTTGCAAAGGTTGTGGTACTAGTATGTTAAATTACGTCACACATTCGGTTTTCATTTTAGACTAACACATTAAAGTATTTGATGTAATTCAACCAAGTCAAACAAGTGATGGGGTCAATCCATTTGACCCCCCCCCCACACCAAAAAACTAAAACCATTAAAATATTTGTAGAGAAAAAAATTAAAAAATACTCCAAAAAACTCCTACCGAATTAATGAACCAAAGCGGCAACGGAATGGCATTTAAAGGAGCATTTCATAATAACGGGGAGGTTTCAGATCAAGTGTATATAAGGAGTTGGCGATGGGCCTGAAAGTGGATGACCGCCACGACCACTGGCATCGCTTTTGTTGATTCAACTGTTTTTGGGAAGCTGTTCTCTTGCTCCTCAACCATGGCGTCGACCCTGCCGGCCATAGTGATGATCGCCACCGCGGCGGCGATGGCTTCCGTGGGGCGAGCAGGGCGGTTGGTGGAAGGGATCGAGGCGCAGTCGCCGACGGCGGCGGAAGGAGGAGCACCGATGGCGGAGGCAGGCGCAGAGGGGGCGGTGGGAGGGGATTCAGTCCGGCGTTGCCTGCAGTCCGCCGCCCTCGTCGGGGCGTGCGCGGCGGAGGTGAAGCGCTTGGGAGTGGAGGGTTTGGGGGAGAAATGTTGCGGCGCGGTGGTGGCGGTGTACGAGGGTTGCCGCCCGGAAGCATCCCCCCTCCGTTACCTCTTCCCTCTCACCTTCAGAAACTATTGCTTAGACAACCTGAGGGGGTCGCCGCCTGACCACCACACCGCATGAATATCGCCCTGCCTTGTGGGGGATCTGAATAATCACTGATTTTACCAATGTTTCCATAATTTCAAGACATATACTTTTCAATCTGTGCATTAAAACTATTTTCAAAATTCTTAAACCAAATATTCAATATTATTTCCATAAACACCATAAACAAGAAAATAAACCTCCTATAAACTCATTCAAATTCATAGTGAATGGCACTACCCATAAAAGAATATGAAGTAGCAAGCTGTAGAGATCAAGAGCATCATTAACTATTAAATCGAGCATAACAAAATCTTTGAATTTCGACAGACGCAAATAAACATTTGCAAACAAGAATGATAGATTACAAGTATCAATTTAGGGTTTTGAATTTTGATCATTTCAGCCCTGTAGCCCTTTTGTGCTTTCTTTCTTATTTTCTTGTTCCTGCTGGTTCTGTACACCAGGTACCATTCATTTTCTTTTGAGCATTAATAAAATGCTCGTGTGAGTGGTGGTGTTCTAATCATGCATGTAGGTCTACATGGGACTTAAACACATTAAATCTGAGTGTTCTTTACTTTTATTGCAATCTTTTGTTTCTTGCTCGTTGTTTGGTTCGATCTCTAATATTCGACTTTGCACTGTAAAGAATTCAATCCGGTCCTTCTAGTTGTTTGGTACAATATCTTGGTTCGGGTTACAACTCACCCTCACAAAGTCGTTTTAGTGTTCTTTTGTTATTGACTCTCAATTGTTGTTTCCTTTTCCTTATTTATAGTTCTGGTTTCTCTTTGAATTTTCAGCATAACAATCTCACTCTTAAATCACCACTTCCTTATTGATTGCAATTATTTAAAGCCATAATCCCATCTATATTTCTTCACATTTCATATCCCTTTGTATAAGGCATACACTATTACAAAACCAGATTTCCACAGCATCACCCTTTAACAACACTAAGAAAAGTACTGATAAGGGGGTACGTTTATCAATGCTAAAAAAAGAGGTGATAAAGGGTACTTTTAACAGCGCTAAAAAAAGCACTCTTAAAAGTACAATTTATCAGCGCTTTTTTTATTAGCACTAATAAAGGAGGTTATTTATCAGTGTTTTTTTACCAGCGATGTTAAATGGTATATTTCAAAAAAAATATTTAAAAATAATATATTGATATATAAATATATTTATATTGATATAAATATAATATATATTTGTTAAATGTGTTTTAGATAAGTATAAATAGACTATTACATTTAATATATAAGAAATTCAGTGAAAATGGATTAAAAATATTTTAAAAAATATTATTAATTAATAATTTTCTAATTATAATCGACTAATAACCATTTAATAACAATTTGATGGCACAAAAAATCAAAAAAAATAATAAAAATCGAAAATACGTTAAAAACGTAACTCAAACTTCAAACGACCACAACTTTTTATCCGGGTGTCAGTTTGAGCTCTATAGAATATCAAATAGAATCCTACGACGAGTTCTACATGATGAAAACAAAAGGGAACCTTCTATTACAATCTTTAAGGCCAAAAAGGCCCAGAAGGCCTCCAAAAGTGAGCATTCGAGACACACATTTTTTAACACCCGATAGAATTTTAACCTCGTTTCAGGGGGTATTTTTGCCCTTTTTCAGTGGGGACTAGATTTATTCTGAGGGATTACAATCATATTGATATTATGACTTTGAAATTTTATCGTTTTTCCTAATGTAATGTTATTTATAATCAATTATATAACAATATATACATATTTTTTATATTTTCACGCATAAAAATTTAATTTTATAAATAAATAATTAAACATATTTACATATAAAGTATATTTCTCAATATATAAGCCTTATAATATCCATTTTATTTAAAATAAAAATATACTTATATTTATATACCTATGTAGTGTGTGTGTGTGTGTGTGTCTGTATTAGTGTGTGTCTGTATTAACAAAGTGATATATATTATCTATCTATTCTAACATATGAATATACAAATGAATATATAATATATGTAAATATATATAAATATGTATAATTATACTTATAGATACAAACATATATTTAAAATATATATAAGTGTATGTATGTTGTATATATGTATGTATGTATTTATTTATAAACACACACACAAATATATTTTATAAATTTATTTAAAACTTATCTTATAAATATATATTAATATACAAATAAATATACAAATAAAAAATAATAACTATATATATATATAAATAGATATAAATATACACTACTACAAACACAGCCTCTATCAGCGCTAAAAACGGCCTTTATTAGCGCTAGAAAAGCGCTGATAAAGCCAGCGTAGATAAAGGGGGGTCCCCTTTATCAGCGCTTCCTTTATCAGCGCTTTCGTTTTAGCGCTGATAAAGGACCCTTTTATCAGCGCTTCCTTTTGCAGCGCTTTTCGGCCCCTATAAAACACCCCACGCACCCCACGCACCGCCCTCCACCCTTTAACAACACTTGCTCCAATATTCTCCATGCGCGCGCACCCCTGCCTCCACCATGATTTGAACTCGAGACCTCCCCCATGCGTGCCTAATCCCTTACCACTACTCTATTTTGATTTGCTTTCCAATTCATGATATCTATATCTATATATATTTATATATTTAGTTATATTTATTCATATAGTAATATATATTTATATTAATATATACATATAGTTATATTATAATATATATATAGTTATATTATAATATATATAGTAATATTAATATATATATATATATAGTGGTATTAATATATAACTATATCTATATATATATATATATTTAGTTATATTTATTCGTATAGTAATATATATTTATATTAATATATATATATAGTTATATTAACATATATATAGTTATATTAACATATATATAGTTATATTAACATATATATTGTTATATTAACATATATATAATTATATGAATATATATTTATATAGTTATATTAATATATATATATATATATATATAGTGATATTAATATATATATTTATGGTGATATTAATATATATATATATATAGTAATACTAATATATATATATGTAGTTATATTAATATATATATATAGTTATTAGATTAATATATATATAGTTAGATTAATATATATATATAGTTAGATTAATATATATATAGTTAGATTAATATATAGGTATATAAATATTCATATATTGGTATTTTAAATAAAATGGATATTAGTTATTATTTAGATAAAGCTAATATATTTTATATGTAAATATGTTTAATTATTTATTTAAAAAATTTAATTTTTAGGTGCGAATATATAAAAAATATGTACATATAATTATATATTTGATTATAAATAGCAGTTCATTATAAAAAAGGATTAAATTTCAAAGACATAATATTAATATGAATGTAATACCTTGGAATAAATTCAGTCCCCGCCAAGAAAAGCCAATAATATCCCCTTAAACGAGTTTGAAAATCCACAAAATGTTAAAAAATCTGGGTACCCCGACAAAAAACTCAGTTTTGGAGGCCTTCTGGGCCTCTTTTGGCCTCAAAAAACGCTTGACCAGGGTTTCTTCGGTCACAACGACGTAGAGCTCGTCGCAGGCTTCGATTTGATATGTGGTAGAGCTCAAACGGACACCCGGATGAAAAGTTATGGCCGTTTGAAGTTTGAATTGCGTTTTCAACATATTTTGGATCTTTTTTTAATTTTTTTTTATTTTTTTTAGTCCTCAAATTGCTATTAAATGACTATTACTCCATAATGATTATCAAATTATTAATTAAAAATATTTTTTTAATTTTTTAAGAAGTCATTTTCACTAAATATCTTATATATTAAGTATAATAAGTGTAAATGTACATTTATACTTATCTAAAATATATTTAAAAATTATATATTATATTTATATAACAATATAACTATATTTATATATTAATATATTAATATATTTTTAAATTTTTTTTGAAGCCGACCCTTTATCAGCGCTACGAAACAAGCGCTGATAAAGGGGGGCGCTGCGAAAAACTATTTTTGTGGTAGTGATATATTAATATACGAATATATATATATATATATTAATATAACTAAACATTCATATATATATATATACACAGATATATTAATATAAATCTATATTAATATACAAATAAATATAAATAAATAAATATATAAATAAATAGATATATCATTAAATGGAGAATAAAGCAACTTGGGTGAGTGGTAAAGGGTCCAGGCACGCAGGGGAGAGGTCTCGAGTTTGTATCCTAGGGGTGGCAGAGGCGCGCGAGCGGGCGCAGGTGGGGCTAGCTTGCGGGCGGGTGCAGGTGGGGGCTAGCATTGTTAAGGGGGGTCAAGTGCTATTAAAAGGTTGCACTTATTAAAAGATTTTTTTAATTTTTTTTGACTTTTATCAGTGCTTTTTTGAACACTTCTAAAAGGGACCCCCGTTATCTTCATTTATATTAACACCGCCTTTTTAGCGCTATAAATACACTTTTCCAACACTTTTAAAGACCATATTTGTATTTGTGGTAGTTTACCCTAGAGATTGGTTGGTTGTTGGGGGTGTGCTCTTAATTTTGTCTGCAATAACTCGACACCTACTTTGTGGGTAAACATGTCAACAATGCGATATGAAATCAAGATATTCAACTACGACAATGACTTTAATTTGGGGAAATTAAGATAAGAGCCCTGCTTGTTCAGTAGGGGCTTAATGATGCCCTTTGTGGGAATAAGAATCCTATTATTACTATGAATGAAACTAGAAAACCTATTACAGAATATATTTATGTTTCCCTTGATGCGTTAGTTAAGGCACATAACTTCCTTTTACTTTCTTTAGGTGATAAAGTTCTCTGGGAAGTGTCTTATGAGTCTATTGCAGAGGGAATTCAGCTTAAACTTGAATAACTCTACGTCACTACTTCATTAGTAGGTATAATTTATAAAAAACATGACATGTTTACATTTAAAATTAAACTTGGAACATCAATTAAATCCCATCTATGTGAATTTAATAAATTCATGTAAGATTTATCCAATATTAGTGTTTCTATTGATGATGAGGATCAATCAATGTTCCTCTTAACCTCTATAGATAATAACACTCAATACACTTGTTGAGACAATGATGTATGGTCGAGACACTTTAACCCTATAAGTGGTTAATCTATCCCTCTCTCTAAGGAACTACATTCTAAACCTAAAATAAAATGTGAGGCCAAGAGTTTGTTTTCTAGGGGTAGACCTCAAACTAAAACCAAGAAGAATCATTTTAATAAAGAAAAAAAAACAAAAGTAATAATGATCCTGAACCTAGGTCTAATTATATGTATAGAAAGGTCACCTATTTTCATTGGGGTAAACCTGGACACATTAAACCCAAGTGTAGGAAACTCAAGCAAGAGTTAGAGTCTAAAAAACCCACTGATGAGTTCCTTTTTAGCACTGTAAATGCCCTTTTCTAGAACTTTAAAAGGCCATATTTACAGTATTTATAGTTTACCCAAAATATTGGTCAGTTGTTGGGGGTGTACTCTTAATGTTGTCTGCATGAACTCAACATCTATTCTGTGGGTAAACAAGTCAATAATGAGGCATGAAATAAAGAAATTCTTTGGTGACAATGAATTTAATTTATGGAAAATTATGATAAGAGCCCTGCTTGTTCAGTGGGACCTCAATGATGCCCTTTGGGGGCCTAAGAATCCTATTATTACTGTGAATTAGACTAGAAAACCTATTACTTAATATGTTGATGTTTCCCTTGATGCGTTATTTAATTCATATAGATTCCTTTTACATTCATTAAGTGATAAAGTTCTTAGGGAAGTGTCTTATGAGTCTACTACAGCTGAAATTTAGCTTGAACTTGAAGAACTCTACATCACTGCTTCATTAGTAGGTACGATTTATAAAAAACATAGCATATTTACATTTAAAATTATACCTGACGCTTCAATTAAATCACATCTAGATGAATTTAATAAACTCATGATAGATTTAGCCAATATCTGTGTTTCTATTGATGAGGAGGATAAATCAATGTTCCTCTTAATCACTTTAGATAATAACCTATAGTACATGTGTTGAGACCATGATGTATGGTCGAGAATCTTTAACTCTAGAAGAGGTTAAACCAGCCTTTCCATATATGGAACTATATTCTAAACATAAAATAATAGGTTAGGCCAAGTGTTTGTTTTCCAGGGGTAAACCTCAAACTAAAACCAAGAAGAAACATTTTAATAAAGAAAAAAAAAGAAATAAAGAACTTAATCCTATGTCTAATTCTATGTATATAAAGGTGACACATTTTTATTGTGGTAAACCCAGACACATTAAACCTGAATGTTGGAAACTCAAGGAAGAGTTATAGTCTAAACAACCCACTGATGAGTTCATTTTTAGCGCTGTAAATGCCCTTTTCTAGCACTTTTAAAGGCCATATTTGCAGTAGTGATAGTTTACCCAAGTAATTGGTCATTTGTGGGGGGTGTACTCTTAATGTTTTATGTAATAACTCGACATTTACTCAATGGGTAAACATGTAAATAATGAGACACGAAATCAAGAAATTCAATAGTGATAATGAATTTAATTTGTGGAAAATTAAGATAAGAGACCTACTTGTTCAGTAGGGCCACAATGATGCCATTTGTGGGCCTAAGAATCCTATTATTACTGGGAATGAAACTGGAAAACATATAACATAATATGTTGATGTTTCCCTTGATGAGTTAGTTAAGGCACATAACTTCCTTTTACTTTCTTTAGGTGATAAAGTTCTTAGGAAAGTGTCTCATGAGTCTACTGCCGCATGAATTTTGATTAAAATTGAAGAAATTTGCATCACTGCTTCATTATTAGTATGATTTATAAAAAACACATCATGTTTACATTTAAAATTAAACATATAACTTCAATTAAATACCATATATATTAATTTAACAAATTCATGTCAGATTTAGCCTATATTAGTGTTTCTATTGATGATGAGGATCAAACAATGTTACTCTTAATCACTTTATATAAGAACGTACAGTACACTTGTTGAGACCATGATGTATGGTCGAAGGAACTATATTGTATACCTAAAATAAAAGGTGAGGTTGGAGTTTGTTTTCTAGGGTTAGACCTCAAACTAAAACCAAGAAGAAACATTTTAATAAATAAAAAAATAAAAGCAATAAAGAACCTAAACTTAGGTCTAATTATAAGTATAGAAAGGTCGCATGTTTTTCATTATGGTAAACTAGGACACATTAAACCCAAATGTAGGAAACTCAAGCAATATTTAGAGTCTAAACAACCCACTTATGAGTTCCTTTTTGTAGACTTTGATTATGAAATTTTCAAGGCCCTTAATGTTTCCACCCATGCACCCAATCAATAGTGGGTCCTTGATTCAGGTTTCACTTTCCATATGTATCCCTTTAGAGATTCCTTTATAGAGTTGGTTGAGAGGGTAGAAGGAGATGTCCTCTTAGGTAATAAAAAGAGGTGTAAGGTTGAAGGTAGAGGTTCTGTTTTGTTTGAACATGATGACCACAATATTATCACTCTATTATGGGTTCCCAACCTCCAATGAAACATAGTTTCCTTAGGGATCCTAAACCAAAATGCCTTTAACTTTAGGTTTGAAATAGGTTGTCTAAAAATATCATAGGGTTATCGAACCATTATTAAGGGATAGCTAATAAAATGGTTGTTTGTCTTGAATGTAAATACCCATTCAAGACAGTTGGGTAGTGTCTATTCAACCAACACTAATAATACAATTCTTTGACATAGGATATTGGGGCTTGTTAGCTCCAAAAGGTTTGTGGAACTCAACTAACAAGGGATGTTGAGTGACATCACACCAAAAAATATTCCATTTTGTGAATATTTTGTGACGGGAAAGGCCAATGGGGTTAGTTTTGGTAGGTCTATTTATAGAGCCACCAACCCCTTAGAATATGTTCACTCAGATCTATGGGGTCCATATGGGACTTCCTGTAACACCCCGATATTTTTATAAGATAATTTTTTTAATTTCTTTGATATCTAGTGTTGTATGCTACACTAAGATAATATTTCACTACACGCAACACCGGGTTATCTTGATGTATACATAACACTATGTTTGGCCTATGTTACACACAATTTCAAGTTCTTTTGGTAAATTTTATTTCACACAAGACCGAGTTTAAGGAAATAACTAAATATTATTATAATACCTTATAACATAGACATTACAATGGAATATATGAAAAATATTAATTTAATAATGAAAATATGCATTATACACGAATATATAGTTAATTATTTGGTGAGTAATGAATTATAAATGAAAATACAACCCTTTTTAAATAAAAGAAAATGTTTTTTTCTAGAAAACTATTTAAATGAAAATATGTAAGTTTATAAAATAATAAAATCATACTTTATGGATTTTATTAATGAAATTTGCATGTAATATATTCAATTTAATGTTTACAATCCATCATATATTTTTTCTAGAACAATTCAATTTTTTCGGATAAAAGATGTATTTTTCAAAAAATGTAGTTTTACCACCATTTGATGGAACAATAATTTAAAATATAGTTTTTAACACTTTTATATATTCTATTTAACAAAATAAACTTATTCTTGGGAATCAGGATATAAAAATTTACTTTGGATGAATTTTTGATATTTTTCTGAGAAGTTTTTAGTTTTGATAAATAGTACAAATATACTAAATTCTAATTGAAAACAAAAATTTTCACCAAAATAATTTATGTGGATAAATTATATTATTGAATGGTTATAAAGTAAAAATAGAATATATTTTTATCAGTTAATATAATGTTCATTATTTTCATTAATTTTACCATGAATTTTGATGTAAAAACTGTAAGGGTTGGTGTCCTGAGAACCAACTGTTTTTTATTTTGATTACATGAATGTTCACTTATTATATATTGTTCATTTTTCTGCATGAATATAACATAATAATGTCCTAGAATATTTGTTACTTTGATAAGGTCATGGAAGATCCCCGTTGTGATGAGAACCTTGAAATGCTATAAAAATATTCTTAAATAAAGTTCTATGGTTGGATGACATACTATGATAGGTCACATAGTATACAGACCGTCATGTGCGAGTACTCGTAAGAAGACAAGACTCTCTCTCATGGAGTTTGCACTTGGTAATCTCCAAGATGGGAGATTATGAGAATAGACCCTCCAGTAGAAATTCCGCATGTATTGGTGTCATCGGACATTGCTTTCTACGAGCGTGTGTAATGGTCCTTAGACTGGAATATTATCATTAACTCATGTCATGACTCCCGCACTTAGATTTACTGACGAAAACCGTCACACAAACAGTTGGTGGGAAGTAGGGTACGTTGGGTGCGTCACGAGTGACATGTTGTTAATGGATAAGTCGATGAAGGATTTGCCCCTTCCATTTATGGAAGTTGATATCTCGACCCTTTGATTGAAATAGAACTGTCGCATTAAATTCCATGGCCATGGTGTGAACAACGAGTTTATTTCAGGTAGTCAAAGAATGGAGGATCAAACATATATGTTTATGACACTTCCATGAAACCTGCTTGATGAGATATCAAGAAAAAGGGATTAAATTACACATTAAGCGTTCGTATGAGGTGATACGTCAATGCGGTGTCAATATATGTCTCTTGGGTGCCTTGACCCTTTGCTATATAGTAATCTTGGACTTTAGGCAAGCTCACCTAATGCCAATGAGAAAGAGGCCTAGAGGGTCACACACTAAGTGTATTCAAGTATCTCAAGTAGAATAAAAATTATTCCCGTATGTGGTTTAATAATTATTCAAGGAATCCTAGATCTTTTTAATGATTGGAGGAAGAATAAAATAAAAAAAAGTTCATGCCGTGTATCAATAATTGCACGCCGTGTAGTTTTCATTTCAGAAAGGAAATGAATAAATGAAAACAAGATATACACACTGTGTACATTGAATGTACACGCCGTGTAGTTTTTAATGAAAAACAAGTACACGTCGTGTATTTATTAATACACGCCGTGTAGTTTTTCCAGCCGGGATTTTGAGGATATAATATTGTTTTAAATGATATTTATTATAATCAGTGTGGGTGCATGTCAAGGAATTAATTATTCGACGTGAGGTTTTTAAATAAGAGTAAATGAAATAAATAAAATGCGTAACACGTTTATTTATTGTCATAACTCTACAACCTCAAACCTGATTATAAATATCCTCACAACCCCAACTCCATTCGGACACCCTAAGAGAATCATTGTGCACAACAACTCTGGAGAATTCTTTCAAGGCCGAAAGAACCTCCTCCTCCAAGAACGCTCTCAAGACTGAGAGAGATCTTCTTCCATCAGATCAAGACGATCTAAGGCGGACAACGCAAGCAAAGGTTTCTCCATACTAGCACCCAGAGACTCATTTGGCGACATCACAAGATACAAGGTACTCGTGTGGATCACCGCTA
Source organism: Viscum album (assembly GCA_963277665.1). NCBI lineage: Eukaryota > Viridiplantae > Streptophyta > Magnoliopsida > Santalales > Viscaceae > Viscum > Viscum album. The sequence goes on along the minus strand of OY728146.1, from coordinate 1,576,820,151 downwards.
GAGGAAGTCTAAACATGGCTTCTGTGACGCAACGACGAATCAAATCGGAACATGATCAAGAACATCAATGAAGAAAGAACACCCAAAAGGTATTTCTTTTCAATTGATTAAATTAATTATAATCAACCTGTAACGATCCTACTTTGTGGTTCCGGTAATTTCCTTCTTCTTTGCCTTTTTCTATGATTCAATCCGTGGAGACTGTCATTTATCGTCATATTGATCCCAAATTGATCATTGCTAATGAGAAAAATCCAAGTGGGCACATCCACCCACGTGCTTCCGCTATGCCCGGAACCTTCAAATGGTATCAGAGCGAGGTTAAAATGTTGATTATAGTTATTTAATTTTCGTTGATAATTTACACATTTATATTTGATTCAATTTGAAATATATCGTTCTATTAATATGAATAAATGAGATCTATTCTTCCTCCTTCATTTCTCGATTCATATCACATAAACGATCTTTTAATTTTAATTTTTGATTAAAATAAAATTGAGGAACTCATCTAGAGGAGCTTCTCTTTCTGTCTGTACAACACGGGATTACACAGCGTGTAATTAAAACTACACACCGTGTACTTAGGTTCAATGAACCGACACTGGTATGCCAAACCATGCCGTGTGAATTGAATATTCCTAAGTATTAATCACACCGTGTTGATCAGAATTGAATGGTGCGTGGAACCGGAATACATGGCGTGTATGTCGGAGCAACACGCCATGTTGTCCATTCCGGTCAAGGTGAAACCGTGTACAAAGATAAGCCGCGTACCGCGTACACGGGATCGCCAGGCCGGTTACCGTGTAACAAGGAAGTACACGCCATGTATGATTCATCCACACACCGTGTAATCCAAAATTTCCAAAGTACAGAGTACACGCCAAAGCCTCTGATGCGCACTTTGGATAAAAGGTGAAAAGAAATACACGCCGTGTAATTATAAACTACATTCCGTGTAATTTCCAGAAAGAGAATTTTACCAGGTTTCCTCTAATTTACAAAGACCCATACATGAAATATGTATGAGAATAATCTCAAGGAAATTCAGAAAGGAATTTAAGATAAAGAATTGACTAATTATAAGATCATAATTAATTGAATTCGAGCGTGACTTATCTTAAATGATAGAATGATTAAAAGAATTTGAATTCAAATTTTGTGTAAATGTCATTGCATGCTATGGATGATCATGAGCTAGTCCAAAGACCCTTTGTATGTGTATGGTTTCATTTAAATTTATTTATTTTAAATTTGTTGGCCTGCGAGCCTTCTTCCAATAAAAGTTAGGGCCTACGTGCCCATGGTTTCTTTTATGTAAACCCATGTAATGGAGGATTTACCATGCTGGAGGAGACGGTTCAAAACCAGAAGCTAAGGCGAAACCAAACCAAGAAGATGCAAAGGTGGACAGGTGGAAGCTGAAAAACACGAACTATCAGGTTCAAGGTGTTTTCCCTAGGTCAGGGTTATCTTATCAAACCGCTAGATAAGCTAACCAATAGACGCTCATGATCATGCCATCTTATTTTATTTTTGTCTGATTGCATGGTTTATTTATTATGTATGTGTTTTCACGATAACATAATTAATGAAATAAACAAGCATGCAAAGATAGAATAAAATAAAAACCGGATTATGTGTAAAAATTATCGGAACATGGTTAATCACTTAAGTAAGCATCACTTAATATTAACAATCCTGTGATAATGCAAAAATACGCATAAAGAATAAAATCCCTCAAATACCATATTAAGTCAGACCAAGCCTTCCGTTACTTGATTAAGGGAAGGACTCAATAAAACTATGTGTTTGACCAACCCTTGTTGGGACACTTACTTTTATAAAGGAATCCCTTATGAAAGGTTTCAGGTCAACTTAACCATATTACATCAAGAGAAGTAGCCCTTTCTAGACATGATGTAATATTGGAGGCAAAAGTTGAGGAAATCCAAGTCAGGATTTCAGGATTGGAGAGTCCTCTCAACAGATCAAGGAACTGTAATCTCACAGTTAGAAAAGAACTGCCTACCTAAATACCTTCAAATAGCTTGACCAACCCTTGTTGGGGTTATGCGAAGGGAAATATGGATCCTTGCCACTAGAATGTCAAAGTAACTGGACATTCCGAGTTCAATGCTGAGGGCCATTGGGACTTGATAAAATAGTGGGAGAATTAATAAATTCATTTATTATTCAGAAAATGTAATCAAGAAAGTACTGATAAATATACTCTTTTAATTTGTACAATCAAAATGAAAAACTAGTCAACCACATTTTCTCTGTGATCAATTCTGGATAAAGACAATATCCTCACCGGAATTAACTTTCAGGAATGGTTTAGGCGCCTTCAGGTTATCCTATGCCATGAATGAAAGTTTTATGTGCTGGAGTCCTCACTTCCTGATTCTCTTGCCCCAGGGGCGAGTGATGAAGATTTCATGGACTATGATCTACATTTGAACGACGCTCACGATGTTCAATTTTTGATGCTATCATCGATGTCTAGTGAGCTCATGAAGTCTCATGAAGACATGGATGCCTATAGCATGCTCGAGCACCTCTGTGGTCTATACCAGGAGAGAGCAAGATAGGAAAGGTTTGAGATATCCAATGCTCTATTTCAGAGCAAGTTTGGAGAGGGTTCCCTAGCTGGGCCTCATGTAGTCAAGATCATTGGCTACATTGAGCACTTGGAGGTTCTAGAGTTTAAACTCCCTGAAGAACTGGGTACCGATCTCATTCTCGTATCAGTCCCCCAGAGCTTCTCAAACTTTGTTGTGAACTTCAACATGAACAACATTGAGAAGTCTCTGTCTGGTCTTCTTATACTTATTCGCCAAGTGGACAATGACATGAAGAGTGAAAAACCTTCTGTCCTCATGGTGAATAAAAGGAAAGGGAAGGCAAAGAGGTTTAAGCCCAAAGCTTTTTCAAGGCCTTCCAAGAAAAGGAAGATCAAAGGGGAGACAAAGGAACATGATGCTGTTTGTTTTGCATGTGGCAAGAAGGGCCACTGGAAGAAAAACTGCACCCAGCCAAGGAAGAAAGGGGAAGCTTCAGGTGCGTTTGTTATCGAATGCAATCTATCTGTTTCTACTAATTGGGTATTAGATACTGCTTGTGGTGCTCACATCTATATCCAAATACAAGAACCAAGTAGATTCAGGAAGATTGATCGAGGGGAGGTGGATCTACGAGCATCCAATGGAGCCAGACTTGCTGCTATAGCTGTTGGGGACTACAACCTCACACTGCCTACAAGGATGGTCTTGGTTTTTAAAGGATGTTATTATGTACCCTATGTAACCAAAAACATTATTTGAGTATCCAGATTAGATACTGATGGATTCATCTTCAAGTTTGGAAGTGGATGTTGCTATTTTTATAAAGATAGCATTTGTTTTGGTAGGGCACATTTATATAACAACCTTTATGTGATAGACTACACAAACCAAGTAATGAAAATCGATAACAAATTTAATTCACATGACTCATACCACACCCAACTTTGGCATCATCGGCTAGGTCATGTCAATGAGAAACGTTTGACAAAATTACATCAAGATGGGTATTTAGATTCTTTCAAACTAAAACCACTTGGTGTATGTCATGCGTGTCTACAAGGAAAAATGACCAAAGTACCATTTAGTGGGAAAGGTGAAAGAGATAAAGAGATTCTATAATTAGTTCACACAGATGTGTTTGGACCATTTCTAGTTGAATTAAGGGGTGGGTTCTCGTACTTCATAACTTTTACTGATGATTTTATTAGATATGGATATATCTACTTAATGAGGTATAAGTCAGATTCTTTTGATCAGTTCAATGAATACAAGAATGAAGTTGAGAACCAGCATGGTAAGAAGATTAAGAAACTCCACTCAGAAAGAGGTGGAGAATATCTTAAGCAGGACTTCATTGATTTCTTACGGGAGTTTGGGATTCTATCTCAACTTAATCCTTACAAACCGCAGTGGAATGGTGTAAGTGAAAGGAGGAACCGTGCCCTATTGGACATGGTGAGATCAATGATGAGTCATGCGAGTATTATATTATCCTTTTGGGGATATGAATTACAAACAATAGCACACATACTAAACCAAGTACCAACTAAATCGATAAATGGTATTCCATACAGGTAATGGAGTAGACGCAAAGCCATGTTATCTAATTTAAATGTGTGGGGTAGGGAAGCATTTGTTTATGCCTCTTCAGGTAACAAACTCGCACCCCGAGGCAAAAAGTGTATCTTTATAGGATATCCCAAGGAAACAAGGGGATATTACCTATACAACCCCTCAGAAAAAAGTTTACAGTGGAAAGACATGCCATATTCCTTGAGAGGGAGAACATCTCCAAAAGAGATAGTGGGAGCGAGATAGACTTCGATGAAGTTGAGGCTCAAGATACACATGAGTTGGTACAAGAACAGATTCCACAAAGCCCCGTGGAAGAACAATCTGTTCCAGAGACACAAGAACTGCGTAGGAGCACGAGAGAGCTGAGAGAACTAGAACGATATGGTTTTCTTGTCACCGAGGATGGTGACTCATTATTGGTTGACAATGATGATCCTCTTACCTGTAAGGAAGAATTTGAAGGCACAGACGTTGCCATGTGTAAATAAGCCATGAATTCTGAAATGGATTCCATGTACCAAAACCAAGTCTGGATTTTTGTAGATCCTCCATTTGATGTAAATACTATTGGTAATAAATGGGTATTCAAGAAGAAACTGGACATGGAGGGGAAGTCAACACCTACATGGCACGACTGGTTACAAAAGGTTTTAGACAACATCAAGGAATTTACTATGATGAAAATTTTTCACCGGTTGCGATGCTGAAATCCATCAGAATCCTTTTGGCCATTGCCGCTTACCATGACTTTGAAATTTGGAAAATGGATGTCAAAACAGCATTCCTTAATGGGAACCTCCAGGAAGATGTATACATGACACAACCTGAAGGGTTTGTGACTTCAAAGGATGCCAACAAGGTATGAAAGTTGTAGAAATCCATTTATGGATTAAAGAAATCATCAAGGTCATGGAACATTCGTTTTGATGAAGCTGTAATGGAATTTGGCTTTGTTAAGAATGGATGTGAGCGTTGTGTCTACAAGAGGTTTAATGGAAGTGCAGTCGTTTTCCTAATAGTATATGTTGATGATATATTAATAATTGGAAACGAAGTACCTGCCTTACAGTCAGTTAAGGCATGGTTGCATAAATGCTTCTCCATGAAAGACTTGGGTGAGGTAGCATATATTCTTGGGATCAAGATCCATCGTGATAGATCCAAGAGAATGTTGGTCTTGAGTCAAAGCACATACATTGACAAGATACTGAAGAGATTCAGTATGGAACAGTCCAAGATGGGATTGTTGCCAGTGTCACATGGCATTCATCTTTCTAAGAAAATGTGACCTCAGACACATGAGGAAAGAAAGATAATGGAAAGGATCCCTTATGCATCCACGATTGGGTTAGCCATGTATTTTATGATATGTACGAGGCTAGATGTTTATTACGCATTAAGTGTTGTAGGCAGATATCAAGATGATCCAGGAGACCATCATTGGATGACAGTCAAGACTATCCTTAAGTATCTGAGGCGTACTAAGGATATGTTCCTGGTTTATGGAGGAGATGAGGAACTAGTCATCAGAGGACATGTAGATGCTAGTTTCCAGACTGATCAAGATGACATGAAGTCACAGACTGGATACCTCTTCAGTTTGAATGGAGGTGCAGTGAGCTGGAAGAGCTGAAAGCAGAGTGTGGTGGCAGATTCTACAGCGGAGTCCGAGTATATCATAGCTTCTAAGGCAGCTAAAGAAGCGGTATGGATGAGAAGCTTCATCCAAGAGATGGATGTAGTACCGAGCAGTAAAGATCCTATCACACTCTATTGTGACAATACTACAGTGGTGGAACATGCAAAAGAACCAAGGTCACATCAGTGGACAAAGAACATACTTTGGAATTATCATCTCTTGAGGGATTTTTTTCAAAGAGGTGAAGTTGCAGTGAGCAGTATTTCCAAAGAAGACAACGTGGCAGACCCCTTGACTAAAGCCTTGACTTAGCAGAAACATGATCATCATGTGAGGTCTAGCGGACTAAAAGTCGTAGGTAGTTGGCTCTAGTCCAAGTGGGAGTTTGTAAGGTTTGGTGTCTTGAGAACCAACTGTTTTGTACTTTGATTACATGAATGTTCACTTATTATATATTTTTCATTGTTCTGCATGACTATAATATAATAATGTCCTGTAATATTTGTTGCATTGATAAGGTCGTGGTAGATCCCCGTTGTGATGAGAACCTTGAAATGCTATAACAATATTATTAAATAAAGTTCTATAGTTGGATGACATACTATGATAGGACACATAGTATACAGACCATCATGTGCGAGTACTCGTAAGAAGACTAGACTCTCTCTCATGGAGTTCGCACTTAGTAATCTCCAAGATGGGAGATTATGAGAATAGACCCACTAGTAGCAATTCCGCATGTCTTGGTGTCATCAGACATTGCTATCTATGAGCGTGTGTAATGGTCCTTAGACTAGAAGATTATCATTAACTCATGTCATGACTCGTGCACTTATATTTACTGACAAAAACCATCACGCAGACAGTTGGCTGGAATTAGGGTACGTTGGGTGTCACGAGTGACATGTTGTTAATCGATAAGTTGAGGAAGGATTTGTCCCTTCCATTTATGGAAGTTGATATCATATCCCTTTGATTGAAATAGAACTATCACATTAAATTCCATGTCCATGGTGTGGACGACGAGTTTATTTCAGGTTGTCAAAGAACGACGGATCAAGCATATAGGTTTATGACACTTCCATGAAACCTGCTTGATGAGATATCGAGACATAGGGATTAAATTACACAGTAAGCATTTGTATGAGGTGATACTCCAATGCACCGTCAAATTATTTCTCTTGGGTGACTTGACCCGTTTCTAGACAGTAATCTTGGACTTTAGGCAAGCTCGCCTAATGCCATTGAGAAAGAGGCCTAGAGGGTCACACACTAAGTGTATTCAAGTATCTCAAGTAGAATAAAAATTATTCCTGTACGTGGTTTAATAATTATTCAAGGAATCCTATATCATTTTAATGATTGGAGGAAGAATAAAAATAAAACAATTACATGCCGTGTATCAATAATTACACACCGTGTAGTTTTATTTTGAAAACAAGTACACGCCGTGTATTATTAAATGTACACGCCGTGTAGTTTTTATTTTGGAAAGGAAATTAATAAATGAAAACAAGATATACATGCTATGTACATTGAATGTACACGCCATGTATTTTTCAATGAAAAACAAGTACACGCCGTGTATTTATTGATACAAGCCGTGTAGTTTTTCCAACCGGGATTTTGAGGATATAATATTGTTTTAAATGATATTTATTATAATTAGCGTGGGCGCATGTCAAGGAATTAATTATTCGACATGGGGTTTTTAAATAAGATTCAATGAAATAAATAAAATGCGTAACGTGTTTATTTATTGTCATAACTCTACAACCTCAAACCTGATTGTAAATATCCTCACAACCCCAACTCCTTTCGGACACCCTAAGAGAATCATTGTGCACAACAACTCTGGAGAATTATTTCAAGGCCGAAAGAACCTCTTCCTCCAAGAACGCTCTCAAGACCGAGAGAGATCTTCTTCCATCGGATCATGAAGATCTAAGGTGGACAACACAAGCAAAGGTTTCTCCATGCTTTCACCCAGAGACTCCTTTGGCGACGTCCCGAGATACGAGGTACACGTGTGGATCACCGCTAGAGGAAGTCTACACTTGGCTTCTGCAATGCAACGACGAATCACATTGGAACATGATCAAGAACATCAATGAAGAAATAAAACCCAAAAGGTATTTCTTTTCAATTGATTAAATTAATTATAATCAACCTGTAACAATCCTACTTTGTGGTTCTGGGACATTCCTTCTTCTTTGTCTTTTTCTGTGATTCGATTCGTGGAGACTGGTGTTTATCATTTTATTGATCCCGGATTGATCATTTCTAATGAAAAAATTCAAGTGGGCACATTGACCCACGCGCTTCCGCTGTGCCCGGAACCTTAAAAAACATTTCAATCTTTTGCAATGTTTTAACTTTTAAAAAAACCCATGTTTCATTATGAAAAATGGATTAATTTTAAATTTATTACAACAAATTCTATGTTGTGAATTTTTAAAAATGTATTACATATTTGGAATCATTAGGTACAAATTATATTAATAACATTATTTTATTTTTGGGTATTATGAATAGTAACTTCAGTAATTTTTATTAATATGGTAAAAAGGTAAATCAAGTAATTAAGGGAAAATATAATATTATAAAGTTACCTTAACACCTATCTTAATATGATTGTATGAGTTATTTTAGACCTAAACCATCCTTGGGTCGAAATTATACCCTTTGTAAGCTACTTGGATGAGATTATGACATTTAATATAATTTAGTTAAAGAAAATTTAAATATGTCTTACTCAAATTTTAATAACTAAATCATTTTTAATATAAGGTTACACAGAAGATAAATTCAATTATAAATACTCATTTGAAGTAATTTTTTTTTTCTATATCATTTTATTTATTTTTTAATTTTTCGGAAAAAAATATTTACCTTAATGGTTTATATATTGATGATACAAGAATTATTAAATTGATGAAAAATAAAAAAAATAATTTTTATTAAAATGATAAAATCCATTAAAAGACACAAACTCTTGAAAAAATATAATTGGTCGATTAAATCATGACCATAATAAACCAAGGTTTGAGTTATTGACCATTTGGATTCTTATAGAAGATATCTTGACACTTATATTACTTTATATAAAGTGATGTTAAACTTATCACATTAAAGTTTTAGTAAGTATAACATTTTTAATGATGGATTTTATAGAATATATATTCGACTAAAAGTATTCTACTAAAATAGATTAGATTTATTGTCATCATAGTATTTTATTTATAATTTATACCAAAAAATAAGTAAATTAAATAATTACTCAAAAATGATGTAGTATGTAAGGTCCCGGATCAACATGGATTGACCGTTTGCGTGTTTTTGAAGATCAAAGTGATCAGAGGTGGCTTGGAAGTAGTTTGGAGAACTTTAGTTAAGTAAACATTTGAAAGGGGGGATTACATATTTTGTAACCGTATTTCATGACGTGAAATCCTATTTCATGGGTTGTCCAGGAATGTTTCACAACATGAAAACTTTTACACGGTGTGAAATAGAGATTCACATTGTGAAAAACTTCAGGGTCTAAAAAATAAAATAAAATCTAAATGAAATGCATTTTTTGGATGAAACTAACCCTGAGACATTGCATGACGTGAAAGAGGATTACACATCATGTAATACCCTAACGCGATATGTTTTATGTTTTTTTTCAACTACTCGGTTTTTGTCAAAACCTATGGCTGTAACATCTCTCCCTCATCCTCAGGAAACCCAACGACATTATATTTAGTGTTTTGGGTATTCCTTCATCGAGGAATGACCCCTAACTCCCTACATTGATATGTAGTTGGTCTCTCCCAAATTTAACCAAGTTTTTAGGGTTAAGCGGTCAAATGTAGAGTAGATTGGGTTGTCAATTCCTCATAGGCCTAAGAAGAAACCTATAGACACGCACATTATATGAACTGATTTTGGCTATTAAGTGGAAAACTTTGTATTGATTTTAGATTGGTTTAAGATAACCCTCTATGACTTAAGTGAATTCAAATTATGAGAAGGGTTGATCCTATGTTATTATAAGGGTTGGATTGGATGTAATTCCTCTTTAGAGATTTCAATTTCTTATATTTGAGATGAGTTTATTCAAGGAGATCATACAACTTCATCCCTTACTAGTTCATACCAACACACTCTAAAATCATCAAATAAAAAATCTCCTTTAAAAGAAATGATTAGAGATTAATGGAGGGATAAATAAAATCCCATACAGACCCTTGATACTCCCTTGGTTCAACCCATAATTGGGTTATCCCTCCATTGATACTATGATCTTACTGGAAGTGGGAAATAGACTCACGAGGGTGGAATTGAAGGGAAAAAGTAACAAATACTCCACCGTTGTGTTATAAATCTCACTAGGTTTGGTTTGAAGAAATTCAAACCATGAAGAAATGGTACCAACATGTTAATAATAAAAAAAAAATGAGAAGAATAATATCTTTTATAAAAAAACTAAGGTGATTTTAATAACTTAAATTTGAGAAAGAACATTACAAAGGAAAAGTGGCAGCATAACACTATAATGAAAGAAAAAAAAAGATAAAAAAATGATCCACCCCCACTACCTTAAATAGGCATTTCAAGAGTCTTGGGTCGATATCCCAATAGTAAAAAGGATCCCACTTGAGTATGGTAGGCCAAGGGTGGTGGAAATTAAGGGGGAGAAGACTTTTCCACCCTTGACCAAAAGTTGCAGCCAACTTGCATCCACCGAACAGAGATGCCTAAATGACCCTCTAGATGGCCGAATTGGAGTGGGACATAACAGAAAAAAAATAAATCTCTGGATGTATTCTGGATATCTATAAAATTTAATCCCAAATGAATTTTTGGTTTTCAAGCTATGATTAAATTGGTGGTCTGTTTTTCTGGGACGCAGAATCTGGACAAGAATTTTATCTCCAACTTGGGCTACATGGAACTCCTTTTTACACTCAGAATTATCTCTTTTCACTATTGGAATAAATTATCCCCATTATTTCCTCTATCTTTGGATCAATTTTCAGAATTATTGGGCTTGGATATTGCCATATATAGTAGTTTTATTTGGATTTTTTTTCAGTTCATTTCACCCAGAATGTTGTTTGTTGAAGGCCAACTTTGGTGGTCTTCCAATATGAATCTTAAAGTACTCAAAAAGTAGGAATTGTTACCAATGTAATGAGAAAGTTGAAAATTAAATAGTAAAGTAAAATCAAGATCATTAGGCACATTTAATGATGTTAAAAAATGTACCATGTAATAGTTCATTTTAAGAAGGAATTACAATTATAATATAAAATAATGTTCAAAGTGTAAAATGCACTAAAAATGGTGTTTATGATTAATAAATAACATCAATATTATAATATAAAAAATGAATATTAGTCTCTTTTATTGGCTAATCACACCCCCAACTTGAGTTTTTCTACTTCTGAGAAAAATATATCTCAAAAATATGAAATTCAAATTTCATTTTCCAAAAACATTTTAATACAAAATGATCACCAAAATCACTTATACCAAAAAACATGAAACCCATCAATATATTTTAATACAGAATATTTTTATAAGAATATACCAATCCCAATCCCATTATTTTGTTCAAATTCATCACCATATTTCATTCAATATCAACTAAGCATGATGATGTTCTGTATCACAATAGATATGCGGTGTTCATCTTTATTGATGGGGGAAATTATGGAAGAAATAGGTGGAATCAAATTTCAATATTAAGATGAATATTAATTTTTTTTGAAATATTGACATGGTAATTGAAATTGTACTCAAAAGAGTCAACCCATGAATCAATACATTGTTGATGACTCTAAGGCTCAAAGACTACGGGGAACCAAGTTAAGCCCACATACTTGGGCATCATCTCGAGTCAACTCAGTAAAAAAAAAAGTCAAATTACCACAAATAGAGATAAAATTACTAACTCTAGGCCAGAAAACTATGGATTCATGATCCCTAAGTGCCAAAAGCCAGACATTAGGTCATTTCATTGCTCTACAAGAAAATTTATTGTTTTTTTAATTTTTTTATTGAATACTAATATTAAAACAAAAATGATCACCAAACCTATGTTATTTATTTGGGGGGGGGGAATGAACTAAAACTAATACCCACTATCCAAAATACGTGCGTTGTGATCTTTTTTTTTGGATGAATATTTAAACAATGAAATTTCAAATTAGACATCCACACTTTCGAAAATCTATGCTCATGAAATTATACATGGATTTAAATCAGAATCAAGGCATGATAAATTATTTGATATTCAGTTTGAAAGTGTGCAATTTTTATTATCATGTTGAAGGTTAAATAAATATTTCCTTCCACACATTTTTTATGCACAAAAAATTAATTAATTTCATTTTCATTCTTTTCACCCCCAACTTAGAATAACACTATCACCAATGTTTAAAGAAAATAAAATTTAGAATTGGGTATAGGTAGATGAGAGTATTTCTAAAAAAAATTTAAATATGAAATATAGAACAAAGTAACCCTGTTTTTTGAAGTTGAAGTTCACGACAATCCTGATTACTCCTTTGATCTCTATGTCACTTACAGAGTTCCCTAGTGAAGAAAGGAAACAAAAACTATATATATATATATATTCACATAATAAAAAAGTAAAATATAAGAATATATAAAAAAATTATAGAATAATTAATCACTATAAGCCGTAGGTCAATGGTAAATGCATGCCCCTGTCTCCCTTCAGTCCTGGGTTCGAGTCCCTGCGGCTTCACCAGTTGTGACAGGGTTTTCCCCACGACCTATAGCACATCCTTTTAATTTTTAATTTTTTAATTATTATTATTATTATTTTTGTATTTTTATTTTAACCTACAATCACATAAAAATAAAATGAACTGATGATACATTGTCTTCTTTTTGAATTTATGGGTAAGGTATTACTCAAGGATCACACCAGGTGATACAAATGAATATGGTGTGCCCCTTTCATACACATACATACTCATAATATAAGAACATGTCAATAGTAATTTTTTTTAAATATCAAAATGATTCATTAATCTTATTTGAAAAATAAAGACGATTCACAAAGATTAGAAACATGAAAACCATGGGTTTCCTCCTGTGCAACATTTTTTTTAACGTCGTTCACCCGACATGGATCCTAAATCTATCAATTTTTTCATGGTTCATAGGTTTTCTTAGTTAACTCAACTTCTGTTCTCTATTTATTGAATGATTCAATGAATAGTTTTAAACTATGACCATTGACCTTGAAAATGTGACCACGTGTGAGATCCTGAATCTCTACTACCCCATGGGGGTACACATGATGTACTATTAACGGACCTAACCATCTAGAACTTAACATTCCTAGGTGTAAATAAAGTTTCTAACTATACAAGAGAATGAATTTTCCCAGTTCTAAGTGTTTAACTTTGAGATTCCAAGAATTTTAGGCTTGAACTCTAGATTTATTTATCCTTGAATTTTATAATGCCTCCATCCCAAGTTCCTCAAGTTTTTTAAGATATAATTTCCTCTTTTATATGGCCAAAGTAATGTTGAAATTCATTTTTTTTATTTCCCAAAAATGCCTTATGCTCAATTTCAAAAGGTAAATGGAATTATTTTCTATAAACCAACCTATATAGTGATATTCCTATGATGGTTTTGAATGTTGTACAATATGACCTAAGGGAATCCAATAATTTCTCGGACTAGTCTTTCCTCGAGGGATTGACAGTTTTTTCAAGAATTTTCTTAATCTCCCAATTCACTATCATAGCTTGACCATTGGTTTGAGGATGGTATACATTAGAAACTTTATGATAAATCCCATACTTAGAAATGAGTGAAGAGAATGGGTGGTTATAGAAATGGGTTCCTCGATCACTGATTATATCCCAAGGAATTCAAAATCTGGAAAATATGCACTCTTTCAGGAATAGAATCACAACATGATGGTCATTAGACTTGCTGGGAAAGGGATCAACCCATTTCAAGACATAATCAATTGATAAAAGAATGTATAGGTATCCCCTAGAGTTTGGGAAGGGTCCCATGAAATCAATTCCCCAACTATCAATGATTTCAATGACGAGAATGGGAGTGAGGGGAATTTGATTACTTTTGGTAATGGATCCTAATTGTTGACACTAAGGACAAAATTTTCAGAATTGGAAGGAATACTTAGTGAGGTTAGGCCAATAGAAACCACTTTGTAGGACCTTTTTAGTGGTATTATTTTTTTAAATGTGGCCTCCATATTCCTCTCCATGACAAAATTTTTTAATGGACACTTGATCATACTCGGGAACACAAATCCTAATGATTTGATCAGGACAGAACTTGAAGAGGTAAGGATCATCAATCACATAGTGTTTGACATAAGAATGAAATTTACTCTTATATTGGGTCCCTAATAATTTTGGAATGTCACATGTCACCAAATGGTTTGTTATGTTAGCATACCATGGGAAATCAATAACAAAATATAGGTGATCATCAGGAAATGAATCAGATGCAAAAAGGTGATGTGAGTTGTCTTTTAATTTCATCCTAGAGAGGTGATCAACTACTAAATTTTCAACAACCTTTTTATCCTTTATGATTAAATCGATATCTTGAAGAATAAGGACCCACCTAATCAATCTAGCCTTAACATATTGTTTTTGGAAAACATATTTAAGGGCCGAATGGTTGGTGGAGACAATGATGGGTGATCCTAAGAGATAGGACCTGAATTTATCTAAGGAAAAGACAAAAAAAATCAATTCTTTCTCAGTAGTGGTGTAGTTGATTTGTGCATAATTTAATGATTTTCTTGCATTAGAAATGACACATGTAGTTTTCTCACACCGTTTTCCTAAAACTGCTCTTATAAGGAAGTCACTCGCATCACACATGAGCTGAAAAGGAAGCTTCCAATTTGGATATTTCATGATAGGTGGAGATATAAGAGCTGACTTGAGTGTAGATAATGATTCCTCATAGATTTCTTTCCATAAAAATGGATCATCTTTCACTAATAAGGCCCAAATTGGTTGAGAAATAGAGCTGAAATTCCAAATGAACCTTCTATAGAAACCAGAATGTCCTAAGAAGGAACTCAATTCCTTAACAGTTTTAGGAGAGGGAAGGTGACGAATTATGTCGACCATAGATTTATTAACTTCAACCCCTCTACTAGATACCATATGGCCTAGAAAAAGTCCTTATTTTACCATGAAATTACATTTTTCCCAATTTAGGTTGATATTATTATCCTCACGTCTTGACAATAACCTTTCAACATTCAGAAGTCATCCCTAAAAAGTATCCCCAAAGATGGAGAATTCATCCATGAAGACCTCTAAACAATCCCCCAGCATGTCTGAGAAGATTCCCATCATGCACCGTTGGAAGGTACTAGGGGAATTACATAACCCAAAGGGAATGTGTTTGAAGGAAAAAGTGCCAAATGGATAAGTGGAGGTTGTTTTCCCATGATCCTCTAAGGAGACCTCAATTTGATTATACCCCGTGAATCCATCTAGGAAGCAGTATAATTGATGACTCGCCACTCGCTCAAGGACTTGATTAATAAAGGGAAAAGGGAAATGGTATTTCTTGGTATAAGAGTTGAGCTTCCTATAGTCAATACATACTCTCCATCTGCTACTGACCCTTGTGGGGAGAAGGTCACCATCCTCATTGGTGATCATATTGATTCCAACTTTCTCTGGGACAACTAGAATTGGGCTTACCCACTCACTCTCAGCAATGGGGTAGATGATACCCACTTTCAACAACTTAATAATTTCTTTCGTTACCACATCAATAAGATTTTTATTGAGACACCGTTGAGGTTGATGACATGGTTTGGATTCAGATTCAAGAATAATCCTATGAGTTACAATGAGTGGGATAATCCTAGGGATATCAGAAAGGGTGCATCCAATTGATTTCTTATGCTTTCTTAGGAAATCAAAAAGCATCATCTCTTTATTGGATTCAAGATAGGAAAAAATGACAATAGGAAAGGCTCAATTGTCCCCTAATAATACATACTTGAGAGATGAAGGTAGGACCCTAAATTCGAGATCAAATTGGTTATCACTTTCCATCAAAGGATGCTGCTTTGTATTGAACTCAATCTCCTTGTTCAAATTTCTGGATAGAATTTGTTCCTTGTGAATAGAATTTTCATCCACTAAATTGGCCAGATCAGTTTCATGAATGGGTATGGACTCAATGTTATTGATTTCATCAATGGTTTCATTGATTAGTGATTGCAGAAAGTCATCAATAGAGCTATCTGAATGAGATTCACGCCATGGAGACAAATTTCTCTCATGTGAACAAAAAAAATCAACCTCTTTTGGACATAGACATCCTTTAGTAATCCATTGATGTTCTTAGAGTTCAATATCAACACTACCAATCCAATTAACCTCATGGATCTATTCATCATCCCCAATTTGAGAGTTTTTATTATAGATATTCAAGTCTAGACTCATGTTTCCAAAGGTGATGGTAATGTTCCCATTTCAAACTCAGATAAAAAAGTTGATTATTTCAAGGAAGGGATAGACAAGGATGATTGGGGTTTGATCCCTAGTACCTAAGATTGGGTGATTGTGAAGAACAATGAAGTAAGTTGGGCAAATGAAATTTTTAACTTTCACCAAAACATCCTTTAAGATCCTGTTAGGAACTCGAGCACTACAATCAGCAAGTTGAAGAGTGAAAAATGTGGGTTAGAGTTTTTCAAACCCTAACAGACAAAACATGGCATACGGAATGAGGTTCACATTGGCTCCCATATCAAAAAAGGACATTGAAAACTTTTTTCTCTCCTAAGTCAACATTTATGAATGGACATCTGATATATTTCAAATTTGTAGGAATGGTTCCTTGAATGGTGGTACTCACATTAGCAGCCAAAAGGACATAGTTTTTATGTGAAAATTTCCTTTTAAAAGTGTACAAGTCTATAAGTTACTTTTATTATGTCATAATGGTTTGGATTTCATGAAGAAGGGGGATGTTCAACTTAACCTGAGAGAATATTTCAGTCAATGTCTCATTTAGTTCTAGTTTAGTTTTTCCTCTCATGTGTTGAGGGAAAGGAACAGTTTGTTTGATTGTGTGGTGTGGCTATAATTCCTTCACATTCTCATTGGTTTTTTTTTCAGAATCTGTGGGTGGTTCTTCATCATTTCCATGTGTTGTTGAAGCTTTCAATGGTTTTTGAATGACTTGTTCAAGTTTCTCAATGGAATTCCAACTTTTTTAAAATAGTCACTACTTTGAGTTGTTCATGAGTGGTTTGTGTGTAACTGGATTCTCCTCTTAATGTTGAGGATGATTCTGCCAGAGTAGGCATGGGTGCCTTCTTGTTTTTAATGGTTTGTAGTTCTTGTTTAAGGGATGAGACTTCTAAGTTCATTTTATCCATTTGTTTACACAACTACTAAAGGATTGGAAGAGGGACAGATTTAGTAGGGGCTTGTGCTGGATGGTTTATTCCAAGAGTATACTTTGGTTGTTGGATTGGTTGTTGCATGGGTTTATGGATGGGTTGTTGGTATTGGATATGAGGATTTTTTTATTGGGCTGGTTGTTGTTGTAATTGGTTATGGTTTTGGAAATTATGTGTAGGGTAGGGTTTGGTCCTTATGTTTGTCTAGGTTATTGGTTATCTTTTCAGCAGAAGCCCAGGTAGTAATTATACATTGGGTTGAATGTGTTTTGGTATTGGGTGTTTTTGAATTTTAGGTAATTGACTTCAGTAGGTGTTCCTCCTAGAAGAACATCTTTGATGGAAGTAATTGTCACAAACCGAATTTGGTCGCCTACAAAACCAACACCTGACCCATCCCTCCACATGGATTGAAGGGTGTTCCCAATACCCATGGGCTGGAACAAGTGATTGGGTATCATAAACTAAAAATTGGAAATGATTTACCCATTTTTATAAACATAAAACAACAAATGAATCCAATAAAATGAATCTGGATTTTTCAAACCTAAAAATATTTTACAAAAATTCAGAACTGAATTACATAGTTAAAAACAACTCACAAAGACTATAAAAAAGGTACAAAACCAAAAAGAAACATCCCATAAACCCTCATGGAAAGAGGCACCGCCCTCAATCCATCTCCACAAGACATCACCAACCAGAACCGGCTAGAAAACCAAACCACTGTCACTAAAAACTGTACCCAACCTGTGACAACCACAAAAATAACCAATTATACTTACACCCAAGGGTGTAAGTATGGTGTGAGAAAATTACCAGTAGGATACCACCACTATGAGAGTCCATGTGATAAACATTCAAAGATAAAAACCTCGTATGCTATCATAAACATGGAATGCTAATTACAATTTCTAAAAAATGCAACTGAAAAATTAAAACAGTTTTTAAGTGGGATATCATTAAGAATAAACACTTTTAAAAATAATTTCAACATTACTGAATTTTCCATCCAACCATACAGTATGCCAATGGTATGCATAAAGTAACTAATGAGCACAAGCAATAGGAAATAACCCCTAGGCACTAGCTCGTTGTGGGTCCTAGTTACCTCGTATCTCGGTGAGATTAAGCATCACAAATATCTGTTCTCATGCACCCAAAACTATTAGGGAACATACCCATAACCTAGTGGTCCCCATTAATCATCATCACAGTTTATTTAGAGTTGTAGGTGTCAATCTTGCTAAGTGAAACTGAGGCCAAACCCCACAGATTCACTAGCATACTAGTACACGTGCACCCACCTAGATACTCAGGTTTTCCCTTTGTTCTCAAACATGTTCAATAAGTAAAAAAATATAATTTTCAAATGAAAATATAATTTTCACATAAAAAATTCACCTAACACCCCACATGTATACCACACAAGTCACAAAAGTCTACTTTTCATTCAAATTGATATTGAAATCCAACTCACACCAAAATAGCCCACAACACTTTTCACATTTCATTAACACTTCCAAAAATCTATTAAACAAATTTATAAAACAATTACAAGGTGATACACATCACATAACATCCCACACAAACATTCCACATAATACCATTTTTACCTTCAAAATAATTTTATCATCAAACTTACATGAAACTACCCACAATCAAGTTTTTCTACAACATCAAAATTTAATAAAACATTTCAGAAATTTACAAAACATTCTAAAAATGCCTAACATATTAAAACATAACTTTTCCATTAAAAAACCCATATTTTGTGAACACTCACACCAAACAGTATATATGCGCCCTTTTCCCACTTTGTTTAACCATCTAAAACCTTTACAATTTTCATAAAAAGAACCCAAGTGGTGTAACTATGTCTTGCACACAAAACCCATTCCAAAACCCCCATTTAAGATCAAAACCATACCAATTCATATCCAAAATAGAATTGGAAACCCTAGTGACATTTATAAAACCACTTTCAAGTGTTATAAAATCAAATTGAATATTATCACAAAAGATACAAATGAAAGCACACATTTTCATAAAATGATCTCAAAAAGTATAACAATATTTTACACATCAAACCTATTAAAAACCCCTATTTTTAGGAACACATGAAAATAATACATTACCAAACCAGAATTGGCAGTCTAAATAATATTTATTAAACCAATTCCATAATTTATGAAAAATACCCAAATAATACCCCACGAGTTACACATGAAAACACCCAATTTCAAGTTAAAAAGAAACTATAAAATTAAATACTTAACCAAATCAATCATAAACAGTTTTTCCACCACATCCAACATATGAGGAATATGAAAAATAGGAAAATATTTCTAGCTAACTCATCAATAATTGTTTACACATGGAACCACCTACCTTTTATGTCGAAACCCTCAAAATATGGCGTGAAACATAAACCACACCACCACTGCACCTCAAGGAAGTGAAATCCAACCTAAAACCACAAGATTTCACCCAAAATACAAGAAATAAAACTCTAGGTTCTAACCCTAACTTTTGGAGATTAGGAACCCCAAGGATAAGGGAATTAACCCTAATCACATTGAATGTAACCCTAAGAAAATTGAAAAAGAATGAAGAAGACCAACTTATTTGACGGATCTTGTATAAATCTCCCCCAATACACCAATATATGAATTTTAAAATAGCTAAAAATTCATGGGAGGTTTTATCAAGTACATGGAGACCTTGTTGGAATTTTAATGGGGAAAAAAGAGTGAGAAATGTAAGAGTTATGAAGGAAACAAATTACCATTATAAATCTGCTCGAATTGAGAAAGATTAAGAAGTTTAGACTTTTTCTGTAAAGCAAAAAAGCTCTAAAGAGGGGTAGAAGAGATTGGGGGAGCTCCTAGGTTCATTGGTCTCAGTTTAGAGTTGGAATCAGTGAAACATAGTTAAAATTGAATAAGTTATTAAATAAACAAAATGTTTTTTTAAAAATGGAAATGGGCTTTCGGGGTGGCTCAACTCCTTACATAAAAACCCAAATCCACCATGATTATGGATTTCTAAAGGCACCAAATTGAAATGGTTGTGTTAATAGGTCAGAGGAGGTGAACTATGAATTGGAATGGATGAAAAATGTTTAAAAATGATTGAGTTATAAAAGAAACAAAATTTATTTTTAAATCTGAAATTGGGATCACAATTTGGCCCAATTAATGAAAACTCACTCATTCGTCCATAAAAGCTTGGGAATCCCCCCAAAAAAAGCATGAATGGAAAATAAATTAAAAATAATTTTAAAATAAGTTATTTATGCAACAATTCTCCCCACCGTAAAAACTTTTCACCCCAGAATGTCACAGCAAGTAAAAAGAAACATCCAAACCCAACTGAGAAACCAAGAGGTACTCCCTTGCCAGGTTTCACCCCAAAGGCCAAAACACCTCCAGTGATAAATTAAGGAAGGATGAATCTCACAACCAAAACTTACACCACTTTCCTAAAATGATTAATCATATTCATACTTTATCCCATAATAATTCTTCTCAAACATTATTTGAACAAGACTCAGCAATTCACCCAAATGAACAACAACTTTTAACAAGGTTATCCTTAACTTACTTTAACTAAACCATTGTGAACTCTCCAATCCCAATGTTTAATCAAGGAAGATGTGGGTAGCTAGATAGATCCGAACGAGACTATCTACTACCAAGACAAGAACATGGATAAATCTAAGTTACTGGTACGGGGGGACACAAATAGGCTCCCCACTATAAGAGACCAACCATCTTAACCGACCAGCATCGGCCGACATAGAAAAACCCTAAAATTTAATGATTTGGGAAGGCCACATAGTTATTACACATGGTTCGGAAAACTGTGCATTAACTGTGCAGATAATTCTTTATGCATGGCTTCCTAGCACACAATCACTACTAATCATGCACAAACAATGTGCTCAGCCTGTCTAGCCAAATTTCAAACCATTATCCAAAGACTCAATGGAAAACAAAGGGGGAGGGAATAACATTGGGCGATGACATGGGTACAAGGACCTCCACCTATTTCCACCGAATGAGAATAACAGAATAAAGATGATGACACTGGAGGTTTAAACTCTTCCTATCTTTTATACTGAGGATAAGACTTTGTACAAGGGTTTAAACAAGCCTGGGATTTCCCTTGACTATGATACAACTTCTCTCTCAGACCTATGGATGGAGCTCAAATTATTGAAGCATCATTGGCCTCGTAGTTAGCCTTTAGAAACCCCCTGAATGAGAATTCTTCTTTCAGTGCCACCATCAACTACACCGCAATCCCCGATAATTTTTATAAGACATAACACATTCCAAACTCACTTTATCCTAACCCGATATTTCACTGAAACAAGGGCTTAGAAGATGCATACACATCACACGTTTTTTCTTTGAGTGAGAAACAATAGAAGTAAACAACACCTATAATAACCTTCCTCTAAAATGGAATATTTTGATGTTTTTCTATGTGATACTTACTCACAACATAACAGAAACTCTTATAGGATTGCATGAATTTCACCTTTACAGTCAATCGAGCACATGAAATCACAAGGAATCACTAAAAAATACCATTGTGACTGATATAAACAATGAATGGAGAAGGACCTTACACAACATCCCTAAACAACACAAAATTCTAGAAAGTGGCCACAATATTCTCTCATGACCAGGTTTCCCACACTGGTAGTTTAACATGAACTTCTACATCAAAGAGAATATGAAGGACCCTGAGGCCCTCTTAGACACGATATAAACACTCATCCACACTAAAAACCCTAGAACACTTCCACCTTCGACGAATCAAGCAACTTAAGAAACTATGGTCTCTTTCAACCTTACAAGATCAATATCCCTCTACAAGAGTATCCTCAAACCCAAAAATGATAGGGTATAGACTCGTTCTACTAATCTCTGGAAAAGATTTCATATGTTGATCAACTGGAGGATTTTACAACGACGAAACTATTCGGGTTGCACTTCAATTGTTCACTAAGCCTTAGTGGGGGCATACCTTATCCAACAAGAGAACCAAAGGACCCAACCAAGCTGGTCCATTGGTTAATAAATACCACAACTAGATCCAAATAGATGAGGGAAACCAATATAAAGGCTTCCCAAACTTTTCTCCAAAGAGACCACCAACCAACCCTTTAACCCAGCTTATTGACCAAACACAAACCCAAAACACTATTCAAAAAGGAGGAGTTTTTGGGCTCAAAAAATTCAAAAACATCAACATTTCCAAAAAAACACAAAATACACACCATCTGAAAACAATCATCAAGACATCACTTTTTCCTTTTAAATACATTTCTTTGAAAACAAATGGTTCAGTGGTTAGCGTATCCACCAATGCTACCCGATGGCCCCCACACATGCATGTTTTCGTGCCACACTGATCACCGTACTCATATCCATCCAAACACTTATCCAGTCATGACATTAACCATCCATCATCTCATATAACCCCATGCATGTGGTTTCTAATGAAAAATACCAATGGTTAAAATAAAAACTCTTTCCACTTTTCAAAACCAAAACAATAAACCAATACTTCCTTTTTCTCAATACCTCGAACCATGACATCGAACCTAAATTATCGCTTATTTTTTTTCAGAAAGGCCCAATCATTAAAATGAAAACTCACTTCCAAGTCATACACATTAATTTCAAAACATCTCATCCCATTAAGACACCTTTCAACATTTTAGAAAACTCAATTGGAAACAGTTTTTCAAAACCAACTTTAACATACTTCTTGGTTTCAAAAGAGGCATAAACACACCATTTTCCTAATTAAAAAAAAATCCAAAATTTTAGTTCCAAAATTTCAAAAATCAAACCCTTCCCTCTTTATTTGAAAATAATTTCACAAAAATCTTACTCTTCTTAAAACCATTCCAATTTTACTTTAAAACCGAACTTCCATGATTTCAAAACAAAAGGAGACAAGACAATGTGAGGGGGAACTAGCTTTGGTGGGTAACTTGGAAATATGGTTGGAATCCGTACTCCAATCACTTCACCATCACAGAGAGTGTTCTATGGAAATATCACTGGCTTCACATGGCTTTCTAGGCCCTGTGATCTCACTGAGACCATTAACCAACCCTCGTTTCATTTCCCCTTATCATCATCAAACCAAAAAAAAACCAAAGGAATTAGATAAGCCCTGACATCCCATGGTGACTTGAATCCCATTACGAGGTGTGGTGATTAGGTACACTACCCATAAATATAATTTCAAGTCCTGAAAATCCTAGCTCAAGACTATCCTGACTCTTCCCCATAAAACAAAACCCAAAGAGAGTGAACCTCCTTTGATACCATTTTGTCACAAACCGAATATGGTCGCCTTCAAAACCGGAACCTGACCCAGCGTGAGACATGTCCCAAAGGGATTTTATGATCCCCATGGTCTGGTACAAGTTCTCAAGTATCATAAAAAGAAACTTGATAATGATTTACCCAAGTTTATAAACTTAAAACAACAAATGAATCCAATAAAATGAATCTGGATTTTTCAAACCAAACAATCTTTTACAAAAATTCAGAACTGAATTACATAGTTTAAAACAACTCAAAAATACTGTAACAAATGTGAAAAACCAAAAAGAAACATCCCATAAACCCTCATGGAAAGAGGCACTGCCCTCAAGCCATCTCTACATTACATCAGCACCCAGAACCTGCTAAAAACCCGAATCACTGGAACTAAAAACTGTACCTAACCTGTGACAAAAAAATAACCAAGTATACTTACACCCATGGGTGTAAGTAGGGTGTGAGAAAATTTATAGTAGGATACCACCACTAAGATAGTCCATGTGATAAACATTCAAAGACAAAAATCTTGCAAGTTTTCATAAACATGGAATGCTAGTTAAAATTTCTAAAAAATGAAACTGAAAAATTAAAACAGTTTTCAAGTGGGATATCATTAAGAATAAACACTTTTAAAAATAATGTCCACAATAATTAATTTTCCAACCAACCATACCATATTCCAACAATACACACAAAGTAACTAATGAGAAAAAGCAATAGGAAATAACCCCTAGGCACTAGCTCATTGTGGGTCCTAGGTACCTTGTATCTCGGTGAGAGTAACCATCACAAATATCTGTTCTCATGCATGAGCCACTAGTAGGGAACATAATCATAACCTAGTGGTCCCCAATAATCATCCTCATAGTTTATTTAGATTAGTATCTGTCAATCTTTATAAGTGAAACTGAGTCCAAACCCCACAAATTCACTAGCATACTAGTACACGTCCACCGACCTAGATACCCGGGTTTTCCCGTTGTTCTAAAACAAGTTCAACAAGCCAAGAAATATAATTTTATAATGAAAATATCATTTCCACAACAAAAATTCACCAAAAATCACACATGTATACCAGAAAAGTCACAAAAGTCTACTTTTCATTCAAATTGATATTGAAATCCATCTCACACCAAAATAGCCCACCACACTTTTCACATTTCTTTAAAACTTCCACAAATCCATTAAACAATTTTATAGAACATTTAGAAGGTGATACATATCACATAACATCCCACACACACATTACACATAATACCCATTTTACCTTCAAAATCATTTTATCATCAAACTTACATGAAACAACCCACAAACAAGTTTTGCTCCAACATCACAATTCAATAAAACATTTCAGAAATTAAAAAAACATTATAAAAATGTTTTTCATATTAAAACATCAATTCACCTTTCAAAAACCCATATTTGGTGAACACAAACACACCAAACAGTACATATGATCCCTCTTCCCACTTTGTTTAACCAACTAAAACATTTAGAATTTTCATAAAAAGAACCCAAGTGGTGTAACTATGTTTTGAACACAAAACCCATTTCAAAACCCCCCATTTAAGACCAAAACCACACCAATTCCTATCCAAAACAGAATTGGAATCCCTGGTGACATTTATAAAACCACTATCAAGTGTTATAAAATCACCTTGAATAATACCACAAAAGATACAAATGAAAGCTCACATTTTCATAATATGCTCTCAAGAAGTATAACAATGTTTTACACATCACACCTATTCAGAAACCCTCTTTTAGTCCCACATGACAATAATAAATTACCAAACAAAAAATGTCAGGACAAACAATATTTATTAAACCAATTCCACAATTTATGAAATACACCCAAGTAATACCCCATGAATTACACACTAAAACACACAATTTCAAGTTAAAAAGAAACTATAAAATTAAATACTTAACAAAATAAATCATAAACAATTTTCACACCACACCCAAAATATGTGGAATATGAAAAATGAGAAAATAAAGCAATATAACTCATCAATAATTGTTTACACATGGAACCACCTACCTTTTATGTTGAAACTCTCAAAACATGGTTTGAAATATAAACCACACCACAGCCGCACCTCAAGGAAGTGAAATCCAACCTAAAACCACAATATTTCACCCAAAAGACAAAAAATGAAACCCTAGGTTATAAACCTAACTTTTGGAAATTAGGAACCCCAAGTATAAGAGAAGAAACCCAAATCGCATTGAATGTAACCCTGAGAAAATTGAAAGAAGAATGAAGAAGACCAACTTACTTAAGGGATCTTGTTGAAATCATCCCAAATACACCAGTAGCTTAATTTAAAAATAACCAAAAATTCATGGGAGTGTACAAAAAGGATTATGAGACCATTTAAGAATTTGAATGGGGAAAAAATAGTGAGAAATGTAAGAGTTATGAAGGAAACAAATTACCTTTATAAATCTGCTCAAATTGAGAAAGCTTAAGAGTTTTCGACTTGTTCTGTGAAGACAACGAACTCCAAAAAGGTGTATAAGAGATTGGGGGATCTCCTAGGTTTAGTGGGCTCCGGTTATAGGTGAAATCATCAAAAAATAGTTAAAATTGAATAAGTTATTAAATAAAAAAAATGTTTTTTTAAAACTGGAAATGAGATTTTGGGGTGGCCAAAATCCTTAAATAAAAACCCAAATCCACCATGATTATGGATTTATTAAGGCACCAAATTTATATGGTGGTGTTAATAGGTCAGGAAAGGCCAATTAGGAATTATAATTGATGAGATTTTTTGAAAAATGAATGATTTATAAATGAAACAAAATTTATTTTTAAATCTGGAATTGGGCTAACTATTTGGCCCAATTCATGAAAACTCACCCATTCCTCCATAAAATCTTGGGAATCCCCCAAAATAAATAATGAATGGAAAATAGATTAAAAATACCTTCAAAATAAGTTATGTATGTGACAAGAATGGTTGGGCAGTTTTCTGTTTTGTGGTCATTTTTGTCACAAATTGTGCAAATAGGGTCTTCGGTTTAGATTTCATGGATTTTCCTATAGTATATCTCTTCAACCATCCTAGTGAGTGCTAAGAGTTTTTCCCTAAGGATTTCCTCTTATCTAAGTGAAATTATTCGAATTTTTCTTTGTGGATTTTCATAATAAGGTGATGTTCTCTTTGTTTGTTTTTGTTTAGCAAGGCTTTCTAGATACTCATAACCATCATTTGGGGCTTTGTTTTTAAAGGTCTCATTACACATCATGTCAATGAATTGTTTGTTCCCTATGCCCAACCCTTCATAGAAAATTATCAATATTTTAGGAATAGAAAAACCATGGGGTGGAACCATGTTTAGGGTGTCTTTGAACCCCTCCCATGTTTCATTGAATGAATATCCCTCTTTTTCAAAAACGTTTTTGGAGCACTTTTTTAGTGAAATTGTTTTGTGGTGGGGAAAGTATTTTTTGTAGAATTCTCTTTGTAATTGGTCCCAAGAGTTGATGGATGATGGTATAAATTTTTTTATCAAATTTTTAGCTCGATAATTTAATGAAAAAGGAAATATTCTCATCTTTACGGATTCTAGTGGATGTGGGGGACACATGGTTTCTACAATGTCATTGAACTCCTTAACGTGAAGGTAAGGAATCTCAGAATACCTTCCATGGAATGTGGGAAGGTGGTTTAGGACATGGGGTTTAAAGATGTAGTTGGAATATCATAAGGAATTGTGTCTAATGCATGAGGAGGATTTTTTCTAGGTAGGTGTGAGGTAGTCATTCATGGTTTGATAGACTGCATTCCCCAAGTTTGGGGCTGCCTCATTTGGATTTCCATTTTGGTTCCCACTTAGGTTTATGAGTTGGTTTATCTGAAGACCTTACATTGAAATGGGATCGATTTTTGACTCTAAAGTATTAGGAAGATTAGGATCAAATGGAAAGAGTTCCCTCGGTGTACTAGACTCTCCAAACCCAAGACTATATACACTATCTAGATGGTTTGATTGGTCACGAGTGTAGGCGGACATACACGAAAAGAAAAAAAATGATAAAGGGAAAAGAAAAGATAATTTGGATGAGAATAGAATAAATGGTGGATAATAGAATGGGTGTTTAGATGACTTACTTGGGTCCCTAGAAATGGATCCAAAATTTGGTCTCACCCAAGTTTACCCAAGTTTTTAGGGTTAAGCGGTCAAATGTAGAGTAGCTTGGGTTGTCGATTACTCAGAGACATAAGAAGAAACCTATAGACGCGCACATTCTATGGACTGATTTTAGAAATTAAATGGCCAACTTTGGGTCAATTTTAGATAGGTTTAAGAGAACACTACATGACTTAAGTGAATTCAAATTATTAGAAGGGTTCATCCAAGGTTATTATAAGGGGTGGATTGGATGAAATTCTTCTTTCGCAATTTCAATTTATTTTATTTGAGATGTGTTCATTCAAGGAGGTCAAACAACTTCATCACTTACTAGTTCATACCAAAACACTCTAATATTAATCATCTATAAACTTAGATGATCATATTTATGAGAACTCCAAGGTAAAGAATTGTATTATCACTTGAAGTGTGTGGCCTTAAAATTCAATAAGGATGAAGAAGTTTTAAAATCATCAAATAAAAATTACATTTAAAAGAAATGATTAGAGATTAATGGAGTGATAAATAAAATCCCATCCAGACCCTTTCTACTCCCTTGGATCAACCCATAAGTGGGTTATCCTTCCATTGTAGGGTTAAGCGGTCAAATGTAGAGTATCTTGGGTTGTCGATTAATCAAAGACCTAATAAGAAAACTATAGTCACACACATTATATGGAATGATTTTGGATATTAAGTGGCAAAAATTGGGTTGATTTTAGATATTTTTAATAGAAAAATATGTGACTTAAGTGAATTCAAATTATGAGAAGGGTTGATCCTAGGTTATTATAAGGGGTGGATTGGACAAAATTCCTATTTAGTGATTTAAATTTCTTATATTTGTGATGAGTTCATTCAAGGAGATCAAAAAACATCATAACTTAATGGATCATACCAAAAAACTCCAATAAAAATAACTTATACACTCAGAGGATCATATTTATGAGCACTCCAATGTAAAGATGCTTATTAGCACTTAAATTGAGGGAGGTCATGAAGGGAAAATATCATTTAAAAGAAATGATTATAGATTAATAGAGTGATAAATAAAATCCCATACAGCCCCTTTATACTACCTTATATCAACCTATAATTGGTTTATCCCTCCATTGATCCTATGATCTTAATGGAAGCGGGAAGTAGACTCACGAGGGAGGTCTTGAATGGAAAAAAAGTAACAAACACTCCACCGTTGTGTGATAAATCTCACTAGGTTTGGTGTGAATAAATTCCTACAATGTAGAAATGGTATAAAAGTGTTAATAATAAGAATAGAAAAATGAGAATAATAAAAGGTTTTATAAGAAAAATATGGTGATTGGAATAACTTACAATTGAAGAAGAACAATACAATGAAAAAGTGGCAGCATAACACTACAATTAAAGAAATCACAAAAGATGAAAAACTAATCCACAAAAACTACCTTAAATAAGTATTTCAAGGTACTTGGGTAGATCTATAAACATTAAAATGGATCCCACTTGAGTATGGTAGCCCTAGTGTGGTGTAAAGTAAGATAAATGAGACTTTTCCACCCTTGAATTGAAGTTGCATCCAGCTTGCATCCATTGAACATAGGTTCCAAGATGACATTATAGATGGTAGAATTGTAGTGGGACATATAACACACAAATTAAGCTCCTAATGTATCCTATCTCTCTGCAAATATTCATCCCAAAGGAATTTTTGGTTGTAAAGATATGATTACATTGGCGGTCTGTTTTTCTGGGCCATAGAATCTAGCCCAAAAATTTTTCTCCAACTTGGGACACATGGAACTCCATTTAACACTCAGAATTACCTCTTGTCACTGTTGTAATAAATGTTCCCCATGATTTACTATATCTTAATTTCACTTTTTAGAATTATTGGGTTTTTATATTGTCCTCTACAATAGTTTTATTGGGAATTCTGTTCAGTTCACTTCACCTAGAATATTGTTTGTTAAAGGCCAAAATTGGTGGTCTTCCAATACAAATATTCAAGTACTAAAAAATTATGAATTTTTACCAATGTAATGAGGAACCTGAAAATTAAATATTAAAATAAAATTAAGAGCATTGGTTACTGTTAATTATGTTAAAAAATATACCTAGTAATAGTTCTTTTTAAGAAGGAATTAAAATTTTAATATGAAATAATGTTCAAACTGTAAAATGCGGGATTCATTGCTTCTCTATTTATGTACATTCAATCCTAGAGAAAGCATGATCTAGACCCTAGATCACAATGAAATTGACATAATAAATATTTTAATTGGATTGGGGAATTTGTATCAATCAGTTTTTGTTTCTTTATACCATGACAACAGGTTTCCTCTTGATTTGCTAGATAGTGTGATATCTATGCTTTTCGTTTTTAGAATGTTGTTCTTGAAGAAAATTGGTAAAGAATATAAAGATGAGATTAATTATTAATTTATTAGCTAAAGGATTAAAGAGGCATGTTAATGAATCGATTTTTGGTTGCTGTAATTTTATGTTGTTCAAATTGATGCAAATATTCATGCATAATAGAATTGGATAATGAAGCAGAGTCATGTTGATGCTTGTTGATATATAATTGAAAGAATGTTAAATTAATTGTTTAATTAATTTGTGATAGTTTTGATAGATTATTGCTTAGGTTTCTTGTAGTTGGAACCTATAAATAATGAATCGGTTAATTCAAGGTGGAATAAGAACCAGTTGTGTGATAAAAAGTTAATACCTTATAGGCTCTAAAATACCCTCCAACTTGTGAAGGACAAGTGCCTTATGCTTTGGAGCTATGAGATATCATTGAGTATGAAGGTTGAATGCCTTAATTTGGGGTCAAGATCCCTTTACTATGTTTTTTCCTGCAGCTTGTGATGTGATTTGGATATGATACTTGTGGTTGTGGGGAAAGTGATGCATGTATGTGATGTGATCCTGGGATGGATGATCCAGGAGGTCTGTTGTGGTATGTAGAGTAGGGAGGCCCATTGGTTTTGGATTTAGTTGATTCCTAGAGTGTCAAGAAGCATCAGTTTGTGCTTGTGGGTGTCGGTGAGGACATTAGAGATGAAGGAACTGGTTGAAGTTGGTCTTAACCATTGATGTGAATGATGGAATATTGTTAAACATTTTGGTTTTTTATCTACATTAATTTCCCCGCTACTTGAGGTGGATGGTCTTTCTTACCATCCTTCTAAAAAAGGTGAATATTCACGAGGTATTCCACATGATTTACATGTTTATATTATCAATGATGGATGGTTTTTGTACTCCTGCTATAGCTGGGAAAGACTTGATGGGTAGTTCACCTACTCACTGTGATGAGCCCCTTATGTTTGGTAGCTTAGAATGATTTCCTAGAATACTAGAAAATATGGAAATTATGGAATGTGTTAATGTTTTTAATAAAAAAGTGAATAAATATTTAACCCATAGGGTTGGATCTTGCTAGGATGCAATGTTGGGGTTGTAATTTTTAGAAGTAAGGGACTTAGTTTGGTTATGCCTGGAGGGAATGGATCTTGGTTGTGATGATAATGAAATGTAATGTGGAAATTGTTAATGGATAATTAATAGTTAAATAATTAAATAATGTAAAGTGAAACTGATAAAAATGGATAATTAACTTAATATATCTCTTTAAATGGTTGTGTGATTATAGGATAACTAGTCTTAGTAGTGGGAGTCATGAATGTGAGAGACATTATCTATAGTTGAGTATAAGACTAGGTTTTTTCCATTTTGTGGTTGTGAGCTATATTATATCCTATAATTGTTGTGTTTCTATATGCTACTCCACCATATAGGTTAGGGCGACTAATACCCCAGGGATTCTAAGCCCTAGATGGGGTGTTTTCCCCAACATCTCTCTGGGAGGATAGATGGATGACTACCCCATTTGACCCCACACTCTTCTCTTGGGAGTTACTTGTGCTGGTATTCATGATGGCTAGCTTTCCCCATATATGTTTGTAGAGATATTCAATGTATTGTGGTTATTTCACATACATATATTCTGGATATAGTTTCCTATGGACTAAAATAGGTGTAACATGTATAGGTTGTGATGGCTTGAGGATCCTTACTCAGTTTATGGGATATAATGGCTTGAGGTATAATACCTGATGTATGATACAAGCTATGCGAGAAATGATGGATCCAAAAAACTACCTGGTTACTTTTGGATATGTGGACATGGTGGTTGTGTTGCACGAGGTTCATGTTTTGGTTCTTCTCTCAGGTGCCTTCGGGCTAGAATTTTTGGAGAGAGATGCTCAGGATGTGCGACATTGGGGCACAATGGTAAACCGGTGGGGAAGTAGTAGTGGGTTACCCTTGATATTCATTATTATATAATATTTTCTTTTATGCGATACTTGGTGAGAGTAACCACAGTAAGCCTGAGAACTTAGTATACCTATTTACATGATGAGTTTGATTCACTTGTTGTTCACTGTGGTTTAGCATGGTTTCATTACTTTTTCATGAGATGTTCTAGGGAGGATCCTACTCAGTATACTATTATACACACCCTACGTTTATATATAATGTTTTTAGGGAAGTTGGAGAAGTTTGGAGATCAATATAGTTAATACAAGATTGGGGTTTTACATGAACTATTTGGGATTCATGATCACTATTGTTTTACTTTCTTTTGGTATATGATGTTTTCTCTTTTATTTTTAGTAGTTATCGCATGACATTACATATGTGAACTTGGGTTTATTTTACTTTGTGGTTTGATCATGATTTTTTTGGTGTCTATCTTATCTATCTCTTTTTCAAGTGTTCTCTTAGAGGGTAGTGCCTCCCATACGTGTTTTTATTATACCCTTGGTGTAGTCATCATCCCAGGGCCTATTGGGGGTGGGAATCAGGATTCATTTTATCTCTTCTCCCATTTCCTTCCTTGGAGGGGTACACTTTGTGGGGAGGGGGTCATGACAGAGTGGTATGCGAGGTCTAGTTGAGGGATAGGAAGAGGTTTGAAGTTTTTTACAGGTGAGGTTGCATGGGTTGGTAGGGAATCAATGTCAGATATGTTTAGTAAGCACAGTAGACACAAGATACCATCTGAGACACGGGTATTTAGGCCCCACTATGATGTCATGCACAAACCTTCAAGATTACAGTGGATTCTAAAATTGGTGATACTTATTGAAGGGTAGAGACCTTGGAAAGGATCATGCATCATTCTTCCTTATGCCTGTTTTTAAATTGTTAGACAATGGGATTGGTTGAACTAAAATTAATAAAAGAAAATTTTTAATTAATGTTAAAGTCTTCTATATTTTAGTTTTAGGAGATCTAACCATTTTTAATTTTGTAGGTATGGCGCCAGGTAGACATCCTCGTCAGGTTCACATAAAAGATGTCCAATAGGATTTTCTAGTAGATCACCATAGAGTAGAGGCTTATGATGATGGCACTTAGAGGAGGACACTCTGAGAATTTTATCTCCTGAGTCTGCAAAAGTATGAGGGCTCCATTTAAGATATAGTTACAAAAGACTAGATGGAGGAGGTTGAGATAACCTTCAGTTAGACTCATGCTTGGAAGGAGCACTGGGTATCATTGGTTGTGATGATGCTTTGTGAAGCACTGAGGTATTGGTGGTTCTTATTCCTCAGATATTTCTAAGAGTCGGAAGTCTTGTGGGAGGAGTTATGAGGCCCGTTCAGAGTTGAGTTTCTTTCTTCGACCGCGAAGGTGGCTAGTTGTTAGAAGTTTCCTAACCATCGACATGTGATCTCAAGTGTGAGAGATTTTGGAATATGTTTCAGGAACCTTATGCGATATGATTCAGATCTATTACTGGATGAGAATGACAGAGTGAGGAATTTTAAGAAGGATTTTCACCCAGAGATCCAGCGTTAGATTACCCCATTTATGCAAAAGACGTATCTTGAGGTGCTGGAATGATAAAAGGTTATTGAGAGGACGTTAGCCAGAGTTAGATTATCATGAGAGGGGAATCGTCAAGATTCCTCAAAAAGGAGAGCTTTGGTCTAGGGTTTCTGGTTTATAGGGTTGAAGATATTTTGGTCATCCAGTGGTAGGTCCCACCCCTCATCATCTCATTTACCTAGGAGTAGTGTCTTTGAGGCATATACTAAGGGATCAGTACGAAAAATCAGTATGAAAAATCAGTAGGAGTCTTCCGGCAAAAGCGCCTCTTTTTCCCACCTGCGCATCTCCTTGTAACATTCCCTCACTAAAATCAGTATGAAAAACCAGCTTTGATGTATGCATATCAATTCTCATGAATATGAAAATTGATATTCGTACATTAAATCATATTTTTCATAGTGATTTCAGTGAGAGAAAGTTGCAAGGAGATGAGCCATCGAGAAAAAGGAATACCTCCAGTCCACTGGAAATTGTTTCAATTTATGGAAAATTATTTCAAATTATTGAGAATTATTGCTTATGATTTTCAATAATTACTAATTAATTCTTATTATTTCTATTTATTACTAAGTATTAACAATTATTACAATTTATTACTATTTATTACTAATTATTCATAATTATTCCTAATTATTCCTAATTATTCTTTATTATTACTAATTATTATTAACTATTAATAATTATTCCAAATTATTATTAATTATTACGAATTGTTCCTACTTATTCTCAATTACATCAAATTATTACTAATTACTTATAATTAATGCTATTTACTTCTAATTATTACTATTTACTTTTAATTATTACGACTTCTAATTATTACTATTTGCTTCTAATTATTACGATTTACGTCTAATTATTACTATTTACTTATAATTATTACTAATTACAACTAATTATTACTAATTAATACTAGTTGTTCTAAATCACTACTAATTACTCAAATTACTACAAATTATTATTAATTATTATTAATTATTCCAAATTATTACTAATTAATCCTAATTATTACTAATTAATCCTAATTATTACTAATTAATCCTAATTATTAATAATTAAAACTAATTATTACTAATTAATCCATAATATTACTAATTATTACTAATTATTACTAATTACTCTAAATTATTACTAATTATTCCTAATTATTAATAATTATTCCTAATTATTCCTAATTATTCCTGATTATCCGTAATTATTACTAATTATAGATAATTATTACTAATTATCCCTAATTATTAGTAATTATCCATAATTATTACTTATTACTTCTAATTAATCCTAATTATTAATAATTAATACTAATTATTACTAATTAATCCTAATTATTACTAATTATTCTTAATTATTACTAATTATCACTAATTATTACTAATTATCCGTAATTATTACTAATTATCCCGAATTATTGCTAATTAACCCTAATTATTACTAATTACTTATAATTAATCCTAATTATTACTAATTAATCCTAATTCTTACTAATTAATCCTAATGGTTACTAATTAATCATAATTATTACTAATTAATCCCAATTATTACCAATTAATTAAAATTATTACTAATTAATCCAAATTAATACTAATTATTACTAATTAATACAAATTATAACGAGTTAATCTAAATTATTACTAATTAATCCAAATTATTACTAATTATCCCTAATTATTACTAATTATTACTAATTATTACTAATTAATCCTAATTATTACTAATTAATCCTAATTATTACTAATTAATCCTAATTATTACCAATTAATCCTAATTATTACTAATTAATCATAATTATTACTAATTAATCCTAAGTATTTTTAATTAACTCAAAATATTACAAATTCATCCTAATTATTTATAATTAATCCTAATTATTACTAATTATTAACAATTAATCCAAATTGTTACTAATTATTACTAATTATTACCAATTTTTACTAATTATTCATAATTGTTACTAATTATTCCGATTCATTAATGATTATTCCAAATTATTACTAATTAATCCTAATTATTACTAATTACTCCCAATTAATACTAATTAATCCATATTATTACTAATTATTACAAATTATTAAAAATTATTAGTATTTATTACTATTTATTCCTAATTGTTACAATTTATTCCTAATTATTACTAATTATTTCTAATTATTTCTAATTATTCCTAATTATTACTAATTATTCCCAATTATTACTAATTATTCGTAATTATTACTAATTATTCCTAATTAATCATAATTATTACTAATTATTCCTAATTACTATTAATTAATCCGAATTATTACTAATTAATCCCAATTATTACTAATTAATACTAATTATTACTAATTATTACTAATTAATCCTAATTATTACTAATTAATCCTAATTATTACTAATTATCACTAATTAATACTAATTATTACTAATTAATACTAATTATTACTAATTAATCCAAATTATTACTAATTAATCCTAATTATTACTAATTAATACTAATTATTACTAATTAATCCAAATTATTACTAATTAATCCTAATTATTACTAATTAATCCAAATTATAACTAATTAATCCAAATTATTGCTAATTAATCCTAATTATTACTAATTAATCATAATTATTACAAATTATTACAAATCATTACTAATTAATCCAAATTATTATTAATTATTAGAAATTATTACTAATTATTCTTAATTATCACTAATTATTACTAATTATTAATAATTATTACTAATTATTCTTGATTATTCATAATTATTCTTAAATATTACTAATTATTCCATGTAATTATTAATTATTTCTAATAATTACTAATTAATCCTAATTATTACTAAATAATCCTAATTATTACTAATTAATCCTAATTATTACTAATTAATCCTAATTATTACTAATTAATCCTAATTGTTACACATTAATACTAATTATTTCTAATTATTCCCAATTATTACTAATTATTATTAATTATTACTAATTATTACTAATTATTCATAATTATTCCTAATTGTTACTAATTATTCCCAATTATTCCTAATTAATACTAATTATTCCTAATTATTACTATCTATTCTTAATTATTACAAATTATTCCTAATTATTACTATTTATTCCAAATTATTACTAATTATTCCTAATTATTCCTAATTATTCCTAATTAATCATAATTATTAGTATCCAACAATTCAAACCATGGGAGGATCCACGACCAATACAATTATTAAAAAAAAGAAAAAAAAAGCAGAGTGACCTGAGGGATCCGGGTACAAGTAAAGGACAACAAAACAAGGAAACAAGCAATTGGAACAACCCTTAGTTCTGCCAACTCTACCATGATAGCCACAACGTCCTCTTGGTTTTCTTCCTCTCCCCCACTGCTTCGGAGTCTGCCATACACCCTCTTGATCATCCGCAGGTTCATCATCCGAGTTATGCTCACCAGGCGGAGCATTTTTCGAAGAATCTCCAGGATCAAAGTGAGGAACATCATCATCCTTATCAACAGTAGGTGAAGCTTTCATCTCCAAAATCTGCGCTTTAGAAGATTTCCCATTCTGTTTATAGGGAACACCTTCTTTGGTAGTATGTGAAGCCGATAAGGATGGGGAAGAAACATTAGAAACACGATTATTCAAAATAGAGGTGCCTTTCCTCTCACAACTCTTCATATAGAGAGCATCAAACTGTGGAGAATTGATTGAGTCAAGCATGGGGAAGAAGTTATTTGCCACAACACTATAGTTGTGCTCTTTCATAGGAGGTTCCACTGCCTTAGTGGCAACAGCTGTAACAACAGGAGACACCAGCGCCTGTGAAACAGGTCCACCAAGCAGTAAATTAGATCTATCCTCCGCAGAATGCACAACCACATCCGCTGTAGAAGAGATTGCCGCAGACAAAGTTGGTGCAGAATGATCTGAAACATAATCTGAAGGACTTTCTTTGGAAGTGGACCGCACTGCCAGAAACATAGGTTCCTGAACATGAGAATTTCCACATTTATCAGGAGACATATTTCTGGTCTCCATAGCATCTAAACCCGTAACAACAGAAGGATTCAACAATGAATCATGCCATCAAATAGAGGCATCCTCACAATGATCAGAACCTGAAACTATAGTAGATTGATGTAGTCTCCCAGCAAAAGGAGGATCTCCTTTAGAAAGAAAGCAAGATTTCAACTTTCCTTTGGACAAAAATTGGTCCTCCCAAGAGATAGCCGATTCCAGCTCAATCTCACTGCCCGGACTGGGGGAACCCTCTCTTTACTAATTATTACTAGTTATGACAAATTATTCGAAATTATTCTTATTTACTACTAATTATTGTTGTTTACTTCTAATTATTACTATTTATATCTAATTATTACTATTTATTGTTATTTGTAAATATTTATTTCAAATTACTACTTATTAACACTATTTTTTAGTAATTATCGCTAATTATTACTAATTATGACTATTTATTAATAATTATTAACAATTTTTCTAATTAATACTAATGATACTAGTTAATAAGTATTAATATAACAATTAATTAATACTAACTAATACTAATCCCACATATTTGTAAAAATAATGAAAAATAAAATGATCTAATTCTAATTTTTTTAATTGAAACTAATTAAAAATAATCATTACTAACATAAAATAAAATTAATTAACTAAAAAAATAAAATAAATATATAAATACCTTAAAAGTTATTTTATTGGAGTATTTACATCACGAATATTACTCTGATTTAAAATTTTCAACTCAAGAAAATTTTGAGAGAGAAAATATAAGTAGAGAGGGAGAGAGGAGTAGAGAAAGGAGTGGAATGAGAGGTAAAATGGATGGGGGTATATATAGGTTAGATTAGTTTCAACGAGCTTATTTTCAATGGGTATCTCGTCAAAAATACTAACCCCATATTAATTAGTGGTGATGGTTAAAAAGGTATCTGTGACGAGACTCGTCGCAAATATCAACCTGCCGACATACTATTTGCGATGAGAGATAAATCTCATCACAAATTCAAAAAAAACCATTGGGTATTTGTGACAGGTGCTTATACCTGTCATAAATACCATTCTTGTGGTTTGGCGTGCAACCTGTACCAATCCTTTTGCAGCGGGACTCTTCCCCATTGCAAAAAAAAACATTTTTTTCATTGTGCATGTTCTAGAACCACCGACCCTGGCAGAACCGTATTACCTTTGACACTTATGGTTTTGTGATCCATTACTTTTCTTTATTCATCATATGCATTGTACAATCTAGTTTTCTTTTCAGTCTGGCTCTTGGGGTTGTGTTCATGAGTCTGTCTAGATTGGGGGGAGTACTTTTCTATCTTCGAGTAAGGATTCATCATTGGATCTTGGGGTGAATAGGTCCCTGATCTCAGATAGTTTCTTTGGTTTGCATGCATGGTTTTCTTTACTTTGTCTTCTATGTTTGTATGTGCTTTGTTTTCATTTTCATAATAAGAAATATTTTATGTTGGTGTTATTACTGTGGGGTAGGACCAAAAGTTCCGAACCACATAAATTAACTATGTTCTTTACTTTCCTACATTTTTTCATTTATGTTCTTTCAGCTTTGTTAAAAATGATTCTTATTCTCTATTTTGTTTACTTCAAACACCTCTATGTAAACTTGTCTCAATACACAACCGAAGCTATTTGAGTACTGCACTACTCTCATTTATCATCTCTACATGTTTTTGTTGTTATTCATTTTAGCTTTCTGTTGAGATTTTATATGTGCAAGAATATAGTTTTGTTCTAGAAAACGCATATGATGAGTTTGGAATTGTTATTCTCATGGTTATGGTTCTGTTTTAGTTGAACTATATTATACATAATGGTATTTTTTGTTTATGATAATTCTTTCAAGGTGTTTGATTATATTAGTTGTATTTGTTGTTCATTTGTGATATTCTCACTATTAATTCATTTTATAATTCTGGTTATGTGAATTTGTTTAATGAATATATTCTTGTTTATTTGCTACATCTTATAGAACTGGAATATAAATATTAGTTTTATATTTCATATTTTGGGATTATACAAATCTATTTTATACCCACTGGATCCTTGGTGGTTGAATGAGGACTGTCTTGCGTAGCATATCCCATAAAACAATTCATTACTAATTTATTGAAATTTACTCGAATGATTATGAACATTATACTTTAGTTAAAATAAATGTTTTCCTACTTTTCATGAACTCTCACATTTTGGTTGCCAATTGTTTTTTTTTGAAAAGAGATTTATTTCATGATTTTGATAAAAAAACATTTTTGAAAGAGAAGTATTCATATGTGATTTCCCTCAGGGCACTTCAACATCTAAGAAGAATCATAAATAGTTGACTCCATAGATTTAATTTCTATCATGAATAGATAGAACTCTAAACATTTGATATGTTGAAATGTTTCCATGAAATGTATTGGACCACTATGATTCAATTTCATTCAATTTGTTAAATATTATTTATTCTTCTATTTCTTTCTCTCCCTATATAGCATCTCTTCACAAGTTTTGTTAGTTAACTTATCAGACACATTGGGTTTTCATTTTAGACTGACACATTAAAGAATTTGATTTAATTCATCAAATTCAAATGAGTGATGGGGTTCAAGTCACTTGGCGGCCTATATAAAAAAAAGACTAAAACCATTACAATATTTAGAATTTTTGTTTTAAAAAAAATCTAAACAATTCTATTAAACTAATGAAGAAATGTGAAAAAAATGTATTTTAAAGGGGAATTTCATAATAACGGGGAGGTTAGATGATATGTATATAAGTATTGGGTGATGGGCATAAAACTGGATGATCTCCAAGACCACTGGAATGGATTTTGTTGATTCAAATATTTTTGGGAATCTCTTCTCTTGCTCCTAAACCATGGCGTCGAAACTATCGGCCATAATGATGATCACCATAGTGGTGGTGCTGGTTTTAGGGGGGCAATTAGGGTGGTTTTTTTTAAGGGATAGACCCACTTTTGCCCACAGTGCCTGAAGGAGGATCAAAGATGGCAGAGGTAGGCATATAGGGGGCGGTGGGAGGGGATTTAGTTCATAGTTACCTGCAGTCGGTTGTCCTCATCGTGGTGTGCGTGGTGGAGGTGAAGCGGTTGGGATTGGAGGTTTTGGAGGAGAAATGTTACGACATGGTGGTTTTGAAAATGAATATTACTTACTATACATCAAATATGTGTAAAAATTGAAAAAAAAAATAGAATAAGAAAAATCTAGTAAAAGAAAATTGAGTGTCCTTGAAATCAAAAATGAATATTACTTACTACACATAAAATTATGAGTTAAAGGAAAATGATAATGATGAGGTTGCTCACATCAAAAGGATATTATAAAATAAATAAGGGATATTCAAGAAGGAACAAATGTTATTATTCTAGAGATGATCATGGTACAAATTGAAAAGGTAATACTATCTCTAATAGAGTTCCAGATATAACCTATTACAAATTTAGGAGGAAAGGAAGTATTAAACCTGAATACTCAAAGTTAAAGAAAGAAAGGAAGAATAAGAAGATGAAAAAAGGAACAAAGAGAAATTGTAGTTGAATAGAGATGTATAAAATAATTAGATTCAAGTGATGAATCTGGTTCTGATAAGGCACCAAAAATCTATGTTAAAAAGAATATTTAAATTAGGTATGTGATTCTGAAAATTACCCTTCTAAATATAATTTTAAATAAGATACAATGGATTAATTAAAATAAAAAATATAAAAATGACATAATAAAATTTCTAATATTTTAGAAATATATAAGGAACTCACGTGTAATTATAAAACAATTCTTGTGGAAAACAAGATCACTCTTTGAGAGACTAAAATGTTTTGAAATTATAGATCTAGTTATAATTGATATATATATATATATATATTTGGAAAATATTTAAAAATTAAATTAAAAACCCAATTATTATATTTCTAAAAAATATTTTGGATCAAAAAATTAAATTTCATTCAGTTCGTGGTGAAAATGAGAAGAAGAAAAATGAAAATGAAATATTGATGTCATATTTTTATAGATTTTTTCAAGGGGAAACTATGATAAAATAGTAATAATTAACAAATTCAATATATATAAGCCATATCTTTGTTGTAAAAATCAATTTCTTAAATTTTTCTATATTTTTTTATTAAAATATCCAAAGGAAGTATTTAAACACTTACTTGTTTTAAATGTGGAATGAAAAGACACTATGAAAGTGAATGTTTATTTATATTTCAACAATATAATATTCAGAATAAAGTATTTATGTCTAAATAATTATATTCTAAATGATCTATGAATAAATATCTAAAATTAGTTTGGGTTCTTAAGAAATATTTATCTAACCCTATTGGACCCATGTTTGAATGGGTACCATGATTATATTAAATTCATCTATATAATATATGTGTATTAAATTTTTATGAAAATAAACCTAGTACATAGACATTGGGTGTTCCTAAAATTTGACCGGTGATACTATAAAATTTCTATCATTCAACAAATGTGAAGGAGGAAATGTTACATTATATGTTAATTCAAAAAATATAGTAAAAGGATTTGGAGAGGTTGTAATTTTTATTATATTTACACTTCTAAAGTTTTATAAGTTTATGGGTTAAAAGATAATTTGATAATTATTTATCAATTATATGATGATGAAATGGATATGAAATTTCAAAATTATATTATATTTTATAAAGATAAATATGTCTTATTTTATGAAAATAGTAAGGATAATAATTATTTTATTATTTTTTTCTGAACTGACTAACTATAATGTTAAATGTTTGAGTGTCATTCAGTTAGATAACATGTTATGAAATATGAGTTTTAGCCATGAAAAATTCATATTACTGTACAAGCTATCAAAAAACCAAAAGGTTCTATAGATTCCAGATTTAAATATGGAAACACCTACTTTTGTGACTCATGTATGAAATGTAAACATAATAAAGTGTCTTTCAGACCTATCAAGTAATTTCATATAGTAAGGCCCTCATAGAGTTTACATATTGATTTATTTGGAAAAATATATATGACTATTATGAGTGGAAAAGGGTATGCATTTGTAATTTGTGATTTTCATCCGAATTACATAGGTGAAAATTATAAATCATAAATCTGAAATTATTTCAAAATTTTCTTTTTATTGAAAGTTTTTTAATAACGTAAAAAAGATATTTTATTTTTTCTATTAAATGTGATATGATAGGAGGGTTTTTAAACCTATAATTTAAAAACCATATAAATATGATGTTTATTATTAAAAATATCCCTATGTATGTCACAATAAAATAGTGATGCAGAAAGGAGAAACAGAACACTTCAAGAAATGTCCAGAGCCCTGTTAAATGAATTTAAAACTCTTAGATATTTTTTGGAATAATATACAAACACATATTGTTATCTATAAAATAGAGTTGTTTTAAGACCAATTTTAAATAAAAATTCTTATGATCCTTCAAAATATATAAAATTAATAGTGTTTTATTTTAGAGTATATGATTTCAAAGTATTTATTTTTAACACTCATTACACATTAGATAAATTTGATTCAAAATACAATGAAGGTGTATTCATAGGTTATTAAAATACTATTAATTCATATAAATTGTGTAATAAAAGGATCCATGGTACTTGAATAATATATTCATGTGAAATTTGATGATAATATTCCAAATAAAAGAATGATAATTTGAATAAAATTGATGAGAAATTTAGAGATTTTAATTTTAGAGAGGATGATCTCAAAAATAATAATGAAAATGTTGAGGGTTAGTTTCGATCTCATGAAAAGTCATATTAAACTCATATACATCACCACTTATACAAAGTAATTGGAAATTTTAATTTAAAAAATGAAACTAAAAATCAATTGACGAATTTTTGTACTTCTTATGCATTCATTTATGATTTTGTTCACAAAAA
Organism: Viscum album; assembly: GCA_963277665.1. Classification (NCBI taxonomy): domain Eukaryota; kingdom Viridiplantae; phylum Streptophyta; class Magnoliopsida; order Santalales; family Viscaceae; genus Viscum; species Viscum album. The sequence goes on along the minus strand of OY728146.1, from coordinate 1,576,776,597 downwards.
TGTTGATGGATTTTTAACAGATTCAAACTGAATATTTTATATGAAAGAAGAGTTAAATATGCTTTTAAGAAATAATTTTTTTTATTTATTTGAAAAAACATAATATTTTCAATTAATTAGAAATAAATGGATTTTTAGAAATAAAATTTAGAAATTTGGAAGTAGCATAAGAAATAAATCCATATTAGTAGAACAAGGTTATAGTAAAGAAGAAGGGATACATTATGATAAAAATCTTAACATAGTTTCTAGGCTAGAATCTATAAGAATATTTTTATCTTATAAAATTTTTCATGGATTTCAATTATTTTCAATGGATTCCAAAAGTGTATTTTTAAATTGATGTATATATGAGGAGTTATATAATAAATAGTGTGATTACTATCCTAGAACACCCATATAAGCCAAAGTTCCACATTAATTCAAGCGTGTATCCTCATACATCAAAGGATGATGAATAGTTGCGAAGGACTAGTCTATATAGGGAAGGGTTGATGACCCCAAATAAGAGTATACAACAGTGGAAATAACCAAAACACCCATCACATAATTTGAGTATGCATAATAAAATAAAACATGGAGTTATATCAAAATATTATGATTCCATACATTCCAATGATCATGTAAATATACACCAGTCACCCACTTAGATGACCCCATAAAAAAATAAAAAAATAAAAAAAATACAGACTCTAACCCTACTACCACCCTCAGGCCTCATAAAACCTGTATCCACATACCCATCTAAGCCCGGTCCACTACACAACATGTGATGAACCTAAAAACAGACATAAGGTTTATATGTGCACTAGGGTTCCTATTTAGGGTGTGATAAATACATCACTGTAGGGTCTCTCTTTTTAAACCTAGTATATTCTATCATATACATATATGCATGTAGAAAATTAAACATGTCAGAGATTCATCTTGGATGTCATGTGCTAATAGGGACCACATGACTACCTGCACCTCAGGACACCATGTAATAACTATGCCACTATAGAACCCGATCATACCTACTTCAATGCCATTCCATAATCCACTCACTACCACATGTCTTCCCCTACATAACCCATCATATAATAGAAGACTCATGATAGGGTATTTTCCTAGTCATTAATGCTACTACATTAGAGTAGGGTCCTTTTTTTGACCTCCAGACTCACAGTCTCACACAAGGTGGTCCTATGTCCAATTCTATACCTATACTATATCACTCATGGTAGGGTTCATCAATCCAATAACATATCATATTTGTACCCCATCACACTCTTGGTATTCATATCCTCCAATCTGTCATCATAATGCATCTTGTACCCCATCTCACACATGATGATCCAATCGTCCAATCTTGTGCCAACACACCCATTCCAGGGACTCCATATCATTCATGGAAGTCCTACCAATTCTATCTGGCTCATATTGAGGCTCAAAACAAAACCTATACACACTTTCTATAGTTACCCAATCCTTTTACATATAACATTTCATGATTTTAAGCTTAATCAATCATCAGAGTACAAGCCAAGGGTTGAAAAGTCTAGTGACTTGGAAGACTAGGTACATATAACATAAAACACGGAGCTAAAAAACACTTCTTTATTTAATCTCCATAAAGAGATCCTAACTTCCTTTGAGCCCTTACATCAGCATAGGGTTCCCTGGGGAACACATGAACAAAGTGATGAGCTAAAAATCCTAGTAAGGGAATGAACATAAGGATATATCTCAAGCACATGAGTTAGGAGGCATGACATAATGATATCCAAAGCATGAAACTTATAAAATCATTTAATATAAGAATGAGATCATATAAACATGGAATAATATAAACGTGTCAGAATCATAAAACATTTCTTTAGTACATGTCAAGTCTAACCGCTAATCCTGTTTCCCATTTTAGTATGGTTCAAGGCTAACCACCAATCTCGTTTCACATTGCATCTCATGAGACTCAACTTTACCCAATGCATTGGAGCACAATCTGGGCGCACCCATCTCAACATTTTCATGAATATTCTTGGCACATAAATATTCTTGGAACATAAATATTCTTACCACATAAATATTCTTTCCACACGAGTAATCATACATAATCAATTGTTCATAAACATAAGGTTACCCATGGAGAGAATTGGGTACCACAATCATGACATAAAGCATAACCAATGAGTGTATCATGAAAGTGTACAAGAAATAAAGGGAGTATAACATACATGTATGTTCATAAGGTAATATATTCATATAACATGGTAGGTGGTAACAAATACATAAGAAATTTATTTGAGAGACATTAGCATTAAAAACATTTTGTGCGGTTTTAAGGAAAATACTATAGAGCTTTTAAAATAGTAAAGAAGACATTAATTTATATAAAAATAGAATTGAACCAAGAAGGATTTCATAATAAAAATACTAAATTTACATATACAATGTTGTCTTAAAACATAATATAGAGTGCACTTGAAATTTGGTAATAGTTCAGGAACTTCCTTTAAAACGAGTGTGCTTATTGGGAAGTATCGAGGAGAGATTCACTTAAAATCATGTATATCACCAAAAGAGAATGAGATATGGATCTTAGAACCTGATTTCTGATCATATAAAAAGAATTTAGAAGTTATAAAAAAAAATAAAAGACAACTACATTTTGGTAAAAATAACGATAGAGCAACCCGAAGGAATAAAGGAAGTTCGGGTAGAACCCTTTATGGTTTATCGGCGTGGTATCGGGTGTAACTATGAGGGCTTGATGAGAGAGATAATGGGTTCATTATAACTTATAAAACATTAGTGCAATATTTTGAGGTGAGGAAATATACCCCATCACTTGGTATTACACAAAAAAGGCATATCATAGAGAACAATCTTGATTAAGAGTGAAAAAGGAGAGGATCCCTTACCTTAAATCCGTTGGTGTTCTTCAATTGTTAATAAAGACATGAATAAACAAATTAGGATTATTAATTAATAAGTAAAGAACCTATTCTATATTTAATTGATTTATTATAACCCTTTTAGTTTATTCAAATCCTTTTTGATTAGTTACGAGGATCAATTTCATTGTTCGGGCTCGTTTGTTTACTTGGCTTTAAAAGATTGGTTCACTTATATTCAAGTTTGGATTATATGAAAGATGAAAGTGGTTGTACAGAATTGATGTTATATTCTTTAGTTCAAATACAGGATATTAAATGGTTTTAATTTTAATTATGTTACATAGAGTGAAGTCAAATTATTATATATATAACCTTAGTGATAGCTGTTTTTGTTAATCGGTGGATTTGATTTCAAAGAACGTGTTTTGATTTATAAAATAATACCATTTGTACAAAAGTATTAAATAACAAAAAAAGAACATATTACATATTTAATAATCTGGTTCAACCATAACACAAATGGTTTCATGACCATAATTAAAGATAATAAAAGAAATTGATAAACCGTTGTCCTTGAATGTGCTAAATTAGCACATCTCTAACGACGCTTTCATTTATTTCAAATAAAAGGGTGGGGAAAGGAGAGAAGATAATGAAATATACCATTAGAATGAAAACATTACATTACATGTATGTTACTGGATTTATCATACTATTATGGTGAAGGAATTTGAGGAAAGAAACAAAATGAAAGAGAACTTAAAATAAATGACGAAATTGGAAAGAAGAATTTACCTCTTGAGACTTCCTCATTTGAGAAGCGCTTAAGGGGAGTGGTTTTGGTATTTTGAGGAGGCTAAGAGCTTTTGGAAGTGGGGGAGGACCTTGGGAAGATATTTGGGAAGAATAATTTCAAGGCACAAGGCTTGAGAGAAGTGAATAAAAGAGGTAGTGAATGGGGGGTTTTAAAGTAGAGGGGAGGATGGATTTCATAATATTATAACCATTAATTTATTATTTCCTCACAATACAAGTAATATTAAGTATTCCATTAACATGAATAGTAATTTTATCATGTGATCCCGAACCAAGTGGGGTTACATCATCATAACATCATCGATGACTCAATTAATCTATCATTTATTGTGAATTATCGGATTGTACTATTCATAAAAAAATCAAGTATTTAAGAAAAATCCCAAAAATTCACCCTAACAACTTTTCAATGTGTAGACTCCAAAAATGAAGTCCATTTTTCAATAACAATTTTATAATTATGATTATTTTAATATTTAATTAAAATAATAATTTATTGTCAAAACCAGTTTTAAAACATTCATAAACTTACTCTAAAATATAGGTATATCATACTTCCAACTTGAATATTATTTTTATACTACCATAGGTGATGATACTATTCATTAGGGTATATCACTATTCATAAGGGTGTGTAAATATTCATTAGGGTTGGTTAATATTAACCAAAAAATTATGTTTTTCTTATCAGACTCCAAATAACATACTGATTACAACCGTGTATGCTGGATTTTCGAAATTCCAAACACAGAAGTGTCCAACTTATGTTTAAAGGTCACTTACCACTTAGTAGTTTATTATTTTGTATTTTCATGTGATTTTATGACATAGTTATAAGAATGAAATTTCCATTGAAAAACATTGGTTCGTTACATTCTTCTCCCCTTATGAAATTTCGCCCTCGAAATTTCGTTTTACATTCTAAGACAAAAACAAGTGTGGGAACTTTTACTTCATTGATTCCTCCAGTTCCCATGTTTCCTCTTTGTACTCATGGTTTCTCCATAGTAAATTGACCAGATGAGTAGTCTTGTTGCGTAGAACTTTGTCTCTACGGTCCATGCTCTTCTCTGGATGCTCCTCATAAGAGAGATCATCCTCCAACTGTACCACCTCTGAAGAGAGTACATGTGAAGGGTATGGTAGGTATATCCTTAAGAGGGATACATGAAATACATCATGTAATTTTGACATGGTAGGTGGAAGTACCAGTCAATAGGCTACATCTCTGACTCGATCAAGGATCTCAAAAGGGCCAATGTACCTGGGACATAACTTCCCTTTCTTCCCAAACCTCATGACCTTCTTCCATGGGGATATTCCTAGAAATACCATGTATTTAACTTTGAAATCAAGGTCTCATCGACAGTTATCTGCATAACTCTTCTGTCAACTTTGGGCTGCCTTGATATACTGCTGAATGGTTTTCACCTTCTCCACCATTTCTTCGACCCTTTCATGTTCTAGCAGCTTACTCTCACCAACATCATCCCAACACGAAGGTGTTCTGCACCTTTTCCCATAAATGGCTTCTTATGGTTCCATTTAGATGCTCGAGTGGAAAATATTTTTGTAGGAGAATTCAACATTTAGAAGAAGTTGGTCCCATCCTACTTTGAATTCCATTGAACATGCTCTCAACATGTCTTTCAATGTCTGAATAGTTTGCTCAGATTGGCCATCGGTTTGAGGATGATAGGCTGTACTGAAGTTCATTTAAGTGATTATAGCATGTTGGAGACTTTTCCAAAACTTCGAGGTGAACCTCAGATCACAATCAGATACAATAGATAGTGGTACTCCATATAGGATTACCACTTCTTTGATGTAAATTTTTGAATGTTTATCCAATGATAAGTCCTCTCGAACCGCGATGAAGTGAGCTATCTTCATAAGACGATCCGAAACCACCCATATAGCATTGTTTTCTCTAGATTTCTTTAGAAGTCCAATGAAAAAGTCCATGGTAATGTTCTCCCACTTCCATGATTGTATGGGTAGTGGTTGCATCATCCCCTCAGACTTTTTTCTCTCAGCATTCACTTGCTGACATACGAGGCACTTTGATGTATACTCGACAATATCCCTTTTCATATTGTCCCATGAAATGTTCTCTCAGAGATCTCGATACATCTTTGTGCTCCCTGTGTGGATAGAGAAGGTCAAGCTATGTGCATCATTCAATAGCTCCTTCTTTATCTCTGGATAATATGGTACACATAATCGTGTCCCAAATCTTACAAATCCTTCCACATAAATTTTGAAAAAGGAGAATTTCTCATTTTTAACAGCTTCCACCCTTTTCTAAATTTCCACATCCTTTCTTTGAGCATCCTTTATTATCTCCAAGAGGGATGGTTAAGAAATCATTTGAGAAAGGATTGATGATGTTCCTACCTTAATGATTCCCATGACCATCCTTTGAAAATCTTGGAAGATTAGATCCTTTTCAACTCTCATCATTGATAAAGATGTAGGATCCATTCTACTTAGAGCATCTGCCACCTTGTTTGCCTTACTGGGATGGTAGTGGATTGATCAGTCATAATCCTTGATGAGCTCTATCCATATCCACTGGCGCATATTAAGCTCTTTCTATGTGATTATATATTTGAGGCTCTTGTGGTCAGTATATATCTCACATTTTTACCTATAGAGATAATGCCACCATATTTTCAATGCAAAGATCACAGCTGCCAACTTCAAATCATGAGTATGATAGTTTTTCTCATGGATTTTAAGCTACCTTGAGGAATAGGCTATCACCTTATCATTTTTCAATATCACAAGACCTAATCCTTTTTAGAATCATCACTATACACCACAAAGATTTCTCCAATTGAAGGGAGTGTGAGTACTGGCGTAGGGATAAGCCTCTTTTTCAACTACTTGAAATAGTCTTCACATTCCTGTGTCTATACAAAATTTACTCCCTTCCGTGTCAGCTTGGTCATTGGATTTGACAATCATGAAATGTTCTTAATGAATCGTCGAAAATACCCAACTAGACCCAAAAATTTGCAGATCTCCATTATAGAAGTTGGCCTCGGCCACTCTTTAATTGCTTTCGTCTTTGAAGGGTCCACAAATATCCCTTTCTTAGTGATAACATGCCATTAGAATGATACGTCCTCCATCCAAAATTCACATTTACTATACTTTTCATACAAATTCTCCCTTCTCAAAGTCTTTAACATAGTTTTCAAATGCTCCTCATGCTCCTCCTTGCTCTTGGAGTATATCAGAATATCATCAATAAAGACCACCACAAATTTGACTAGGTAATCTCTAATGACTCAATTCATTAAATCCTTGAAAATTTCTGGAGCATTGGTGAGTCAGAAGGACATCACTATGAACTCATAATGTTCATACCTCGTTCAAAAGGATGTTCTGGGAATTTCTTCCTTTCTCACCTTTAGTTAGTGATATCCCAACTGAAGGTCCACCTTAGAGAAATAACTGGCCCCATGAAGCTGATCGAACAATTCATCTATTCGTGGAAGGGGATAATTGTTCATTATCGTGATTTTATTGAGCTCACGATAATCAATGATGAGGAGCATTGATCCATCCTTCTTGTGGATTAAGAGGACTCGAACACCCCACGATGAAGCACTCGGGCGTATAAAACCCTTCTCAATATTCTCATATAACTGCTTCTTTAGCTCTTCCAGCTCTACGGTGGACATTCTGTAAGGTGTCTTTGAGATTGGAAAAGATCCGGGGATAAGTTCAATTGGGAAATGAACCTCTCTGTTAGGAGGAAGACCATGAAACTCATCAGGGAATACATCAGTGTAATCCCTCATGATGGGAATGTCTTCAAGAATGATTCTATCCTTTTTCCCAATTATTTGAGCAAGATATGCTTTCTCACAAGGAAGAAGTATCCAAACTTGAGACGAAGATTCTAAAGGATACTCATCTTCCTCATTACACTTGTAATGAATCGTAGGATGATTCCAGAGGTGAAAAGTGATCTCACTTTCCTGAAAATTGTTGTTGCCCTTGTAAAAAGATAGCCAATCCATGCCCAATATAGCATCGAAATCCACTAAAGGAAGTATGAAGAAATTTGCTGGGAGGTTCAGTCCACAAATGTTAACCAGGGAGAAGTTATAAACCATGGATGCAATTATTACCCCATTCACTGTTCTCATAGATAACTTTTCCTCCAAATTTTGAGGTGGTGTTTGAATAGTTCTACTGAACCTTCAAGATATGAAAGAATTCGTAGCACCAGAATCAAACAGTACATTCTCTCTTCATGAATGAATAACAAGCTTAGTTGTAACCACATTGTTTTTCAGCTCCACCTCAGTAGTAGTGATAGAATAATCCCTTCCTTTTTTCCTTGGAGGTTATTGCTGATTGCCTCCAACAACCCACGGTTTAGGGAAATTGTTCGCATAATGCCCAAGCTCCTTGCTGTTGTAACACTACACCATAGGCTGAGTGTTGATCTGAACCTTCCTTTCTTCTTCAACATTAACATGATATTTCATATCCATTCAGCAGTTCTTGGATATATGACCAAACTTTCCACATTTTATGTAGTTCTTGGTTCCCTTGAGACAATCACCGAGATGCTTCTTCCCACAATTTTTGCTATGTTCAAAGTAAGGCTTCTTTCCGTCATGGGATTTGTTTGATGAACTACCCATGTTGTTCTCCATTTTCCGCTTCTTTTCACTGGGCCCATGAGACCACTGAGAGTCTTCAACCTCCATTTCCACCTTCAGGTCACATCGAACAATCTCCTCATAACTGTCAAAGTCTCTAATCACCAACACTTTTCATACACTCGGCTTTAGTCAGTAAAAGAAGCGATCCACCTTGCTTTCGGTGTTCATGAAAACACCATAGGGATACCTTGAAAGCCTTGTAAAGTTCACTTCGTATGCCCCGATAGACACATCTTCATTCTTCTTGACTCTGAGGAGATCTCTTTCCATCTTGATATGACGGGTTCGCTGAAAATATTTGTTGAAAAACATATTCTTGAATTCCTACCAATCTATGGAATCAATTTCCTCTTGGGACTTTGTATTCTTGATCAGTTTCCACCACTGATCAGCTTCCCCGTCAGAACAATAGACCGCCCATACAACTTTCTCTTCATCCAAGCACTGGAGGATGGAGAAAATATTTTCAATGGTGTTAATCCATTGTTCTGCGAGTAGGTGATTAGAAGAACTGCTAAACATGGGATGCCTTTACCACATGAATGATTATACAGAAACAAGCTCTTTCCTTGGAGGAGGAGGTATTACGCATGATTCAAGTTATTATTCATAACTCGAGCCAGCTGAGCAAGTACCGTCATGAAGTTTTGAGCACCCGCTCCCGTCATATAAGGCATATCATTAGGGAAATCATCACAATTCCCATCACAATGGTTGTTAGAAAATGTTCTTCTATTTCCTGCCATTAAATAAGAAAAAGAACGTATAATTAGAGTTCTTGAATACTTAGCTATTGAGCATAAAAAAGAAACTTTGAACATAAAAGTATAAACTTATAAAGAGAAAGTATATCCTGAATTGTGATTCCCTAGGTTTATATCCATTTTATCCTCAATCTATTTCGTAACTTATATTCTTTTGGGATTATTTTTGTCCCTTAATAACGGGTTGTACTAAGCTCATGAATCTACAAAATCATATCCTCCAGGAGTGTCGTAACCAAGAGTGAAGCAAGGCTCGTTGTCGTGCATCAGTTCCCGTTCGAGTCTAGCTCAGAGCAGTGTGTTTGGGTTTTACCCCTAGATACAACTGTGCCAGAGCCACCTCTACCAGCTTGTATCCAGACAGGGATGTATTTTCTTGATAAACCACTTACTCAATACTCACGAAAATTATAGAATGTTTTCTTATACTTAGTCTCATCATTAAGGTTCTCACTAAGGTGATCTATTCCTAATCTCCAAAAATAACTAGACCATCCTCTGATAGAAACTATAGAGACCCAAGCCTTTTATATATAACATTTCACGATTTTAAGCATAATTAATCATCATAGTACAAGCTAAGGATCATTAAGTATAGTGTCTTGGAAGACTAGGTACATATAACTTAAAACATGGGGCTAAAAAAACACTTCATTATTTAATCTCCGTAAAGATCTCCTAACTTCCTTTGAGCCCTTACATCTGCATAGGGTACCCTGGGGAACACATGATCAAAGGGACGAGCTAAAAAGCCTAGTAAGGGAATGAACATAAGGATACATCTCAGACACATGGGTTAGGAGGCATGACATGATGATATCTAAAGCATGAAACTTATAAAACCATTTAATATAAGCATGGGATCCTATAAACATGGAATCATATAAATGTGGCAGAATCATAAAACATTTCTTTAGTACTGGTCAAGGCTAACCACTAATCTCGTTTCCTATTTTGGTACGGGTTAAGGCTAACCGCCAATCCCGTTTCACATCACATCTCATGAGACTCAACTTTACCCAATGAATTAGAGTGCTATCTGGGCGCACCCATCTCAACATTTTCATGAATATTATTACCACATAAATATTCTTACCACATAAATATTCTTTCCACATGAGTAATCATACAAAATCAATTGTTTATAAACATAAGGTTACCCATGGAGAGAATTGGGTACCACAATCATGACATAAAGCATAACCAATGAGTGTATCATGAAAGTGTCCATGAAAGAAAGGGATTAGAAAATACATGTACATTAATAAGGTAATATAGGCATATAACATGGTAGGTGGTAACAAATATATAATAAATGTATTTGAGAGACATTAGCATTAAAACATTTTAGTGCGGTTTTATGGAAAATACTATAGAGATTTCAAAATAGTAAAGAAGACATTATTTTATATAAAACCAGAATTGAACCAAGAAGGATTTAATAATAAAAATACTGAATTTTCAAAGACAATGGTGTCTTAAAATAGAATATAGAGTGCACATGAAATTGGGTAATAGTTTAGGAAGTTCCTTTAAAACGAGTGTGCTTATTGGGAAGTATCATGGAGAAATTCACTTAAAAGCATGTATATCCCAGAAAGAGAATGAGAGATGGATCTTGGAACATGAGTTTGGATCATATAAATAGAATATTTAATTTCTACATAAAAATAAACGACAACTACATTTTGGTAAAAAGAAAGATAGAGCAACCAGAAGGAATAAAGGATGTTCGGGTAGAACCCTTTGTGGTTTATCGGCGTGGTATCAGGTGTAACTATGAGGGATTGATGAAAGAGATAAGGGATTTATCATCACATATAAAACACTATGGAAGTATGGTGAGGTGAGAAAATATACCCCATCACTTGGTATTACCCAAAAAAGGCATATCATAGAGAAAAATCTTGATTAAGAGTGAAAATGAGAGGATCCCTTACCTTAAATCCGTTGGTGTTCTCCACTTGTTAATAAAGACCAGAATAAATAAATTAGTATTATTAATTAATAATTACAGAACATATTCTATATGTAATTGATTTATTATAACCCTTTTAGTTTATTCAAATCCTTTTTGATTAGTTATGAGGTTCAATTTCATTGTTCGGGCTCGTTTGTTTACATGGCTTTAAAAGTTCGGTTCACTTATATTCATGTTTAGATTATATGAAAGATGAAAGTTGTTGTCCAGAATTGAAGTTATATTCTATAGTTCACCTCTGAGAGATTACATGGTTTTCATTTTAATTATGTTACTTAGAGTGAAGTCGAATTATTATATATATAACCTTAGTGATAACCGTTTTTGTTAATCGGTGGATTTGAATAAAAAGAACGTGGTTTTCTTTATAACTTAATACCATTTGTAAAAAAGGATTACAGAACCAAAAATTTTATATATTACATATATAATAATCTGGTTTAACCATAACAAAAACTGTTTCATGACCAGAATTAAAGATAATAATAGAAATTGATAAACCGTTGTCCTTGAATGTGCTAAATTAGCACATCTCTAACGGTGCTTTCATTTGTTTCAAATAAAAGGGTGGGGAAAAGAGAGAAGATAATGAAATATACCATTAACATGATGAAATTAAAGTAAATTTATGTTATAGTATTTATCATACTATTATGGTGAAGGGAGTTTAGGAATGAAACAAAAAGAAAGAGAACTTAAAAGAAATGAAGGAATTGGAAAGATGAATTTACCTCTTGAGACTTCCTCCTTTGAGAACCTCTTAAAGAGATAGGTTTTGGTATTTTGAGGAGGATGAGAGATTTTTGGACGTGGGGGAGGACCTTGGGGAGTTATTTGGGTAGAATAAAGTAAAGGCACAAGTCTTGAGAGAAGTGAAGAAAATAGGGAGTGAAGGGGGGTTTTTATAGTGGAGGGGAGGATGGATTTCATAATATTATAACCATTAATTTATTATTTCCTCACAAGACAAGGAATAGTATTTATTCCATGACCAATAATAGTAATTTTATAATCTGATCCCAAACCAAGTGGGATTACATTAGTAGAACATCATCGATGACTCAATTAATCCATTATTTATCATTTTTTTGTGAATTATCGGATTCTACTATTCATAAAAAATTCAAGTATTTCAGAAAAATCCCAAAAATTCAACCTAACCACTTTTAGACATGTAGAATCAAAAAATGAAGTAATTTTTTCAAAAATAATTTTCTAAATAAGAATATTTTAATATTTAATTTAAATAATAATTTATTATCAAAACCGGTTTTAAAACATTCATTAACTTACTCTAAAATATAGGTATATCATACTTCCAACTTGAATATTATTTTTATACTACAATATCTGAGGATTCTATTCATTAGGGAATATAACTATTCATAAGGGTTTGTTACTATTCATTAGTTTAGGTTACTGTTCACCAAAAAATTATGTTTTTCTTATCGGACTCCAAATAACATACTGATTACAACCGTGTATGCTGGATTTTAGAAATTCCAAACACAGAAGTGTCAAAATTATGTTTAAAGGTAACTTAGCACTTATTAGTTCATTATGTTGTATTTTCATGTGATTTTATAACATACTTATGAGAAGGGAATTTCCATTGAAAAATATCGGGTCGTTACACTATCTCACTATGGTTAGTTCAAAATTCACATATGTATCAAGGGATATGCTTTACCATGATGGTCCCACCCATGTTTTCTCACTAATAGCAGGGAAAAGACTCAAGATCCACTCTCCACATCAGGATACTTCACTTGACAAATCACATATACAAGAAATAAAATATAGCACTACAATTCTTCATACAGCTCACTGGATCATCATGACATTATAAAGGCATTAATCACACTATACCTATCCCCTAACCCTAATCATGCCTTAACTTACTCATTGGGCCATCTACTAAGGTCCTATAGACCGATCTCGATCTATAGTTTTCAATAAAAACTATATTATATCACCACTCGATGGAACCATAGCTCATAGGATCATCCCAAACAAGATTTCAAGGACCGATCCAACCTCATCAAGGTCTCCCAATACTCAATGTACCGCTTCCTAGGGATATTTATAAGATGAATTGATCTAAGCCTCCTCGAAATACTAATGAAAAGTACCAAATAATTATCATGACCCACACATGGGTACACCCTCAAAACTCTTAAGGTATATCCCTTGATCCATCACTTGGAGTAAACCCCTCTTTATCACATCACATTTTTTCTGAAGGACACATTTTTCTCAAAGAAATTAGTGAGTTCCAACAACCCTTTGGAGGGAGTCACTCACCAAGGATGAAACATATGACCATATCACATATCATCACCTAGCCTCCTAGACCAAGGGAACCCATCCTATGTTATCCAAACCTCCCCTCACACCCTAATATCTACCCACGAACCCTCATCAACTCAAACGACACTCCTCCCCCCTGGAGGCATAGTCGTCAAGTTATTTTAGTCACGTATGTTATAAAGAGTACTTATTACAAAAATATAAGGTCTAGTGTCATCCTATATATTCTACCTAGTGCACCAATGCCACCATAAACATACAGCCAAACCCATTAAATCATGCATAAACCAGAATATAATATTTTATTAAAGGGTCCACCTACCTATAAAATGAAGTTACCGCCCAAGACAAGCTATAAAAAGCCTTTACCATGCCTATCCATGACTCATACAATATCACCAAGACTTATCCATGATCCCAAGACATTATATCATTCCAAAATTCCACAATAATTACTTATAAACAATTATAGTTAATTATTTAAACTAATTATAAAGGATTATTCACCAGAAAACTCACCGCGCATCATCACCACACTAAAAATGCTTCCAATAGTACGAAATTAACCTATTGAGTCATAATTTATCCATATCACATGAAATGAACATAATATTAGATTATTTATACATTAATTCAGTTTAAATCATAAAAAAACAAAATAAAACAAAAATTAAGGGCTAAAAATGGGAACCCAAACAAGAATAAAGCAGAAGAACTTGCCTCTGATTTCTATTAAAACACACCAAAATCCATCCCCTATAAAGGAGGATCAAAGGAGGGCTGTGGGAGGGAGGGGAATATAGATTTAAATGGCCTCTATTGATGAACACCCCCAATGAAAGTAACATGATCTTAAAAAGACAAAAATTCTCTCATTTAAAAAAGAAACACCGAAGACTCATTTACAATGAAGACAAGTGGGTGAAGAAGTGAAACTCCCCTTCACTTGATATTCATACAGCATGAACATGGTTCATATTGTTAACACCTAAATCCAAATTTCCCTTAAAAGTGTGAATACCTATACCAATCACCTTTCATAGTGAAAACCCACCTGGTAGAGGGGCCATCCCCTTGTCCATCTTCCTTCACGGGGGACCTATCTTGGTTACAGTGTGAACAACTACAGAATCTGAAATTTTAGCTGTTGTTCACCCCAAAACATCTCAAACCCCCACCTGAGCACCAAAATAATCTAATGGTCCTCATTTTATTTCAAAAACAATCTCATAGAGATGTTTCAACACTCCAGATCCCTACTTGAGTTTAAATTCAAGAATTGATACCTTCTCCATGAGGAAAATTCAATTTTCCTTTAAAAATAACATCCCAAAATTCTATGGTTCATTAAAAACTTCCAAACATATAGAATATTATCCTCAAAAATAATTTAGGAGTACTTTGAATAATAACCATAACTTCCTAGATTTCCAATTCACCAAGGACTCGCTGGGTTCCATCTAAAAATGCCAAACATGCTTTCACTATGCAACTTCAAACAGTATGGTTCAATATTCCCCTAACACCAGAACCATGAAGTCACTCACCACACCCATATCTACTGAAAAAACAAAGTGATAGAAACCAATTCATCATAATTATTATAGTTCTCCAACCATAAGGGCATACTCCCTAAGGATTATTCAGAACCATGGTTCTCTCGATGATATGAATTTTCTATTGAAAAAACTCTTCTAGTGGTCCACCAACCCACCAAATGCATTCCAAACAATTCTAATCATATAGTTTCCACCTTATCACATCTGATTCCATGAAAAACACCATTTGATCCTCCTCTAGATGACTTTTCTTGAAAATGCTCAACCACACCCACTGACACATTATCACACAAACTCACCCGATCATGATTACATAACACCTACAGGTATCAAAGAACTACCCAAACACCAATAATGAATTCTAAACCTAATAATCAGGGTAGTTTCATTATTAGATCAATAAAAACATGAAACATATGTATTGGGCTTACCCTGATCACCAAAATTACACTGATCAAAATTACTCTCAGATCACACCACAACCACCTCGATCCTAATACTAATGCACTAAATCCATCTAATACCATATAAAAATCTTGAATCTATCATTTACCATGGAACTAAATATCAGTTGATCATACCTCACACAATTATTTCAATTATAAAATCCATAATTTTTATAGAGGTATGGACTCCTTTAAATTTAGATTTATACCACTCATTTTACTATAATAAAAGTTCTTAAGAGTTTAAGGAAGGTTTCATGAGTTTCTAGGGATTTTTCGGAGACCAGAGATCAATTTCTTGGGGAAAAATGTGAAATTCGTGGTTAGAACATAGTTAGTGAAAACTATGAGAATCAATTATGCAACCCCATGGAGGAGGTTCATGATTTTATTAACCATGTAAGGAAGGATACACGACCATGAGAAGTATTTAATTTATTGCATATATGTTTAGCACAGTTGGTGAATGATTTTATAAAAAAGTTTTCCAAGAAAAAAAGGGCATGTGGATCTCCATTAGTAAGCACACACGGGTCTTTCATGAATTTTCAAACCGTGCACCTATCCATGTGAGGGGGTGCCACCCTGGACAGTTCCAGATGCATGTTTAGTGCATGGTTTGAAAAAATGTGTGGCTAAACTATGTAACCCTTTAAAAGTGGGTGAAATCACTATTTCCCCAAACTTATTTAAATATTAAACCTTATTTACTTTTCCTCTCCACAGAATGTAGATTCCTCTTCTACTTGGGAGATCCCTTCTCCTTTAACATAGTATTTGAACCTCCACCTATATAAAATCAGAATCAGTCATCATTTTTCTCACTAGATAACCATCAATAAGTTCTTTAATCCTCTTGTTTCCTTTATTCATTTCTTTCATTGTATGGATTTCCAAATTCTTTTGAGATAATACGTCCTATTTTTAGGGAGTTTTTATATTTATTCAATTTCCCCCATTCTAGAATGGATTAGAGGCCAATACTAGATGGGGATCCATCTACCACCATAAGGTAGGTGGTCAAATAATTTCCCCTAAAATCCTAGTTGGTTTATATCATGTATCATTGTGTTTCCCACTGATAATTCTGTTTATTTCCTTAAAAATTAAAAATTAATTTTTAAATTTTTGTCCCTTGTTAGAGAAACTCCCTTAGACCTTGATATTTCCAAAGAATGTCTACCTTGACTAGTACCACCCCTTAAATGTGTTTTATTGAATATTCTAATACATTCTTATAAATATTTCTAGTGAAAAAACCATAGTCTAAGTGGATTTTTATTAACTCCCAATTGAAATAGTGCAATTTAATTAAATTTAAAATTAGTGGCCCGACCATTTCCTATTAATCTTATATAAACTATGGAATTTTCCCTAGACTAAATGAAATGTATAATGGTTGAAAACTGATCCTTGTCTTATATTAAAGTATTGCATGGAATTTGATTATTATTAATATTTGACCTGTGTATTGGTTATATGGAATGGTTAAGGAAATTGTTGGACATGATGCTTCATGCTTCCCTAACATGTGATGTTGGACATGATGTTTCAGATCGTTTATTGGATGTTGGATATGATGTTCCACATACTTTATTTAGAATTTGGACATAACACTTCATGTCACGACCCCCTCCCCACAAATTGTACCCCTCCTGGGCCGACAATGTGAAAAGGGAGATAATGACTCCTGAGTCCCGCCTCCAGTAGGCCCCGGGTTGGCGACTAGCACCGAGGGTATAATAACATACAAATGGGAGGCATTACCCTCTAAGAGAACACATGTAGAAGAGAGAGATAGAATAGACTCCAATCAACTCCAACTTAGAACTGAGATATAAAAGGAAACCAAGTACATATATGAAATGTCATGCAAAAGTACTACTACTGAAAGGGAAACTAAAAGTACCCAAAAGAAAGAAAAACGGCAGCGACCACGAGCCTGAACAGCTCCTCCTCCAACCACAAGCTAGTAGTAACCCTCTTGATCTCCAAATTGCTCCAAGTGACCTGAAAAATAGTTTATATGTACATAGGGTGAGTATAACAGTATACTCAGTAGGATCCTCCCCAAGCCTCTCGTGAAAAGGTAAAGAAAGCATGCTAAAGCCCAGTGAACAACAAGTGAAACTAACTCATCACCAAAATAGGTATAATATGTTCCCAACCTCACCATGGCTACTCTCACCAAGTAACGCATACAAGAATATAGCATATAGTAAAGAATATCAAGGGTACCCTACTACTACTTCCCCACTGGTTTTCTGCTTTGCCCCAACGACATACGTCCTGTGCATCTCTCTCCAAAGGCTTGCCCGCAGACACCTGGGCTAAGCTCCACAATCTGCACCTCGTGCACCACATAGGCTTTCCCGCAGACACCTGGGCGAATCACCACACCGTCCTCACAACCAAAAGTAACCAGGTAATTTCCGGGATCCACCACAGCTCGCATAACGTGTATCATACGTCGGGTATAATACCTCAAGCCATTACAGCCCATACGCCGAGTAAGGATCCTCAAGCCATCATAGCCTATACATGTTACACCTATAGTAGTCCATAGGATACTATATCCAGAATATATGCGTGTGAATAACCACAAGCCATTACAACCCTCTACACACATATATGGGGTAACTAACCGCTGTGCCTCATGGAACAAGTATCTACCAAGAGAAGAGAGCGGGGCCAAAGGGGGTAGTCATCCATTCAACCTCCCATCAGAATGTTGGGGAAAACACCCCCCCAGGGCTCAGAATCCCCGGGGTGTCAGTTTCCCTTACCGAGAGGGTGGAGTAGCGTATAGAAACACAAAAAGTACAGAATATATAAGTAACTCACATCCACACTATGGGAATTACCTAGTCTTAGATACAACTGCAGATAACGTCTCTCAGACTCCAGGCTGCTACTTCTAAGACTAGGTATCCTATAAGCACACAAACATTTGAAGAGATTTATTAGATTACTCCGTTCTCATTTTATCAGTTCCACTGTACATTAATGAATTCTTTAAACATTAATTAAGAATGAAAAATTCCACATTAAACTGAATTGGAATCACATTCAAAAACAACTGCTCCTTTTTAAGATTCACATCACCTTTAAATTCCAGCATCTCCATCCCCGTGGATTTTCAGCATTTAATCAAACATTCATTACAGAATTACTTTTCCACAATCCCAGAAATTCTAGAAAAACATCCTATGCTTCTAAACACAAAGGAGGCTCAACACGGTGAGTAGATATACTACCCGTCGAGTATTTTCCGCCTATAGAAAGAGAATATACCCCTTCTCCCTCGAGAGGCTAAACACGGAAAGCACGTGGCATACCCCGCGCGTCTTCGCCTCCTTCGGAAGAAGGGTAGCAAGACCAGCTGCCTTGAGCAGTGGGGAAAAGAAAAGTAGATTAACATTCAAGGAAACCGCAAGCAACCAGCAACCACATCCATCCCATTCCATCACCCCTGGTGTCCTCCCCCACACCCACATGCATAAACTGATGCATCTCACCACACTAGGCGTCATCCGCTGCCACAACCACAAGTCCCCATACCTCTACATATCACAACAGCCATCCAGGCTCACATCAAATCACAAGCAGCAGGAAATCAAAGATCAAAAAATGGGCTCTCGGCCCTTTAACAAGGAATTTAGCCTTCATACAAAAATGAGCACTCAGAGCTCCAAACCACAAGGCATTTAGCCTTACAAGCAAGCGAGTAACTCAGAACCCTTTTGAAATTCCCACATAATCTGTTCTCTAATCCATATTGAATTAACAGATTTGTTATTCGTAGGTTCTAATCATGGATACCTAATCAGCAAGCTATCACAATTAAATAACCATGCTTACTTCCCTAATTTGATTATCCTCAAATTAGAACAACTACAACAACGGCAAAAACCAGATTAATTTACATGACTCTTTATCTTTAGCCAATTAATTAACAATTAATTACGGCTTTACGTTCATTATAAATTTCTATAATGAACGAACAACAAGTCAAATAAAACATAGATAACATTCAATCTAGAACAACATGAGGTAACCGTTATCACGGTATAAAGAAACAACATGCGATCAACCAATTCTCTTAATCCGGTTCAAGTATTTAATTAGGTCAATTTCATTGTGATCCAAAGGGATAAATCATTCTAATTCTACGATTGCACATATACAATTAGAGAAGCCATGAATCCCCAACCTCAAACAGTTCCTCACGTTCTTTATCCACACAACAGGTCACGATCCTCCCCTCGCGACAACTGCATCCACCGGAGGATGCTGCGGTACGACAGTACCAACCAACCCCAAGAAAACCCATTAGAATCTTGGAAATTACATGGTATAATTATGGAAAAGAGGATAGGAGAAGATGAACCCCAAAATAACGATGATACAATATACCTTATATCGAAGATTGATCAACACGGCTTAGTTGCATCCAAAACAGAGCAGAACCAATCCTAGGAGTAAAGATTGATTGTGAAACTCCTACGGAAAGGATTGAAAGGTTCTAGTGCCTCCTAATCGAGAACAAATGGAAAGAACAAGGAAGAATGATATCTCGTCCCTTTTTAAGATTTAATGGGGCGACGGTTTAAGATCCGGTTAATTCTCCATTAAAAACGGATCTCATTAACCCACGCGGTTGACCAAGTAAAACATTACAAGCCTTAGGAATAATTAATATAGGATTTATGGCATTTTAAACGGCCTTAAGAGCCCTTAAAATAAGGCTTTAAATGTATTTTACGTCAAAGGAAACGTCAAAAGGGGAAAAACTGTAGGAGTCTGGAAACACTGTTCACCCACTGTTACTGTACATGAAACCGATCTGTGAAACCGATCTGTGAAACTGATCTGTCACACCGATCTGTGAAACCGATCTGTCACACCGATCTTTGAAACTGATCTGTCAGACCGATCTGTGAAACCGATCTATCACACCGATCTGTGAAACCGATCTGTCAGACCGATCTGTGAAACCGATCTGTCACACCGATCTATGAAACTGATCGGTGAGACCGATCTGTCAGACCGATCGGTGAGACCGATCTGTCAGACCGATCTGTGAAACCGATATGTCAGACCGATCTGTCACACTGATCTGTGAAACTGATCGGTGAGACCGATCTGTCAGACCGATCGGTGAGACCGATTTGTTACTGTTCATAAAACTGGAAACACTGTTCACAGAACTGGAAAATTGGCAAAGTGTTGGGAATAAGTCCCCTTGGCCTCCCGGAACACCTCCAACACCAAAATTCCACAAAGTAATGGACCAGAGAGGTCCGAGCCATTACATTAGATACCTCTCAAAACATTCTCGTCCTCGAGAATTAAAAACCAACCCAGAAGAAAAGAGGGGTCCGAACAACCACCCCATAAGATACCTCTCAGGGGAAAACCACCATGAGTTGTTCGAAATCTGGAACAAAACTATGACATCCGGGAGTATGGGAACAAAAAATCCATACCCAAAAAATTCAAACATAACATCACATCAAAGGTACATAAATAAAACATGAATGATCTAACCAGTGAGGAAACATCATTACATGAAAGGAGTTAAACATTGAACAACTCTAGGTACTGAGCACGTATCTGTGACTCACGCTCCCAGGTACTATCCTCCATGCCACCGTGTCGCCACAAGACATGAACTAAGGGGATAGAACGCCCACGCAACACCTTCTCCTTATGGTCTTGGATCTCCACAGGTTGCTCCTCGAAGGTTGCATCATCATCAATATCGATCTCTCCCCAATAGATAACATGAGATTCATCATGAAGATAATGACGGAGCTGCGATACACGGAAAACATCATGTATCCGACTCATCTGAGGGGGAAGTGCTACTTGATATGCCACAGCTCCAACATGAGCTAACACCTCGAATGGCCCAACAAACCGGGGAGAAAGCTTACTTCCACGTCCAAACCTTCGCTGCCCACGACCGGGAGTCACCTTTTGAAACACATGATCCCCAAAATTAAACTCTAACGGTCTCATTCTTTGATCAACATATGATTTCTGACGATCCTGTGCTATCTTTATCCTCTCACGAATCACCTGAACCATCTCTGTTGTATTCTGCACTAGTTCTGGTCCGAGAATTGCTGACTCTCCGACCCCAGTCCAGCACAACGGAGAATGGCATGGCCGGCCATACAAGGCTTCAAATGGTGCCATAGCGATGGTAGAGTGAAAAATATTATTGTAAGCGAACTCTACCAAGGGTAAGTGCTTCATCCATGAACATCCAAAATCAAGAACACAAGAGCGCAACATGTCTTCAAGAGTTTGGATGGTTCACTCTGTCTGACCATCCGTTTGAGGATGAAAAGCAGTGCTAAGGCATAATTGAGATCCAAAAGCATGTTGGAGACCTCTCCACACCCTAGAGGTAAAACGAGGATCTCGATCAGAAATGATCGTCTTAGGAACTCCGTGAAGCCTCACCACCTCCTCCAGATACTGCCTCGACAAAACCTCCACTGAGCTCGACTCCTTGATTGCTATGAAGTGGGCCAATTTAGTTAAATGATCCACTACCACCCATATAGCATCATGTCCTCCCGGAGATCGAGGTAAACCTATAACAAGGTCCATTGAGATGTCCTCCCACTTCCACTGAGGAATCTCTATGTGTTGGAGAAGACCACTAGGAACACGGTGTTCGGCCTTCACCTTCTGGCAGACTAAACATCAAGACACACATTCTACCACTGCACGCTTCAGCCCAGGCCACCAAAACTGACTCCTCAAGGACCGGTACATCTTTGTCACACCAGGATGTACCGCCAAGGGTGAACTATGGAACTCTCAGAGAACCGTCTCGCGCATCGCCAAGGGAACAAAAAGCCTACCATGATACAACACTCGGTGTTGTTCATCCTCCGACCAACCATCAGGGCCTCCCCATAAACAACTCTGTCTCTCCAAACTTCCACCTCTAGATCACCCAAATGAGACTCTTCCACCTTCTGCAATAGAGATGACTGCACCGTCATCTGGAAAAGACAACCTCTACCTCAAACCTCTTCCATATCAAGATGTAAAGCTGCTAGCTCTTCCATCACTCTCCAGGAATCACCAGATTCACGCACAACATCACTACGTGAATTTCGGCTCAGCGCATCAGCAACAACATTTCCCTTCCCAGGTGTATACGATATTTCAAAGTCATATTCCTGCAAGAACTCCATCCACCAACGCTGCCTCAAGTTCAAGTCACATTGGGAGAAAACATACCTCAAACTCTTATGATCGGTGAAAACCACAAAGCGCTCTCCAATGAGGTAATGTCTCCACAACTTCAGCATAAACACCACGGCTGCCAACTCAAGATCATGGGTGGCATAGTTGCGTTCATGGGGATGCAACTGCCGAGACCTATAAGAAACAACTGAACTCTGCTGCATGAGAATACAGCCTAGCCTCAGATGTGAAGCATCACAGAAAACATCAAACTGGACTCCCTCCGCTGGAAGACAAAGGAATGGAGCACTTACCAACTTCTCCTTTAGATATTCGAAAGCTGCCTGACACTGATCAGTCCATATGAACGCTTGATCCTTATTGGTCAAAGCTGTCAGAGGAGTCGTGACTCGGGAGAAATTGGCTACAAACCTCCTATAATATCCTGCGAGACCAAGGAAACTTCACACCTCTGACACGGTCTTGGGGGCTTCCCAAGACACTACTGCTTCTATCTTCGAAGGATCCACAGCTACTCCCTGTTGGGACACAACATGCCCTAAGAAACGAACTTCTCGAGCCCAGAACTCACACTTGGACAACTTCCCAAACAGTCGATGTTGGTGAAGAACTCCCAAAATGGCTCGTAGATGCTCTGCATGCTCTTCTTCAGATGTGGAGTACACAAGGATGTCATCGATGAAAACCACAACAAACTTGTCCAGGAATTCACGGAACACAGCATTCATCAACCCCATGAAAACAGCTGGAGCATTCGTCACACCAAATGGCATTACAACAAACACATAATGCCCATGACGGCAACAGAATGCAGTCTTCGGGATATCCTCATTCTTTACACGCATTTGATGATATCCTGACCGCAAGTCGATCTTTGAGAACCAACTTGCACCCTTCAGTTTATCGAATAGGTCATCAATCCATGGAAGAGGATAGCGGTTCTTTATTGTCACTTTGTTTAAGCGACAATAAGAAAAACACAACCTTAAACTGCCGTCGGCTTTCTTCACGAACAAGACTGGTGCACCCCATGGAGACACACTTGGCCGAACAAAACCGCACTTCAACAGACCATCAAGCTGAATACGTAGCTCTCGTAATTCATAAGGGGCCATTCTATATGGAGACATAGAGATAGGAGACGCTCCCAGCTGTAGCTCGATCCCAAACTCGATCTCTCGTCGAGGGGGTAAGGATACAATCTCTTCTGGAAAGACGTCAGGGTACTCCTCTACGACCCTAGGAAACGCCAACTGTTGAACCTCTGAAGAACTCAGCATCATCCCAGCCATCATGGATGATAAGGATGAAACTCGTCTATGACTCATTCGAGGATCTCTCTCACCAAAAAACACCACTTCCTCTCCATCTTCATCAAATAAAATGACCTTCTTCCTGTATCAATCCACAATAGCCTGCACCGAATACAACCAATCCATGCCGAGGATGACATCATATGGTTGTATTCGTAAACATAGGAAATCTCCCCAAGAGCGGTGCTGCCCCAACACTAGCTCACAGTATCTACATACTTCAAACAAGCTAGCTCGACCTCCAACTGGCGTAGTCAACACCAAGGGCACTGGAAGCCTCTATACCTCAAGTCCCAAAGCGTGGACAAGGGTAGGGGATATAAAAGAGTGTGTCGCTCCTGAATCAAACAAGGCATACACCAAGGTAGAAAACAAGCAAAGGTTACCTCGGATGACGTCTGGATCGCCTGGAGCTGGAAACTCTAGAGCATGAAGCTGACCACGACCACCTCCACGGCCTCTCTGACCCTGATGACGACCACCACCACGGTCGCGCTCTGCTCTCCGAGGACATGGAGCATCATGGGGCTGTCCTCTGCCTGCTCCATCTACCCTCTGGTGATCTAAAGATGGTGCAACCTGCTGCTGCTGCCTCGGCTGGAACTGCCTCAACGGAGGAACCTGGAGTGGAGCGCCTGGTGAACGATGAATGCTCTGAAAAGTCGGTCACTCCCACTGCTGATGACCACGACCACCACAAGAAAAACAAGAACCTGATCCCTTGGCATAGGCCTGATAGTTTCTGTCTCCGGAGAAATGAGATGGGAAGGGCTGGGACCTACCCCCAGGTGAACAGAAACTCTTCTGTCCTGAAAACCAGGAACCCCGGACCACAACTCTGCTTCGTGAGGAATCATGACGATTCCCCTCTCGTGACGATCTGGTCCTGGTCAAAGTCCTCTCAACAACCTCTGCCCTCGCCAGCACCTCAAGGTATGTCTTCAGCATAAATGGGGTGACCTGGCTCTGGATCTCTGGACGCAAAGCCTCCTCGAAATGCCTCGCCCTGGCCTCATCATCTGGTAACAGGTCTAAAGCATATCGTAGAAGGTTCCTGAAATGGATTCCAAACTCTCGAACACTGGAGCTCCCCTGTCGAAGGGTGAGTAGCTCCTGGCGACTGGACGCCTTCGCAGTCGATGAAAGAAACTCGACTCTAAACCTGTCTCGAAACTCCTCCCATGAGATCTCTGACTCCTCACGATCCCCGAGGAACAAGAACCACCACTGTCTCGCTGCTCCACGCAACATCGTCACAACCATGGACACCCAGTGTTCCTTCCAATCACGAATCGAACTGAAGCCTATCTCGACCTCCTCCAACCAGTATTCTGTGACTGCATCTGAAACGGAGCCCTCGTACTTCTGTAGACTCTGGCGCTGAAACTCTCGGAGTGTCTTCCTCCAAGTGTCATCGTCGTCAACCTCTACCCGGCGACAATCTGCTGGAACAGCCTGCTGGGCACCTTCTGCGCAAACCTGACGAGGACGTCGACCTGGAGCCATACCTATAAAATAACAACCGTTAGAGCTCCTAATCCTGGAATATGGAAGACTCAACATTAATTAATTAATTATTATGTTTTATTAATTTTAGGTTACCTATCCCAAGGTCTAAGCATTCAAACACAGGCGCAAAGAATAATGATGCATGATCCTTTCCTAGGTCCCTACCCTGCAACCAGTATCACTTTGTTTAGTAGCCATCATAAACATAAAGGTCCGTGCAACAGATCATAGGGGGCCCTGAACGCCTATGTCTCTGCCGGTCTCCAATGTTTACCCCACTTGCTAAACATGAATGACACTGTTGCCCTACCATCCCATGCATCCTCACCTATGCCTAAATCCAAACTCCATCCTATCCCTCAACCAGACCTCTAATACCACTCTGTCACGACCCCCTCCCCACAAAGTGTACCCCTCCTGGGTCGGCAATGTGAAAAGGGAGATAATGACCCCCGAGTCTCGCCTCCAGTAGGCCCCGGGTTGGCGACTAGCACCGAGGGTATAATAACATACAAATGGGAGGCATTACCCTCTAAGAGAACACATGCAGAAGAGAGAGATAGAATAGACTCCAATCAACTCCAACTTAGAACTGAGATATAAAAGGAAACCAAGTACATATATGAAATGTCATGCAAAAGTACTACAACTGAAAGGGAAACTAAAAGTACCCAAAAGAAAGAAAAACGGTAGCGACCACGAGCCCGAACAACTCCTCCTCCAACCACAAGCTAGTAGTAACCCGCTTGATCTCCAACTTGCTCCAAGTGACCTGAAAAACAGTTTATATGTACATAGGGTGAGTATAACAGTATACTCAGTAGGATCCTCCCCAAGCCTCTCGTGCAAAGGTAAAGAAAGCATGCTAAAGCCCAGTGAACAACAAGTGAAACTAACTCGTCACCTAAACAGGTATACTATGTTCCCAACCTCACCATGGATACTCTCACCAAGTAACGCATACAAGAATATAACATATAGTAAAGAATATCAAGGGTACCCCGCTACTACTTCCCCACTGGTTTGCCGCTTTTCCCCAACGACATACATCCTGTGCATCTCTCTCCAAAGGCTTGCCCGCAGACACCGGTGCTAAGCTCCACAATCTGCACCTCGTGCACCACATAGGCTTGCCCGCAGACACCAGGGAGAAGCACCACACTGTCCTCACAACCAAAACTAACCAGGTAATTTCCGGGATCCACCACAGCTCGCATAACGTGTATCATACGTCGGGTATAATACCTCAAGCCATTACAGCCCATACGCCGAGTAAGGATCCTCAAGCCATCATAGCCTATACACGTTACACCTATAGTAGTCCATAGGATACTATATCCAGAATATATGCGTGTGAATAACCACAAGCCATTACAGCCCTCTACACACATATATGGGGTAACTAACCGCTGTGCCTCATGGAACAAGTATCTACCAAGAGAAGAGAGCGGGGCTAAAGGGGGTAGTCATCCATTCAACCTCCCATCAGAATGTTGGGGAAAACACCCCCCCAGGGCTCAGAATCCCCGGGGTGTCAGTTGCCCTTACCGACAGGGTGGAGTAGCGTATAGAAACACATAAACTATAGAATATATAAGTAACTCACATCCACACTATGGGCATTACCTAGTCTTAGATACAACTGCAGCTAATGTCTCTCAGACTCCAGGCTGCTACTTCTAAGACCAGGTATCCTATAAGCACACAAACATTTTAAAAGATTTATTAGATTACTCTGTTCTCATTTTATCAGTTCCACTGTACATTAATGAATTCTTTAAACATTAATTAAGAATGAACAATTCCACATTAAACTGAATTGGCATCACATTGAAAAACAACTGCTCCTTTTTAAGATTCACATCACCTTTAAATTCCAGTATCTCCATCCCTGTGGATTTTTAGCATTTAATCAAACATTCATTACAGAATTACTTTTCCACAATCCCAGGAATTCTAGAAAAACATCCTATGCTTCTAAACACAAAGGAGGATCAACACGGTGAGTAGATATACTACCCGTCGAGTATTTTCCGCCTATAGAAAGAGCATATACCCCTTCTCCCTCGAGAGGCTAAACACGGAAAGAACGTGGCATACCCCGCGCGTCTTCACCTCCTTCTGAAGAAGGGTAGCAAGACCAGCTGCCTTGAGCAGTGGGGAAAAGAAAAGTAGATTAACATTAAAGAAAACCGCAAGCAACCAACAACCACATCCATCCCATTCCATCACCCCTAGTGTCCTCCCCGACACCCACATGCATAAACTGATGCATCTCGCCACACTAGGCGTCATCCGCTACCACAACCACAAGTCCCCATACCCCCACATATCACAACAGCCATCCAGGCTCACATCAAATCACAAGCAGCAGGAAATCAAAGATCACAAAATGGGATCTCAGCCCTTTAACAAGGCATTTAGCCTTCATACAAAAATGATCACTCAGAGCTCCAAACCACAAGGCATTCATCCTTACAAGCAAGCGGGTAACTCAGAACCCTTTTGAAATTCCCACATAATCTGTTCTCTAATCCATATTGAATTAACATATTTGTTATTCGTAGGTTCCAATCATGGATACCTAATCAGTAAGCTATCACAATTAAATAACCATGCTTACTTCCCTAATTTGATTATCCTCAAATTAGAATAACTACAACAACGGAAAAAACCAGATTAATTTACATGCCTCTTTATCTCTAGTCAATTAATTAACAATTAATTCCGGCTTTACGTTCATTATCAATTTCTATCATGAACGAACAACAAGTCAAAGAAAACATAGATAACATTCAATCTAGTACAACATGAGGCAACCGTTATCACGGTATAAAGAAACAACATGCGATCAACCAATTCTCTTAATCCGATTCAAGTATTTAATTAGATCAATTTCATTGTGATCCAAAGGGATAAATCATGCTAATTCTACGATTGCACATATACAATTAGAGAATCCACGAATCCCCTACCTCAAACAGTTCCTCACGTTCTTTATCCACACAACAAGTCACGATCCTCCCCTCGCGACAACTGCATCCACCGGAGGATGATGCGGTACGACAGTACCAACCAACCCCAAGAAAACCCATTAGAATCTTGGAAATTACATGGTATAATTATGTAAAAGAGGATAAGAGAAGATGAACCCCAAAAGAAAGATGATACAACATACCTTATATCGAAGATTGATCGACACAGCTCAGTTGCATCCAAAACAGAGCAGAACCAATCCTAGGAGTAAAGATTGATTGTGAAACTCCTACGGAAAGGATTAAAAGGTTCTAGTGCCTCCTAATCGAGAACAAAGGGAAAGAACAAGGAAGAATGATATCTCGTCCCTTTTTAAGATTTAATGGGGCGACGGTTTAAGATCCGGTTAATTCTCCATTAAAAAAGGACCGCATTAACCCACGCGGTTGACCAAGTAAAACATTCCAAGCCTTAGTAATAATTAATATAGGATTTATGGCATTTTAAACGGCCTTAAGATCCCTTAAAATAAGGCTTTAAATGTATTTTACATCAAAGGAAACGTCAAAAGGGGCAAAACTGTAGGAGTCTGGAAACATTGTTCACCCACTGTTACTGTACATGAAACCAATTTGTGAAACCGATCTGTGAAACTGATCTGTCACACCGATCTGTGAAACCGATCTGTCACACCGATCTGTGAAACCGATCTGTCAGACCGATCTGTGAAACCGATCTGTCACACCGATCTGTGAAACCGATCTATCAGACCGATCTGTGAAACCGATCTGTCACACCGATCTGTAAAACTGATCGGTGAGACCGATCTGTCAGACCTATCGGTGAGACCGATCTCTCAGACCGATCGGTGATACCGATCTCTCAGACCGATCTGTGAAACCGATCTGTCAGACCGATCTGTGAAACCGATCTGTCACACCGATCTGTGAAACTAATCGGTGAGACCGATCTGTCAGACCGATCGGTGAGACCGATCTGTTACTGTTCATAAAACTGGAAACACTGTTCACAGAACTGGAAAATTGGAAAAGTGTTGGGAATAAGTCCCCTTGGCCTCCCGGAACACCTCCAACACCAAAATTCCACAAATTAATGGACCGGAGAGGTCCAGGCCATTACACTTCACATTTACTTATATAGGATGTTGGATATCATGTTTCACATCATTGGTTAGGTTTCATGTGTATGATGACATCTATATTCTTAGACTGAGCATATTAGGCTAATTACCCATATTAAGTATGATAATTTTATGATTATGCATGGATTCCTTGGTTTCATTCCTTGAGACTTGGTTAGTACTATGTGCATATATATATATATATTATACATATAACACACACACACACACACACACACATATATATATATGATGGCACAAATCCCGAGACATTTTTTCTTGGTCCAAAGTAGGTATATTTAGTCGATTTTGATTTAGTAACCTGAGTCGACTTAGTTTCATTTACATCACTACTTATAATTTGTTATACATGAACAATTCTCATTTTTTATTCACTAGCTAGACTATACAAGATTTCATTGGTGGTGGCCTAATTATTTTTTCTCACACCCTATTTGGGCCTGCAATTGGTACCCAAACAGATGCCATGGATGTAAGAATAGACAAGTGAAATCATTAAAATATGGATACTTGATTTTCTATGAGGATGGATTATGGGAAAAGAGGACCGAGTTTATGCTTTTGATGCTATTAGAGATAGATATTGGTTATTTTTGTTATTTTTTATAGTATATTGTGTATGTATTTTCTCTATCTCTCTTTTATTTTCATTTATATTTGTATATCATACATACATGAAATCATTTTTTGTCAGATATAGTTTATTATTTCTTATATCTGTTTATGTTCATTTGGATGTTCGCTTATTCCACTATTCCCCATTTATTATGCGTCCACTGTTTAGTCGTTTATTATACCACTGTTGTCCACTCTGATTATAAGGGTATATTATCCCCATCATACCATCATAGACCCTCACTACTAGTCAAAAACCTATGGTGTGTGGAGAGTCGTGCCTAAGGCCACGTGGCCAACAAAACTAGTCACTTGTTTATGTACCAGGTCTGGGATGTCACAAAGTGGTATCATATCTTATTTTATTGCCTTAATATTATTGTATAGTAGAAAATATATTAGGATGTATCATAATTTGGTAATGAGAATATTCCTAGGAAGAGCTACGCCATGTATAGGGAGAATGCTATGTTTCCTAGGATGGGACTCGTTGTTCTGTATTATGCCAATTACAATTGTACTGATTTCACCTTTGGGTGACACACATGAATTGTAGAGTTTAATAATAATAATAATACTATTATTATTATTATTATGAATTTTATCTTATTCTTGGACATGTATGGAAAGGGAGTATGGACTCACACATCAATATAGGCACCTGAGAATTTTCATGCCTTGCATATTCTATGCCATGTGTATATTTTTTGGTGGATTTCCTATTGTATATTTTTGGTTCCTAGGATGTAAATTTTTTAACTATGATAATTTTTCTTTTAGGGATAAAAAATTTGTTACTAATGTGTCTACATCAACCAAAATGGTGCATTTCCCACATAGCATGGTGCTGGCACTGTAATTAACCAATTATGGCATGTTTGAGCCATGGGCCATTGGTCACATGGGTTGAAACATTAGTGGTTAAAATATAATAGATTCCAATTGAAATTTATAATGTTTTTTGTGAATTATATAAATTTTGAATGGTGATCTATATAATTAAAACACAATGAAAGGTTTGTTACATTTACATGTTGTACCAGTTGCAGCTTATAAAGTGTAGTAATTTATCACTTATGAATGATATACAAAACTATCTAGACCATGTTGTGTATATGTATATATATATATATATATATTTATAAATTTATTAATTGAAATTTTTGGATGAAAAGGTTGTCAGTAAATGGGGATGTAAATTTCAAATTAAAAGGTGTTTTATACTATAACAAGCAATTAAAACTCCATATACTAGAACCTTTGAAATGAGATATGAGGCATTGACCTAAAATCAACATTAGTGGTGGGTGGTGGGAGTGTCTCTCATGTCCATTGTGATATTCTATATCACCTAGACCTAGATTTATGAGCTAGAAAAGGGGCGTGACTCTTGATAAAGAAGGATCACACCAGTCCTATTCACCGAGCTAGAGATTTTATGCATGTGAATAAGGGAGTTATGTTTGTGATGGAGTAAAAATATAATTTAACTGATCTCCAATGTTTCACACATACTATTGTAGGTTATGAGATGAATAAAGCGAGATGGTTCAAGGATGGGCTCATATATGCCATATAATCTTAGTTTAACATCTTTTAATTGACTATTGTTTCTGATATAGTGAACTAGGCCTTAATAACTGAAAAACATTCATGGGAAACTAAAGGTATGGGCTTGGGTAATTTTTCACTTAGATAGAGAAGTAGTTCATCTGGCAGAAGGAAGCAATAACAGGAGTTTGGTTGCAGGGGAAGTGGAAGTTTGATATCACACACTTATAGTTACATGATATATCCTTAGTGTGGGAATCCAAGACACAAAAAACCCTAGTGAAAAATACCCATTTGAGGTTTGAGACTACTATAGAAAGGGTCTTATTTAGTGTTTCTATAAAACCTTTTCTCTAGTTACCACTGAGAGAGGATCTGCACCAAATCCACATTCAAAAGAGGGGTCAAAGCTCCTCCTGAGGCATGCACATGGAGTACTTCTGTCCGATCAGGCTGAGGAGGTGGTTGTGGCTAAAGAAGCCAGACACATGACTTTTAGCACTATCAGAGTGGACTTGCTCAGGTTAGTCATGTTGTATCTCATGGCTATGGCAAAGAATGATATATGAAGTACAACTGACACTCGAGGAGTAGTGGATCGGGCCTTATACAATACATGGAATGATTCTAGTTGACTCCACATTAGTTTCTACCTTATTTGACACGAGATATTCTCATTCATTTATATATATGTAAATTTAAGGGAAGTATGGGCCTCAAGATAGAGTGCTTCTATAGTATAATGACCCTGGATACTCCATTAGGGATCTGATCTAAGAGCGTACACTGGTGCATGGGGTGTCCCCTTGACAAAGGTCGTTATCTTATCATATGAAATCTTTTTTTCCTTTGATATGATAATATTTCATGTAATTATTGAGATAGATTGGTTATTCCACTATGGGGGAAAATGATTTTTGTGACAGGTTATTTGTGAGGGGCGACGAACCCATCTCAAATAATCCCTCGATATAGACTATTTTGCGAAAGGATTTGCATCTCGTCACAAACTATTGTTAAGAAAACATTTTTTATTATGGGAATATTTTCCTGTAAGAAATAAATTGGGAAGTCTATTTGTTATGGGAAAATATTCCCATCACAAATACCCTCTTTCATTGTATTTATTTACGGTAGGATTATCACCAATCATAAATAAACTGTCGGCAGATTGTATTTGCAATGGGGATTATCATAAATACTTTTTTACCATCACCATAATTAATAAATGTGATATTATTTGCGGTGAGACCCATCACAAATAACCCTATCACAAATGATCAAACCTATATTACCCCCAAATTGTTTTCATTCTATTCTTCTATGGACTTCTCTCTTCTTCTCTTATCTCATATTCTCCTGCTTAAAGTTTTCAAAGGTTTAAATTTTGAAGGGGATCAAATTTTAGGCTTAACATCCACTAGAAGATTCAATTTTAAGGTAGTTATTTAAATTTTTAATTTTTAATTTTATTCATTTTATTTTTTATTAGTAATAATTATTATTAATTATCATTAATTAGATTTAATTAGAATTAGTTAGTTTTATTTTGTATCAATTAGTTTAATGTAATTGAAATTATTTTAAAGTTTGCAGCACGTAAAAGCTTAATTTTTGATTAATTTATATACTCTTTTTAATTTTTATTAATTTTTATTTATTTTATATTATTTCTAAATATTATTAATTTGTAGTAATTAGAGTTAATTAGAATTAATTATTTATATTTCAATGTAATTATTTATAATTACTAATAGTTATTTTAAATTAGAAATATTTATATTTAATTAGATATATTGTTTTTAATTTAAAAGTAAATAGTTTTAATGTGCAACAATTAGTAAAAAATATTGGTAATTTATAAAAATTAGTAAAAATTAGTGATGATTAGTAAAAATTAGTAAAAAGTACTGGTAAAGTCGTATAATTAATAATAATTAGCATTAATTAGTAAAAAATAATGATAAATTACTACAATTATTAAATATTGGAAGTAATTATTAAAAATTATGGTTAAATCACTTTAATTATTAAAAATTACCGGTAATCTTTCAAAATAATTAAAATTCACTAATAATTACTAAAAATTAGTAAAAATGAACATTAAATCACTATAATTAGTAATAAATAATGCTAATTAGTAAAAATTATCTTTAATTAGTAAAGATTAATGTTAAATCACTATAATTATAAAAAATTAACTGTAATTAGTTCAAATTAGGGATAAATCACTATAATTTGTAAACACTAATGGTAATTAGTAAAAATTAGGGATAAATTGCAATAATTATTTTAAATTATTGGTAATAAATAAAAAATAGTAAAAATAAGTGGTAATTAGTAAAAATATTTAAAAATTTATAAAAATTATTAGTAATGAATAAAAATTAGTAAAAATTAGAGATTATTAGTAAAAATTAGTTAAAAGTAGTGGTAAACTAGTATAATTAGTTAAAATTAGTATTTATTGGTAAAAAATAATGATAAATCACTATAACTATTAAATATTGGCTATAATTACTAACAATTATTATTAAATCAATTTAACTATTAAAAATTAATAGTAATCAGTCAAAATTAGTAAAAATTACCTTAAGTTAGTAAAAATTAGTAAAAATGAACATTAGATCACTATAATTAATAATAATTAATGTTAATCAGTAAAAATTAGTCGTAATTAGAAAACATTAGCGATAAATCACAAAAATTATTAAAAATTTACGTTAATAAGTAAAAAATAATGATAATTAGTCATAAAAAACTATAATTAAGTACAAATTATAAGTAATTAGAAATAATTAGCGGTAATTTGTAATAATTCATGATTATTAGTAATAATTATTAACAAAAAGTGGTAATTAGTGGTACTAAGTAATAATTAGTAGTAATTAGGGGTAATCTGTAAAAGATCACTATAATTATTAAGAATTAATAGTAATTAGAAAATTTTAGTGATAATTAGTTGAAAATCACTATACTATAGTAAACATTATTAGTAATTAGTAATAGTTAGTGGTAATTAGTAATAATTAGGGGATATTAGTAATAATTAGTAATAAAAAGTTGTGATTAGTGGTACTTAGTAATAATTAGTGGTAATTATTGGTACTTAGTAATACTTAATATTTTTTAGTATAAATTATTAGAAAAACAAAAATTAAATAGCTCACCAATTTATAGGTGATGAGAAATGAAAAATTCGCTCATGGTTGACATAATTTGGAGGAATGAAATTTTTTTACATGGTTGGAATATATTGGTTTCATCCCCTGAATATTGTAAAATCTATGATTTACAACTTTTTAGTAATTTATAATATATTTTATAAATTACTAAAAGGTTGTAAATCATAGATTTTACCGTTTTTAGGTGATTATAATTGTCCAATCTACACTAACCATGCCCAATTTTGTCATTAGGCTTCTAGAACCGGGGCATGTAGGCAGTGACGTGTTGATGATAGAAACATTAGTAGGAGGAGATGCATCAATGATAGGAAAAAGTTAACATAAATTGGTGTAATGAAAAATTTGGACATGGTTGGCATTAATTAGTTTCATCACATAAAAGCTGTAAAATATATGATTTACACCTTTTTAGTAAATCATATAATTTCTAATCTTCAGGTGTTTAGAAATTACCAATTTTTGCCACACAAATCCAATTTTTTTATTAGGTTGCTAAAACCGGGGTAGGTAGGATGTGACGTGTCGATGACTATAACAAATACATGAGAAGATGCATCGAGGAAAAGACATGGTTGGCATAAATTGGTGTAATGAAAAATTTGGAAATAGTTTGCATCAACTGGTTTCATCACCTGAATACTGTAAAATTTATGATTGACACCTTTTTAGTAAATCATATAATTTCTTATCTTTAGTTGATTATAAATTACCAACTTCTACAACCATGTCCAAATTAGTGATTAGGTCTCCAGAACCGGGGTAGGTAGGATGTGGCACATCGATGGCAACAACCAGAGGAGGAGGAGGAGGAGATGTGTTGATCAAAGGAGCAACACCATGAGCAGAATACGAAGTACATGTGATAATTATATGTAATTTATAAATATTTAGTTTTA
The DNA here is from genome assembly GCA_963277665.1 of Viscum album. NCBI lineage: Eukaryota > Viridiplantae > Streptophyta > Magnoliopsida > Santalales > Viscaceae > Viscum > Viscum album. The sequence goes on along the minus strand of OY728146.1, from coordinate 1,576,740,711 downwards.
ATTAGGAAACATTAGAGATAAATTAGTAAAAAATAACAATAAATTAATAAAAATTTATGGTAAATATCCATAATTATTAAAATTTATTGGTAATTAAAAAAATTAGTAAAAATTAGCAGTAATTAGTAATGATTAGTAAAAATTAATATGAAATTAATATAATTAGTAAAATGTAATGATAATTAGTAAAATTTAGTGGTAATTAGAAAAATAAGTGGTAAATAGATAAAATTGATAATATATACAGGAAAATTATGATTTTTTATTTTTTACTATTTTTTGGATTATCTTTTTATTATATAAAATTATTCATTAATATTTTTTTAATTTTATAATTTTTATAGAAATATGGAACAAGTAATTATACAATAGTCTTTATTACATGATTGCGATTAGAAAAATCATTATAGGAATCCAAATGGTTCTGGTATAAATAATTTATGTATTGAGGGTGTTGAAGCCTTTTTTTCATTTGCATCATCAAAACCAGAATTTGTTTTAGAAGGGAAAATTAAGTGTCCATGTAAGAAATGTAATATGAGGGGGTTTGAAACATTTGAAAAAATTATGGGTCATCTATAACATATTGATTTTCGAATAGATTATAATTTTTTGTATCAACATGGTGAATGAAGTTATAGAGAAGATACTAATAATTCAGTTCCAGATCTATAAATATTTCAAAATTTAGTACATGATGTAGTTGGTCCATCATTTCAACAAACTGAAACTCAAGGTGACATTGATTTAACTATAGAGTTGGAACCATCTCAATTTTATTTTTTATTGAAGTATGATAAATTTGAATTATATATTGGTTCCAAGATAAGAAAATATTATGCAATTTAAAAATTTATGGATATTAAATCATATAATGGAATTTTAAATAACTATTTTGATCATATATTCTCTTTTGTTGAAGAACTGTTACCAGAAAGAAATCTATTGCCTAAAAATTTATATGATAGAAAGAGACTGGTTTATAATTTGAATCTTGGTTATCAGAAGAATCATGCATGTCTAAATTATTGAATCTTATATTATGGTGAAAATGAATCGTTGGTTATTTTTCTTACATGTCTAAAATTGAGGTACAAAGAGTCTCAACTAGGTAAGTATGGATTGATTTCGGTAAAATAGTTGAGTTATATACCACTTACACATATATTGAAGAATTTTTTTTGTCTCAGAACACAACATCATTGACATAAATGCACAAAACAAATATTTAAACCAGTAAAAGATTACATCTTCCTTGTTTTATAGAAACATTTTTCAAAGTACACCCTTAATTTCTATAAGAATCCAATAAAATGTGACTGGGTGTTTCTAATGATGTTTTCTATCCATTTGGTTTATTATTGTAGTTATTATTATTGTTGTCCCATCTTTATCATTTCATACAATTTACCTATTTGGATGTTGATTAATGAGCTATATTTTTTTAACTTATTAATTTTAGGAAATCCAAAAAATAATTTCGATTTTTATTTGAATCCATTTATTTATGAGTTAATTTTATTTTGGATTAATGGTGTCCATCCATATGATTCTATTACAAAACAAAATTTACTAATGAAATTAGCATTAATGTGAAAAATTAGCGACTTCCCCACATATGAAATATTATTTCGATGTGGCACACATAGTCCGAAATCATGGTTGTACTATATGAGTGATATCCAAGAGTTTATGCTCACCAATAGAAGAAAAACATGTTTCATTGATCGTCATCGAAGATTTATTGCTACTGATAATCCTTTTTAGATGAACCGATACCATTTTAGAAAAGGTAAAATTTAAAGAGATGGAAATCCAACATTTATCTCATGTATTGAGTTAAAATATTTAATCTCTTCATTGAATCCCATTACCTTTGAACCGACTATAAAACAAAAAAAAATAGATGTATTTGGGAAAGAAAAAAATTGGATAAAATAGATTATTTTTCTAGATCCTTCATATTGGTATGATTTGTTGGTCTTTCACATGTTTGATGTCATACATATTGAGAGAAAATATTTTGATAATGTATTTTATATAGTCTTGGAAACACCTGGTAAGGCCAAAAATAATATAAAGGAATTATTAAATCTTTCATAAATATGAAGGCAACCAAAACATGAGTTTTTTGAAAATGACTGATCATAGAATTTAATGAATCCAAAAGCATATTATACATTTTCTAAAGAAATACATTTATTATTTTGTCAGAATATTATTTATTTGAGACTACTATATAGTTATGTTTCTATTTTTTGTAGATGTGTTAGAAACCATCATATTACCAGATTAAAAAGTCATTATTGTGATTATATATTAGAAATACATCTACTGATTGGATTTAGAGGATTTTTGAATTCGTTGATTTGGGATTCGATAACAAAAATATCATATTTTCTCCGAGACATCTGTTCGGAAATAATAGAATATGATGCACATAGTAGAATCTAAGAAGATATTGTTTTAACTTTATATAAATTGGAATTTACCAGCTTTCATTGATTTAATGGAACATTTGATATTATATTTTATCCATGGAGAATTATGTGTAAGGAAGGTAAAGTTCTGATGGATGTATCCATTTGAGAGATGTGTGCAGAAACTGAAGAAAAAGATATGTAACAAAGCATCAGTTTAAGGTTCAATTTTCCAAATCTTATTCACAGGAAGATTTTTTTCTATTCACCTTATTTCCAATCGGAAAATCCTCTAAAACATAATCTAATGGGTCATAATGAGGGAACTGTTGATGTTGCACTAAAAATTTAATTATCGGTTTTTAATCAGCCCGGACATGGATTTGGGGGAGTTTATGAACAATAGATTTAAGATGATGAACATCACTAGGATCTTACATATTTTCTTTTAAACTTTGAAGAAATGAAACAATTTTTACAGTGAGTTATAATACCAGATATTCTATATTTTTTTTAAAAAATAAAAATTAATATTATTTTATTTTTAGATTATATAATTATTATATCATGAAATAATTTAGGAAATTTAAAATAGTTATTCTTAATTAACTTTAGCAACATAATTTTTACATCTGGTTTCAATGTCTGATACAATAAATTGTTTATGGTTTAACATATAAAATAAATTAATTATTTGTCATATTTTTTTTTTAATTTTTCATGTATAAAAACATGTCAATAGAATTGATAATCAACTGTGTCCATTAAGTAACCCCAATCCAAAATAGTTAATTATTATAATTCAAATGTGGTGAAAGGTTTTCGATTTCATACGCGCGAATATAGTGAATAAAAAAACAATGAATATTGGTGTTTTATTGAGAGGATCTGATCATAGAGAAAGTGAAGTTGACATTTATGCCATGTTGGATGAAATAATTGATCTGTTTTATCTGGGATAGAATAATGTAATATTGTTGAAATGTCATTGGTATGATACCGATAAAGGATTTCATGTTCGTTCACGTCATAGAATCATTGATATTAAATATAAAAGTATTCTTGTAGTAAAATAATCAATTTTATTTGCTCATCAGGAACAAATAATTTATTCTTCCAATTATTATGCTGCTTCAAGAGAGTTAATTGATTGGTGGAGCATTATAAGAATGAAATATCATGAAAATCAGTTTACGCAAAGCAATTATGGTTCAATTGATGTAGAAGGAATTGAATTTTTTCAAGAGATAATTCCAAATACATCTTCTCAATGATAAGACATGAATATCGATGATGACACCCCATAGTTATGGGTTAATTTTGATGTAAAGACCCAGAATTTCCATGAATTTTTTTCCTAAATACATGGGAATTTTACGAGTCCGTGAAAATTTATGGCGCGTGATTCTGAGGCCCGCTGTGCCCAGAATCTAATTTTGAAGTTTTTTTCGGGTATGTTCAGTAAAAGTACGAGCAGTTTTTTATAAATTTTGAACCAGTGCTCAGAATTGAAATCTGAGGGCATCGTTTAACTCACAACACCGATATTAGCTTAAGGAGACTTTCACCTCGACTTCAGATGGTTGGAAATAAAAGATAGTTTTTGGGTTTTTAATGAAGTAATTAAATAAAAATAAAGTTCTAGCTTTATTTTTATTTGGTTGGTTGAAGCCTCTATGTGGAAGTTGGAGGTGGGGACCACCACACCTTAACCTCCCATGAGAGGTTATGGTGGTGGGGTCCACCCAAACCTAACCTCCTCTTTATGTTTAATAAAATGAGGACCAACTGAGGTTAAAACCTCCTGAACTCCCCATTAAGTGGGGAGAAACCTCTTGAGATCCCCACTTAATGGTGCCACCACCCCTCCACCTTAATGGAGCCAACACACAAGTATTTATGGTGCCAAATCCTCAACATTAATTTTTATTGTGCCAACCAAGTGTTTCGTTTTTCATTTTGAATTTCTTGCCAACAAAATAATAAATAATATAATCTATTATTTGGCACAAATTTTCACTTGGGTGATTTGAGAGGAGGATTATTGGGATAAATCTCCCAATGAAGAATGAAGAACGATGAACGCGTTCTTCAAATGAAGAATACTGACAACGATCTCCTTCGACCTTCATCCTCGGATCCTACCGATGTGGGACATCTTCAACTGACCTTTCCTCCAAATTTTCATCAACGAGCCAACACATGAGCTGGTGATTGGAAGTGTGTAGAAGATGTGATGAATAATGATATCCTATGTCTTCTTTCGGCGACATCATCGTCGAACAACGAACAAAGGTAGGGGGTTTATTTGAGTATTATTACTATCCTTATTTTATTCTTCGGTTGGAAATGAATTACTACGGTGGTTGTAAAAAAATTTAAGTTCATATTTCTTCTTACTTGATGAGCCAAATGTTACCACCCTAAACACGAAGTGTGCAGGTAAACCAACATGGCCCGACCCCTCTGCCGTTCTTGTTTATGATGATCTTCGACATGGCGATGAAGCATCAAGGCGACGAAGACAAAGGCCGCGCTACCTTCGGCCTCTGTGACCCGCACCGTCGTCACGACATCCCGCACCGCCGTTGGCTGAACCGGCCCCAACCAAGCCCCCGCTGGCCGCGCCGCTCGCCAGGCCGAGCCCCAGCCCGACCGCCTCCCAGCTGCCTGCCGGCCTGACCGCGCCCTGCCGGCCTACCTGGCCGCCACCCGGCCGTCCACCGGCCTACCCGGATGCCTCTCAGCTCTCCACTGGACCATCCGACTGCCTCCCGGATGCCTACCGGCCTTCCCAGCTGCCACCTGGCCACTCGCTAGCCTTCCCGGCCACCTGCCGGCCTACCCGACCGCCTACCCGGCCGCCTCCTAGCTACCTTCCTTCCTGCCCATCCGCCACCCGTGCCCTTGGCCGAACCACGCTAACATGCGTACCCCGCGCACCCCACGCTGCCTCCAGCCGAACTAGCCTCAGCCATTTAAGTCGAGCCACCCGAGCCTCGCACCTCATGGCACTGGCTGAACCGGCCTCAGCCATCCGGGCCGAGCCGCCTAGCCCTGCCCCACGCGCGCCTGGACAAGCCGGCCTTCTGCACCCCACACAGCACCTCTGGGCCGAATCGCCCTTACACTGATCCAAAACTGGTCTACACCCTCACAAACGATCCACGCCCCCGTGCTACTCACAGCCTTCGCGGCTTGCTGCGCCGGGCTAAACCTAACGGGTCAGACCGGACCCAGGCCCACTGCGACCCTTTACTTTCTTTTAGCCAGATCTTTGGCACCAAACATCCATTTGATGAACCACCCATGTCACTGGTAATCTTGGAGAGTGATGCTCCCTTTGAGTATACCCTACTAGAGTTCGGGGGTATAGTTGAGTTAGGGCCAGGTTGGATCATGCACAAATCCAAATAGGCCCCCGGGACTAAAAGGCTAATAACTCACAGGCCATGCATCCTATTGACTTTCTGTATATTGCATTGAGACCTCTATGATGTGGTGGACCTTTGAGATAATTTTTCTTGGTACTTCGTGGTCGTTGATGTATTGAAACTTGGCTTGAGGAGCAGACCCTCCTGGAATCCATCATGCTTTGTGCGGAAACTCTGTGGCTGGCTACGCTCTGTCTACTGTTCTTGGATCCTGTGTGGATTCGACAGCTCTGACTACTGTTCTTGTATCCTGTGTGGTTTCAACAACTCTAACTAATGTTCCTGGATCCTCTATGGGTTCAACAGCTCTGACTAATGTTCCTGG